>JASGCC010000004.1:0-285000 GCA_030067915.1 Hydractinia echinata | reverse complement strand
GATTTTTGTTGTTTTAGATGTTATAACTGAAACTTTTTTTGACATATTTATGTTATTTTGTGAGTAAGGACCATACACAGAAAAAGAATTAGATTTTACACATTGCAAGCTGTGTTTTCTATATTTTGTATAAATTCTTACCGGCGAGGACTCTGTACAACATAACGAAATGACTGATCCTTGTCTATTTAAATTTGATGCGTTCCAAATCGCAGTTTTTTAAAATTTTGGGTAAGATTTAATGGGCAACATGCAAAAAGTCAAAAAATATTTGTTGGGTCAGAAGTACTTCCTACAACCATTCTTTTTTTTTACACTTTGTGAAGCTTTTGTGGCGAAAGAGTGTATGCAATATCATCGGAATAACTGATTTTTGTTGCAAACTGTGTTTTTTCTGCATTTTGGATTAAAATATTGTTTTGGAGGGAATATGCAATAGATATATATACCGAAAGAATTAAATTTTGCAAACTTTGATTTTGTCGTTAACCTCTCATCTTTTATATTTTGATTAAACTTTTGTGGAAGACCGTGGGTATGCAATGGACCAAAATAAGAGAATTTAGTATTATTTAGAATTTGTATTTTGTGTTGCAAATTTGGTGCAAAAATTGACATAAAATGAACTGTTAGATTGATTGTTGTAGTTTTAACATGACTCATTATGACTCAAACTTTTTTTTTTGCATTTCAAATTTGACTAAATAGCCAAAAAAAAAAAATTTTGCCAATTGGTTTCACACTATACAAGCTGGTTTTTTTTATATATATTTTATGTGAACATTTGTGACAGAATACTATGTGACATTTGAAATTTTGTGTAGGACTTATTGATAGTAAAACAGCATGCAAGGACTGATTTTTATTAATTTTGGGTTTAAAAACTGTTTTTTTTTTGGACATTTTTTGACAATATATAAAGAAACGTTTTGTTGCATTATAATTTATCCAATCCATTTTTTTAAACCTAAATAAAAATTTCTGCCAGAGGCACAATTTATTGCTTATTTTTTACATTTTGTGTCAACCTTTGGCAGGGTTTGTAATAAACTAACTGATTTAACATATACATTGACAAAGATTTGTTTTTGACATTGATCAGCTTTTTTTGTATGTGACATATTGAGTGATATAAATTTTATGGGTGAGATGTAGTTTGAAATGCTTTGGTAAACTTCTTTCCGAATAATTTTTGCATTGTCAGAGGGTCAGAGCAAGTAATATTAGTAGATTTAGATTTTAAATGTCACATTATACTGCAGTTGTTGGATACCTTCAATATTTTGGTCATTTATATAATAATGCAGATTGTAAGATTCGCACTGCTGTATTGTTTGTTTTTTGATGGACGTACATCTGTTACATGAATTAAATAAGAAATCAGTGGATTCTTCCACGGGAAACAGCTAGTCTATATAATAATACGCTAAGTGTGTCTGTGACAGGCAAAGTGGATGTGTTCATTTTTCTTTGATGTCGCCGAAAAAGTTATGTCTCAAATGTTAAATTTTCTAACGTTACGGCACAACGTTAATAACACTAATTTAACGTCAATATCTTATATCAAATTAACGAAGCCATTACAATGCACTTAAAACTTTGAGGCCAAATGACTTGGAAACGAGGTGGTGACGTCAATGATTTTTCTCCGCGAGGGTAACTAAGGACCACCTGGGACCAATTTGGGTAAGTTTCCCAAACCTGGGTCCCCGAATCCGTTTCGGAATGCACGGGTGTATGACGTCATCAAAAAATCTTTAAACCACAATATTTCCGTAACCGTTTGTCAAAAGTACATGATCCTATACATTTTCTTGATCAGCGTTTCAAGACCTATACGATAAAGGCAACAGGTATACAAATTTCTAAAAAATAATTTTGTGTGTTTTCGCGGGTCTTTGCTGACGTCAGCAAAATTTTTAAACCCTTATATCTCATTAACCGTTCATCAAAAGCACAATGATCATATACATTCTCTTCATCAGCGTGTCGAGCTCTACACAATAGAGACAACGGATAAACTGAATTTCGTCAATTTGTTTTTGCATATGCACTGCTGACATCAGCAAAAAGTCTAAAATAACCAATTTTTACATTGTCCTCATGCCTAAGTGGATTTCTCCACGGGCCTTATCGACTAGTCTCTTATAATAATACAGAGCTTCCGTGTGTCTGTCTGTCACTTTGGCAAAGTCGATTATATCTTTCATAATTTTCTTCAATAAAGACTATAAAACATCACCTATAAAATTGTTCTGTAACTTACCAAAATTTGACTTTAAAACAATAGTAACGTCAAAAGAAAGTATATTAAGATTAGTGAAGCCATTGCCTTGCCCTTTTAAATTTAAGGCTAAATAACTTAGAAACGGGTCGAAATAACTGACGTCATCTCCTGCGTGGGTAACTAGAGAGTCATTAAAATTCAAATGACGGATCTTTGCACCTTCTTTTCCAGGGTTTTTGCCTTTTTATTATGAGAGAAAATGGCGAAAAATACCCTGGTATCGTTGACTGGATATTGAAATAATACTATTGGATTTCACATATCGCATAATTATTACGATTTTTTCCTTAGTTAGCAATTTTTGGGTCAAGATTAAATGGCGCATTAAAAACTTTATAAAAGGTTGTCTTTTAGAAAGTGTATGTAGCTAACTAACAAGTTTTTTATTGTGCTTAGTACGTAGTATGTTTTGAAAAACCTACTGTAGACGTATTGATATCAGCTAAACATTTAAAGTAAAATTTACAAATTTAGAGAGGGTTAAAACTTTGTGTTTTTATTTCTCAGTGAAATTTCTCCCAAAGACCAATCACAACATATTTGTTGGTAATCAACTTGACATGAATAAATCTAACAATTATGTATGTTTCTGGGTACCCTATTTACACCAAAATTATGGCAGAATTTTTTTATTGGCAGAGTGACACATGTGAAACTCTGGTTTTTTACATTAAAAATATAAGCAAATAGAAAACTGGGTTGCATCAACCAAACATGGCACACATTTTTATTAAGACCCTTTCTGACAAATTTCAATCATGAGAATTGCTCGTAATGTTTTTTTGCAAATATCTTTGTCAAAATTGATAAACTATCATTTATAGGTGTCCCTGAAAACGGCTAAATTCAGGAACTCAGGAACTATGTGAAAAGTGGAAACATTTTTTGACTCAATTTTATCAAACCAGCCTAAAAACATGTCATACCAAGTTTCAAGTCTTTATTTCAATTTTATTTTTAGCAAAAAGTATGGTTTCGAACAAGAGGTACTTTTTTATAGCCCACTTTTGCTGGGCACTTTTAAGGCTATTTTTCACTTCAAGAAAATTTTCCGCAAAACAGGAACAGAACAGAACAGAACATTTTCTACTTGTAATTTCCAATTCATAATATTGGGCACATACAGAAAGTAAACACACTTTGCGCAATTCTAACGAAATTAAATAATCTGATTGGCTAAATAATTTTCTACCTGTCATTTCCGTAGATAGCGTAAAGAAAAAGTTGAACTCAATAGCCCGTTCCCATAAACAGGCGAAGTCGCAATGCATTATGGTAGTTGTAGTAAAAACAAAATAAACATGGCTAGCGCAACAGGCATAAAAACAGAAAACAATGATTTTGCTATTCTTAATCAACCTGAAAACAGTTTTTCTCAAAACGTTTTACAACATTCCAATACATCTGGACCTTCAGAAGATATTGATATTGATTTTGCCTTAAAGATAATTAATTCTGATATATATCACAACCAAATCTCGGTGTAGGTTACGGAAAATAGCAAAAGCACGGTTTCTTTGTTACGTGGTGTCCTTCGTAAAGAGTGAGCCAATGACATAAATTTTTAGGATTTACGTACAGGGCACTTTGGTTACACTCATAAGCACAAGAAATTACAAAATAAAACACTGTTTTTACAAATCGAAAAGGCATAGAAGAAGAAGAAGAAGAAGAAGAAGAACAGCCTAGACGTTGTTTGATGTTGTTCTTACAGGTAGCTTAGCTACCCTATAGCTAGATTTAGGATTAAACTAGCATTAATTACTTAATACTTAATAAACTTTTTTGCTCTAGCTAGCTAGACTAAGTATGAAAGGACAAGGCTGAGCTTTTTAGCTGGGTTACATCACAGTTTTTAAATTATATTACACATATTTGAGAACACCTGCGGGAAAATTCATTGTTCATCAAGCTACCCCATATGGGTAATATGGAAGATTTCTTCATAAAAAACATCAGAAACTTTTTTCATGTGGATTACTTTCACATTAACAAAAATTAGAAATTTTTAAGATAAACTTTTGCGATTTTGTCATTTATTAGTTTTCAAATTTCTCGCTGCAAATTTTTAAGGTTTAAAACCCATGTCCCACAGTAACTTTTTCATCCTTATCCTAATGTCATATACATAAGCTATGCAACCACTTTTGCAGGAAAATAAAAACACATAAAGAGAAAAAGTTTGTTATTAAAATATTATAAATTAATTTCAAACCGATTAGTCCCTGCAGCCATTTTGGTGTCAGCGCTATGAAAAACTATGCTAGAACTATACTTGAAATAATGACTTGAAACTTAGTATTATATGTTTTTAGACCAGTTTGATGAAATGAACCCAAAAATTTTTTTTACTACTGAGAGATACCAGCAGGACAAGAAATAACACGTGTGTCTCATAATATAGTTAAATACAAAGAGGCTATGTACACTTCACTCCGTGCCTTACATATACAAATATATAACAGTCTGTATATACGCAGTCTCCGACACTACAACTACTATCATAGTTTCTAAGTTCCTGAATTTAGCCATTTTTGGAGACGCCGATAAACTGTTTTTGATAGCATATCAATTTTGACAAGCCATGTGTACAGAAAACATTCAAAGTGATTCTCAGGATTAAAAATAATTCAAACAGATAAAATGTGTCCCAGGTTTAGGACCAAATACCTTATCCAGCTCAGAGAAAGTGGGAATGTGGTTCTAAAGCACAGTGCCAAATACATAATCTAAATTTTATGCCGTATAAATACAAAGTGGTTAAAGTTATTTTTTTGTCCACCTAGATCTGCAACACGTTTACTTGCACTAATCGCTTAGCCTGGTGCCACTCACAATTAATTTTTGAATATCCACAGGAACTTATTATGCAAAATGAAAAATGCTAAACAACTGTATTTGCTTTGCAGAAGTAACAATATTCTTCATCATAAGTCCTGTGAATGTTGGTTTATGAAAAAGATATTTTACCTTTAATGCTATAAGCGCTCCACTGGATTTGTAACACATTACACTAAGTGTCCTCCGTGTGACACAGTTTACCCTTTACTAAGTCTTAACCTGGACAGAGACTTTAGGTCTTCCCACTCCAAGTGAATATTACTTCTGGCTATACTTTTCCAAATTTTGTTATTTCATAAAAGAAACCTGAAAATCTACAAAACATTATTTATGAAAAATAGGTTCCCGTTCGATAAAAGAAACCTGAAAATCTACAAAAAATAATTTATGAAAAATAGGTTCCCGTTCGATAAAAGAAACCTGAACATTTGCAGAAATTTATTTATGAAATATAGGTTTCTGTTTTTCGTGACAACATATTTAACCAACATGCAATCCCTTGCATGCCTAACTAGCTATATACTCAAGTCTTGACTGTTCACTGTTATGGGAGGTCCAAATAGCTAGCTAGCTTTGACAGAATGCCTTGAAAAATCTTTTGTGTAGCTAGCTACATATAAATAATATATTTAGCTCTTGTACTTTATCACTTAATTATTTAATAACAAATGTGCCCCTGGAGTGCTGGCATGGTACTAGCTAGGTAGCTTAAAATCACAAAATAAATATTATCCAGATGTGACCATCCCTCATCATCAGAAATCAGAAAGGCGTTTCTGTTCTTTACTTCTCATTGTGGGGTACCTCAAATTCTTGTAAATCCAATGAAAAAAAATTACTTAAGACTTCTTCTTCTTTCCCTTGCACTACTCAAAAATTATTTATGAAAAATAGTTTCCCGTTCGATAAAAGAAACCTGAACATTTGCAGAAATTTATTTATGAAATATAGGTTTCTGTTTTTCGTGACAACATATTTAACCAACATGCAATGTCCTCCGTGTGACACAGTTTACCCTTTACTAAGTCTTAGCCTGGACAGAGACTTTAGGTCTTCCCACTCCAAGTGAATATTACTTCTGGCTATACTTTTCCAAATTTTGTTATTTCATAAAAGAAACCTGAAAATCTACAAAAAATTATTTATGAAAAATAGGTTCCCGTTCGATAAAAGAAACCTGAAAATCTACAAAAAATAATTTATGGAAAATAGGTTCCCGTTCGATAAAAGAAACCTGAACATTTGCAGAAATTTATTTATGAAATATAGGTTTCTGTTTTTTGTGACAACATATTTAACCAACATGCAATGCCTTGCATACCTAACTAGCTATATACTCAAGTCTTGACTGTTCACTGTTATGGGAGGTCCAAATAGCTAGCTAGCTTTGACAGAATGCCTTGAAAAATCTTTTGTGTAGCTAGCTACATATAAATAATATATTTAGCTCTTGTACTTTATCACTTAATTATTTAATAACAAATGTGCCCCTGGAGTGCTGGCATGGTACTAGCTAGGTAGCTTAAAATCACAAAATAAATATTATCCAGATGTGACCATCCCTCATCATCAGACATCAGAAAGGCGTTTCTGTTCTTTACTTCTCATTGTGGGGTACCTCAAATTCTTGTAAATCCAATGAAAAAAAATTACTTAAGACTTCTTCTTCTTTCCCTTGCACTACTCATGGCATTTCTTTACATGTCTTCAGTTCCAAGCCACGATTCCCTAGCTTCCAACCGCGTCTCGTTCATAAGTTTCAGCGCTAGCCAATATGATGGACAACGTCGAGGAACCCTGGGTAATTTTGAAAAAATGTGGTTCTGCCTTATGATTTTCAGATTTTTGCTGCTGATATCAGCATATTTTAGCCCTCGAGTGCCACACCTCCGTATATATAGGAGTTAATTCACACAATCCGCAGGAATGTGTGTTTGGTTTAGCCTTTCTCCGTCTCGGAATAAAAAATGAACACATTGGTGAATATTTTACGCGGAGCCAATTCATGTGAGAGATTACATGAGAAACTAGCCGAGGCGGTAAAAATTTTATTTATAAATCGGGTTGACATTGATTTTTAAAAGAATGTCTTAAGATCTAGTGCTCATAATGTTGTATTTATTATAGTGTAGTTAAGTCTAGCTTAAGATAAACGTATTTCATATTCCTATACAAGTTACCGACTCACACCTTTAGGTGGCTAGTGTTTGGAAACGAAACTTCAGGAACGAAAAGTTGTTTATGGCGCGCCGTTTATTCATTTTTGTGCAAAAGGCGCATATTTCGCTTTCCGTACAAAAGTTTGACTGATTTTTTCTGCCATTATGAGTCTTATCCCACATGTGTTGGATGTTAGATGGTTACTGGTTACTTGTCGTGGATTTTAATGTATGTATTTAGTCCTTATCTTAGTCTTTCAACTATGGTTTTACATTGATTTAATATCATTTTGGAGCTTAAAACATATTGATTGCATCAATTATAAGGAACTTATAGCTAGTTATAGCTAGCTAAATTAGGTGCATTTTGGAAATTCATTCTGCAGACTTTGATTCTATTTTTTATTCCATTTTATTATATTTCTAAAGTTTTTTACCAGTGTTGCTAATGATTTTGTATCTCCATTATGATGATACGATCATCTTGAAATTTGTCATTTCAGATGATTCTTCACCCCAAAAGTCTTGACATCAATCAAATATAATTGTAAACACAAGGTTTCACTTTATTATAGACAACAACATCATTGGTTACATCACAAATTTATCGCCAATGAAGTCCAGAATTTTGCATTTGTTATGTTATTGAGATTTTTCAAATCGAAGAGAAATAAGCTGCGTAGGAGCTTTTATATTATTTAGTATGTATATGTAGAGCCTAGCGTATCTCACATTGGAAAAAAAACACATCACAGAATTAAGACGTAAATCACGAAATTAGGACGTTTTAGCTAATTCATCTTTTGTTCAACCGGGAAAAATTTCCACTTTGTTTACCTGCATTTTTGCAAAGTTATTTTATGGAATAAGAACCACGTGGGTGCCGATAAGCCGCATACACCGTGAAAAGTGCAGGCGTTTTCTGGCGAGTTCGGCATTTTGAAAAAAATTCAGGTATTCGCCTGAAAAACCCCACATAGAATCGAACAATGCCCGAACAAAAAAAAAAGATTCACCACAAAAACACTCAATGATTCACCACAAATTATTTAAAAAAGTATAAAAATTAAAATGAAATAACTATGTGGTAGCGAAGTGCTTAAAAGAACTGTTTTTTATGGTTTTTAATAAGATTTACTTGATAAATAACTTATACATAAACTTTATTAACTCCTTTCTCTTCAAGCGCATGCTTTCAACTGTCGTCCGCCATGTTTATGTTACAAGGTGTTGCATTTCGGGAATGCTCCTGGCGAGTTCGGGCGTGTTCGGGAAAGTGCGGGCGGTTTCGGCGGACAACCGTCAATTTAATTCGAAAAGTCGCCCGAGCTCGCCCTTTTATATGCGGGCGGCTTATCGGCACCCTCGTTAAAAACCATGAAGTTATGTGGCGAGATGAGTCACCAGATCATCGCTGGAATAATAGAAGGATGGTAGAGGACATATTTTTTTCACTTTCAAAAAATGCAATAAATATAAGAAAGAAAAACAATGTGGTTGCCTAATATATTTTATGTATATATATTAATTATTTACATAATATTGTTATAGAGATTTATGAGAATAGCTGTCAGCTCCATTTTCTCAGTTTTAACGTTTATTGTTGTATTAATTAACACAATTTTTGAGGATTGAAGTTCGAAGTACCTGTACTTTTTTTCCTGATGTTACTTCTATTCCGATATGTTTGTGAAGATTTTTGAGAATCACATCAAGCTGCTACTTTTTATAAATTCCTTGTCTTTCATAAGTGATATTTTTTTCTCATTTGCAAATTTGTTACTTAAAATTGCAGTAATATGATGTGCTGATGGTACAAACAGGACTTGTCTATTGGGTTTTACAGGAATCAATTTTTCGCATACCCAGTGTTGTATCTTTGTTTTTATTATATATATACTTATATATATAGTTAATTGTGTATATATTCTTTTGTTATTCATGGTTTTTGAAAACAATTTAAAATAAATAAAAAATATTACTGATATTTTTTTATAGTAAAAGTTCTTGTGTTTTTTTAATCGACATCACCCTCTATATGCAAGTACTGCTGCTACCCCTTATAATAGAACATTTCCACAAAAGCGTAGATAGTTGAAAACCTTCTTGTTTCAACTGACAGAAGGTCAGAATAGCCTTATGGCAGTTGTGAGTGTTTAAGCCGTCCCACTTTCTTGAATAGGCAGATTTTAACCATGTTCTAATTGATTTATTAGGATTGGATTGTGTGTTCAAACCGACAAGTTTTCTTGTTATCTTTAAGAAGTCCGATAAACATACCGAAAAACGAGAAAAATCCAGGGTTAAAGAGTCCTGTTGGTGGCTTCACTTGTTGTGCCCCATTGTGCTACAACAACTCAAAGAAAAACAAAGACTTGTCGTTTTATGTAATTCCAAAAAATCCTGAGTTACGAAATATATGGCTAGGCAAGATTTGTCGAAAAAACTTTGTAGCAACTGATGGACACAGAGTATGTTCTGAACACTTTCAGGGTGGGAAAAAAACTTACATGAATAACATCCCAACAGTTGTTCCAAAGACTGTAAAACCAAAAGTATATAAACCTAGGACTTCTAAAAACAGTCTTGGTATTAAAAGAAAGCTACCTGAACCACAAGAAAATGAAAAAGTGCCAGAGCTTACTAATGAAGAACTATTAATGCAAGAGATACAGGAGCTTAAAAGCAAGGTGTCACATTTGGAGTCAACAAGTTCGAAAAAAGAAAAAGAACTACAAAATCAAATAAATGAATTATCAGACACTTTGAATAAAACCAAGTTTACATTAGATCGTTTTAAGCACAATAAAGCACATTTTAAATTTTACACAGGATTTGAATCATATGACCTATTTTGTGTCGTTGTTGAATATTTACAACCTGCTGCTAGCTCTCTGAATTATTGGGGTTCTAGCACTATTATGAATAAAAAGGATTCAAATCAAATCAAAAAAGGACATTCGAGAACACTAACACCCGAGGAAGAGTTTTTTATGATTTTGGTACGCTTGCGGTGTGCTTTTCCTGTAGAAGACTTGGGAGTGCGATTCAATATGTCGTCAAGTAATGTTAGCCGTATTCTTATAACATGGATTGACTTTTTGTATACAAAATTAAGAGCTCTGCCAATATGGGCCTCTAAACAAACCATAATATACACTATGCCAAAAAGTTTCAAGGACTTGTATCCTACAACACGATGCATAATTGACTGTACAGAAATATTTACTGAGATGCCAACATCTTATCGAAGCCAGTCTGCCACGTTTTCAAATTACAAGCATCACAACACTGCTAAAGGATTAGATGGGATAGCACCTAGTGGACAAATTACATTTGTCTCAGACTTATACGCTGGAAGATCAAGTGATCGAAAAATAACACAACATTGTGGGATTTTAAAACTACTAGAACCAGGTGATTCCCTAATGGCAGACCGAGGCTTCAATATTAATGATGACCTCCCAGAAAATGTATCACTCAACATACCACCATTTATGAGTGGAAAATCACAGTTGTCTTTGACTGAAGAGCTAGAAACCAGACGAATAGCTTCGGTAAGAATTCATGTAGAACGGGCGATTGAACGAATAAAAAACTATCGAATACTTCAATCAATTTTTCAATTGTCGATGGCACCAGAATTAAACAAGATATGGGTAATATGTTGCTACTTAGTAAACTTTTTGCAACCACTAATAACAGAAGGCTCAGAAGTCTAAAACATCTGTGATTTTACATGATATAAAATTTAGTTCTACATAATATTTAGTTGTATATGATATATATATGTAATACGTTTTGCATCTCGCCAGACGAAACTTCTTTTACTACAATGACCAGAATGCATTGCAAACTAGCCGCTTTATGGGAACGGGCTATTCTACTTTGCTCAAAACGGAACGGACAAGAAAAGTTTTCGTTGATGTAAAAATTTTAAGTACGCATGCTCAGAAGCTTTTCTGTTCCTTTCCATTCCGTTCCACAGAAAAATATTCTTGAACTGGAAAATAGCCTTTCTTTAGCTTATATCCCTTTCAATACATATATATACTGATACTTTATGTATCCAGATTAAGGAGGTATTTTAAACAGGGGTAGAACTTATTAACTTTCTAAAAAATTAGTTCTTATAAAAATTTAAAAGTATTTTAAAAATTAGTTTTTGGAAAAATTAATTCTCATAAAATATCCCCTAATGGTTCTGCTCTTTTACATAACAAAATATCAGAATTTCAAAGGCAAGCTATTATTATACCTGAAGCTGTCAACATATATCCAGAAATTAGTCTGCCCTACTCATCACCTCCTTTTTTCCCCATAAGATTCAGAACGCCACAAAAATAAAAAATTGTTTTAATGAGCCGGATTCGAAATCAACAATGAACTACTATCTATGTTAAGCAAACAAGATTTTTAAAACCTAACTAGCTAGCTATCTAGACTATATTAAAGTATTATTACTTTAAAGACACTTATTGCAGTTATCAAGATAACTTTTTTCGTATATTTTAGTTCTTAGCATAAATTAACGTATGACGTGTTTGCATAATCTGGTCATATATTGGCCACAAGAGCTAAACGATACCAGGGTATTTTTCGCTGTCTTCTCTCATATCAAAAAGGCAAAAAACCCTGGGGACGAGGGTGGGATCTTCGTTATTTCTTTTTTGCCTAAGTGGATTTTTCCACAGGCTTTATGGACTAGTATCTATATAATAATACGAACACTGTGTGTGTGTGTGTGTGTGTCTGTCTGTCTGTCTGTAACAGGCAAAGTGGGTTATATTTTTTACAATTTTCTTTAAAAGCGTCTATAATATATGCCCTATAAAAATGTTCCGATTTTATAAACGTTTTGTTTACAATTGTAATTGTCTAGAACAAATCATGTGATAAAACAAAATGATTTCATTAGTTAAGAATTTCATTGCATATAAATTTACCGTGACGAGTGCTTTGTTATAAATTATTGTGCAGATAAAGTCACAGGCAATTAACGTTATTATTGTTGTCTATTTTGTTCAAAACTTTTAATTCATTGTTCGTACTTTTTTATTGAAATTGACAACAAATCACTTTGTGATATAAAACATAAATATATTTTAAATGTTCTTGAGTGGATTCCTCCAGGGGTTTTCTTTTAAAACGTTTTTTCAGCCTTCTTAATGAAATTGCTAACAAACATTTTTGTGATAAGAAGCACAATAAATTTTAAAAAGACAATTAGTGGTTTATTCCACGGGTTTAAATAACTAGTCTCCATAATAATAGCCGTCGTCGGTCTGTTTGTCTGTCTGTTAGAGTGTGATATTCCATTCTACGATTTGCTGTCCTCCTTCATATACCCTAGGGTAATATTATGTGAACGGTATAAGTAATATTTGTCATGCCATAAAAATGGCCACAATCTATTTTCTGTTACAGGACGTTGTGCTGGACATATTTGACATATTTTGAACTTCTATATCAAGTTTAAGTACACTGTAAAGTCTACCTAGCCACATAGCAGTAACGCAGTTATCAGAATCACGAAAACATCCGGAATTCTGTGCCTTGTTAGCTAGCTAAACTACTTTCACTTTTAACTATAAAATTAAATTAAATCAGCTAGGTTTTCAACGTTATGAACAGAGGCAAATTTTACGAGTAAAACTTTGGTAAATATGTGTATCTCTGCGAGCGTTTTTTTAAAATAAGTAGATCTGTCTCATCATATTTCCACGCAAATAAAGCGTGGTATGTTGTTGCTCTGCTCTTACCAAACAGGGCTCCTCAGCGGCCCCTGTTTTTTTGTTAAAAATTGTACTAATATAGCACCGTGTCGTTGCCTGATCTGAAAGACATGACTGGTAATAATTGAAATATTTTTTTAATTTATTTTATCTTACCAATTGTTTTTACCGACCAAGTATTCTTACCGTTTTTTTTTCGTTTTTTAGTGCAATAAAAACCGAAATGCTATAAAATTAAGATGATTCAAAGTTTGGAGATTTTTAGTTTACGTTCTGATTTGACATTGTTATATAAAAAGAAGAATTTGTTAATTTTATTTGCATTGTTTATTGTCCATTGTTTATATGATTGTTCATTACCCATTTTTTTTCAAGTACTACTTGCTTTAAAAAAAAATTGTTAACGCGTTTTATTCAAGGCTGTTTACATAATTCAGGCTTAAAAAATTAAGAATCACCTGTTGCTTGGATACAATCTTCAACCACTTTTTTGTTTTCTTCTACAGTTTTCTCACTATAGAGGGTAGAAGAGTTTTAAAAATACAATGAAGTTATTTTCAATTTTTTAACACGCAGTGTGCACGCTTACCTTTCATTTTTGTTTAGATTTACTATTGATTCGATTGGTACGCATAGCATTGATCGGATGCCAGATTTTTTTAGCTTTTCGGCCTTTTCTTCAGCATCTTTGACTGTTACTCCTGCAGCAAACTGGCCGTAGAATGTGGCTTCCATCACTTTGTGCATCATCGGTCTCCATATAAACCGGTTACTAATCAGGAAAATCTAAACGGAATGTCATCAATAAGAAGAAACGTCCTTTTAATGGCGGTCGAATATGAGGTAAGAGGTAAGCATGGTAACCTGTTTTTTTCAAAAATGAACAAACCTTTTAGATCAAAACTTGTTACAACAAAATATAACAATCTATATTTGCGCCAGTTAATCCTCCAGCATAAAAATATACACCTTGTAGTTGATTAAGAGAATGTATAAACGTGATTGTAGGAACATCTAGCGGCATGAAAATTTTACGTCCATAGCAACATTACTAGAATTGTATCCGTTGTAATAAAAAACCGGAAAGCAATACGTTTTTTACTCTTAATGACTTATAAACCGTTTAGCCGGGCGCTACGGGAAAATAGCGACCGAGGTTGTGACGTCATGGACCGAACGCAGTGAGGTCCATGCATACAACCGAGGTTGCTGTTTCCCACGTAGCGCCCGGCTAAACGGTTTATAAGTCATTTAGTACCTGGTAGCCTGATAAAAACATAGAAATTAAGTCTTTCACAAAAAGATTGACATTTGGATGAAGAATAAAATACATGTCTATGTAGAAACCATGTCTTCTGACAATAGTAAACATTCGATCAACTGAAGGAAAAGAATTCTTTTCGAACACAGTGAAAAATTCCTGTAATTCTATTTTGAAGGTTTTAAAATTTGCCGGAGGAGTGGTTGTGTTTGTTGTGAAATTAAACGAGCAATTGTTGAAATTAACTAGAAATAAACGAAAAAAATGTAGCTAGCTAGAGACATCACATTGAACTTATTTTTTTAAAGAAATAGTTGATGATAATTCGGGAGTGGTGTTAGGTGGATTTATTTTATCCTTGTGTGAAGAACTCAACATGTGAGACATTCGAAAAAGGTGAGTTTTGTGAGCTGCTTTGTCTATCTTTTTATGACCACTGTGTTGCTTTAACACAACTTCTTGAAGGTATTACCAGCATACTTAGTTTTCACAGCCTGTTGATCCAGTATGAATTGATCTATTTCATCGTACTCTCAAAACAAAAGCCTAAATCAATTATTTTAAAACATTTTATTTGGATATTTTACAGCGTTCAAATTTCACGAAAGTTTGTTTACTTTTTTGTTTAGATTTTAGCTGGTCGCTACAGAGAAATAGCGCCCGCTCACGTGATCGATATAAGCCAATAAAGACGTCAGATATAAAGAAGACATTACACTGCCAGGTACTAATTACGCCTTATAACACAGGGTTATTGACTAGCTTCAATCTCTTTATTAATAACCGTATTCTGTTCCGTTCAAAATGGCAGCTTTTATTCGAGTTTTTTCCTTACTTCGTATTACCAGGCGTAAAAAATGCACGAAATACCGATGCGGGAAATTTGTAGAATGAACGAAATACTTTTATGGGAAATATGTACGACAGGCGAAAAACTGCGGAATGGCGAATCCGTGGATTTTTCATGGGCTAAAAACTAGTCTCTATAGTAATAGACGTATTCTATCCGTGCGCGATTTAATAGTCATGCTGCGGATGCATGAAAAAGGAACCCGTGAATTTATTAACGCGGTAACGACTAGTTTATTTTATTAATCAATGTCATAGAGATTAGTCAGCTACTGAAAGCTCAAAGCATATCATACAAGGCAATTAGAAATAATAGACCAAAAACTCCGTAGTAGGATATTTTTTGCAACCCCTAGATGTGACACTTATAAAATATTCGCAACCCTTTGAACGTTAGGTAATTATTGAATATTTAACCAAATAGAAAAAATCGGATGAAAAGAATAGTTCGGCAAGAAAATATCAATTAGAACTCTAACAAACAAAGGAATTGACATTATATTTGTTCTACCAGGCGATAAAACCTGTTAATTGTATAGTATTTTCTGAGAGTAACAGATATACGTGCACATCAGTAAGACTCCGAAGTGAAGTGGTAAACTACTTGCGGGTAGCACAAGCTTAACAAAACGATCAACCTTATGAACTGTTTACAGCAGCTCCATTGTCGAAATGCCTTCAAGTAAAACTGACGGTGATTAAGTAACCATGAACAATAATTTGTATAACCTCCGAATAATATCATCACCAGATTGGCAAGCGGTCGATGCTTTTACAGTAAAAAGTGAAAACGGTCAGCGACGATGACGACAAATTAACCTAATTCGGTTGGAGGGGAAGGGATTCTGCATCATTTCAGTTGTTTTTGATAGCTATTTTTTGCTTCGTTGCACAGCTATGATATTTACTGAGTTTTTATATTTCTCTAGAAGCCACCCGCCTTCCAGATTTTTAGGACTTGTCAGAGCCTTAGATATTGGCTACTAGCTAAATTTCAATAAAATTCTCATAGTTAGAGAGTAAATAAAAATTGGGGTGGGAAACTTCGATTACAAAAAACATGCACTAAGATGTTAACATCCTCAGAAAAATTAACCTAATGATCGAAAATAAACGCCATACAACAAATGATACATTCGCATATGTCTCGATATGCGATACGCAAACAGAGCGATAGTAAGAACACGTTATCCAACGCCTACTGTGGACGAACCTAACTAGACCTTAACACGGCATTAGACCAGTTAGAACTAGACAAATCTTGCAGGTATATAACAGCGAAATTTTTGTAGTGTAAACGATTGATATTTGGTGCGAATAGAGCTTCAGGAGGGGCTGTAACATACGATTCAGTCAATACCTTCAGACAATATCGCCGACGACATACGGTATACACAAAAACAACAGAAGAACACGACAGAATTATCGTACAAGTGTTCCCGAGACTCGAAGACAAGGAAAAAACATCAAACTTTTACAAATGCTCGGTGGTCTTTTCAGCAGAGGGGATGAAACCAAGTCCGACAAAAATTAACAACCTTTTGTACATCAACCGACCTAAAGACAGTAAATTATTAAGAAGCATTTGGGGGTTGATAATTTATTTAAGATGATTTATTTTGAACTACAGTACTATCAAATATCCACTATGACCCTTAACTAAAACAGAAGTAAAAGTTGTGTGGAATACAGAATGCCAACAAAGCGTTGGTAAACATAATGAACAATCCCACATCAATACCACCACTGAGAATCGAACGAATGATATTGCGTTCACAGAGGTGCAACTTCCAAACAGAATTTGTTAGTTCTGTGGACAATGTATGTGAATAACTCGAAACCGAAATCCAACATCTATTGTCACCGATACAAAATATATCAAAAAACAAGGTAATTATTTCACGTTGTACGCAACACCATAGTCCGTAGAGAAATATGGTCTGGTCTATTGTTATGCGGTATTGTTTTCTGAGAAACCTTAAGCGGGCACAATATTTTGATCACGTGATCAATGTAAGGGCACACACAGATAATGTTTTTATGAAAAATGTTCAAGCAGGCAAGACCACAAATCACGCAAATATGATGTCTCTACACTTTTATTTATAGGTAACTACAACCTGTGCTTTTGCCTGTGATACTTGCAACAAACTATGCAAAACGAAAGGTGGTTGGAGGGGAAATGCCGTGTTATTCTACTTTGTCGTTCAGCATTTTACACGCCGATCGTAATTAAAATTTTGCGTGCGTGCGTTTCTCAGTTGCAAGGAAGAAGGCGCTTGTAAACAGGCGCTTGTAACAAGTCCGCTTGTAAATCAAAGACTGTCTGAAAATCAAAGTCTGTAAGTCTGTGTATACTCAAGTCACAAGAAAGAAAGCATCCACCGCCGGGATATTTGTACGCGATATAACAGTGAGTTATTTATCATTTTTATTATTATTTTGTACGTTTATTTTTATGGATTTAAGATTTTCACCTATTCTTTGTTATTGTTTTAGCTTTGAACTTAAAGAAGTTAAAAGTTTTATCGCAAATTTTTTTTTTTTTTTTATCCGTACCATAATTCAAAGTGTTTTGCATTAAAGAGCCATAAGTGAAAAGTCAGAGTAGTATCATAAAACATAAACGGTTAGAGGAGGATTTATGTATAAATAAACGCTTAACTTATTTATTAAAAAGATGAACATCTTATGTCGGTAAATTGACGCAAGTGATAAACAAAATAACTTCTGTGATCATAAAAAACTCCGATTATAAAAAGGAAATAGAATTACATAAAGATAAAATAGACTACATAATAAAATAAGAGAAATCACTTCTGAATACTGTAAATTAGAAGGAGACGAACGGCATCTTAATAAAGCTTTAAACTATTGTACCAATCAAGAGTTTCGTGTAATTCAAATCTACAAATCAATTAACTCATACTTTTCGGAACATAATAATCAACAAATTGCTTGATTCAAAAATAACGTATACCTTACTAGATGCATATTGCTATTATCAAGAAAAAGTAAACATATACTACTTCTCTGTACGTTTCTTTAATGGTTGATTGTCGACAATGCTCCACGAAACACGTCGTTTCTGGTTATACGCCCCTCTAGTGTTGCCAGTGACAGGAGCGATTGATCTTTGCATGTGCAATGTGCTTGAGTTGTACCAACCAATCGAACCTGAAATCATTCACGCTTCGATAAGGTGTCAAGAACTGTTTCCTTTTTTTGTAACCCTAATTTCGATTCTTGACGTTGAGACAATCAAAAAATTGGCCATATATGCGCAAAGTTTTGATGCCCCTTGTGCATCTACAGGACATTGTTTAATAATTTAGAAAAAGTACTACTCGGTGCCTGTGCAGCCACCCTAACGTTCATTACAGAATAGGCTGCCAAACTGACATGCTCATGCGCCAGTTTGGCAGCAATTTCCAATAAAAATTCAGTTGATCATTAACAATACCCCATTTTCCATATGCATTTTGCCGTAAATCAAAACGGGGCTGTATTTTTTAAAACGAGGCAAGTGTTGAGCATTTTATTTGGGACGCACGGAAATAAAGGAAGATAGGTTGTTTACGACGTTTATAGCCAGGAGACCCAGCATAATTTTTCTTACCACCACGAAATCGGAATATTTAAGGTGGGAAAAATTACGTTGGGTCTCAAAAGATTTTTCTGCGGTCAGAATACTGACCGCGCTTTTTGATTGGTTAATTCTATTGTTCTTTGCTCACGTGGTCAATGCTTTGTTTTGAGCGTAAATGACCTCACTCACCCGAACAAATATAATTAATTTTTGGGTCAGATGTGACCACGTCGACTATGTGCTCATTGGTTGATTGTAATTCGGGGTTTGCCGTGAGATGGATTTGAATTTTAGGGGTTTACTTTGACATTTGCTTGCGTCTAAGCTTTTCTTTGAGAGAAACTGAATTTGATATGCTCGAAAAAAGCTTAGTTAACTAGGCTACGACGTTTAAAGTTTTATTATTGTAATTCAACTTCCTTTTTAATAAATTGCATTAATAGAAAAGGATAATACAAGTTTTTTTTATCCTTATGGTAGTGATATTAAAATGAGGTAAGTGACAGAAAACAGCTAATGTTTGTTTTAAAGTAAAGCTATGCATAGCTAGCTAGTAACTAGTTAATAAGCACTATTACTTGTGATTAATGTTGGCAAAATTAGGAGTGTTTATTTTTCAACTTGTAAAGACAGACTAGAAAATATCACTCTCAATCTAATAAAGCTTCAGAGAGCTGAATATTGGTAAACATCCCTTCAAAATTATCAGTAGCTAGCGCTAGCCAAACAAATGCCTAGTGAAGTCATTTTTTAAGAGTTATGCTATCTGGCTATGCATGATACACTTGATTCTATTTTCACAAAAATGCAGAAAATCTAACATTACATTATAATTAAAATTTTCGATTTTGTATTTGTGTTGTAAAAAAAAAAGTTTGCTAAACCTTGTTTTACTGACGTACTTGAATCTTCATTCTGTTTTAAAACTGTTGCCAAATTTGTGTAAAGACAGCCCTCAAAATTATGAAAGCAAAACATTACTGATGAACATTATCCATGGTAGCATTGATGACAACAAAAGATAAATGTAAACAATAATCTGCCATTGTATTTTCTTCATGTATATGTTGTTTTCATAGCTTTATATTTATAAAAAAACATATTGGAGGCAGAAGATAAAGTACACATATGCTTGAATGTAAATTACGTTTAAACGTAATTATAAGCCAATAACATTTTTTACGCATGTATTTTTATTCCTCAATCTTGCTTGCATATACGTGTCTGCAAAACTAATTTATATATAGCTATACTTCTCTAACACTGACAATATAGCTATACTTCCCAAAAATATAAAACATTAAATTTACACTCAAGAAAATATATCTATAGTGGCATACTTGTTTATGTAGATATAAGGGAGATTTGCAGTTTATTACAGTCAATAAGGATACCCTTCCTAATCCACATTGGTACTCGACAATTGCTGAGGCAAATGCCAACGTGTTAACAAAATAACAATAATAAAAACAAAAAAAATTCACTGTTGTTCTTTTTTTTGATTAGATGTTTTTTCCCTGACGAAGACACAAACTTCTGGCATACTATAATGTTTTTTGAATAAGCCCCTGTGGGAGCACATTTTTCAGAAATGTTTTTTTTAGGATCGGAGCGTATTGAAAGGGAAGGCTTATTGGAAGGAGGAAGCTTAAACGAGTAATTATGGCAACATACTTTACCATAATTAACATAGATAGCTATATACGTTGTTTGTTAAACATCAGAATAACCATGGAGGTAGAAATAAAGAAGGAGATTGAACTCTTTTGTTTCTATTGAAATCATTCGTGATGCGATCAGTTGCAAACCTATTTATGTTGTCTTTTTAAATTCTAGCGCGTGTCAGTTTCAGTAAATCTCATTGGTTGAGAAAACAATGTTAATAACATTACGTAATGATTGGCGGGTCAAACAATAGTTCATTTCAAAATGGCCGATATGCCTTTTGTGTGTCAGCAAAATCAAAGTAATGGAAATAGGTCAGGCGAAAATTTTAATATCTTTCGAATCTATTAATGAAATTACACCATTTAAAAAGAAAAATAACTATTAACTTTTCTACTTTTTTCCATTTTTGACTCACTCTTGACTCATAGCTTTATCATCCTACATTTTAGCAAATTTTTGAGCATATTCTGCTTAATACAGAAGGTTAGAAAACTGGTTAAAAGAGCTGAATTTTATACTTACTCTTCCCCTGAGAGAGAAAAACAACGCAACATCTCCCAAAGTAGTCTTGCTTTGTCTAAAAAAATCACGTTTTTTTACATATAAACAAACGGCGCGCTGACGGATTACGTAATGTTTTTTTGTTAAAATCCAGTGAAATGCGCATCGCGCATGGATATCAAAGGGATGCCGAAACAATAGCAATTTGAATAGAATTTTAATGCGCACTGAGTTGAGTTCAATCTCCTTCTCTATTTCTTCTCCATGGAATAACTGATATTTTTAAAATCCTATGGCAAACTAAAAAAACTGAAGAGAATTGATCCACTAGCTAAGAATAATTCAGAGGCATTAAAAACCTCTAGGTACCAGTCAACAGTTCAGACTGTCCAAGGTCGACTGTTAAACTAACCAGCTAAAATTATATTAATGATGTGATCAGCTAATTTTAAATTAATGTTATTCTCGGTTCCGTGTTAATATTATCAAATTTTGTAAAACAAAATAAAGAACTTTTGAGGAAAATGAGTGGCATATTTGGATTTAACAGCAAAAATTATCTATAGGAAATTTGGAATACCAAAATATATCAAATTTTATAAGAGTTTGACCTAATATTTAACTGCAGTGAAACATTTTCACTGCAATTTATTTGCGTGGTCATTTCCTTTATAAAACATCAAAAGTTTGGCTACTAATAAAGGCAGTTGTACTTAGTGTATAAACTTGAAATTTTGCATGTTTTCATAGATTTTGAAAAAGATCAGAAAATTTAAAGCATGTTAACCCGGATCCGAGAATTACCTGTAATTCTCTCACTGAACTTTATAGCAGGCTAGCTACTGACACATATGACTATGCTAGCTAAACTTTTGAAGCACTTGTAATTGGTTTTTGGAAGGTTTCATTCCTTGAAAAACGTCTACAATATATTTTGGACATCGTTTATCCTTAATTAAAACCAATATTCAAAGTTTTAAAGTACAAAACTGACAAATCTGGAGATGTGTACAACTACAGCCACAAAAAATAACGAAGGTCTGGGGGTTTGAATCAATCTACCCTTGGTGTTAGATATGTCCACCATATTAGCTCAAAATAACTTGTTTTAACACTAAAGCAACTTTAAAAGACCATATCTGAAAAAACTATCAACTTAACTATCCGTAATTAATTCCAAATTTAGCTTAAATGTGAAGCAGGAGGCACTGCTTAACTGCGAGCGCCTCTTTGTTTACAAAATGCTCAACACTTGCCTGGTTTTAAAAAGTACGGCCTCGTTTTCATTTATGGCAAAATGGATATGGAAATAGGTGTATTATGTGGAAATGGTACCAGAGTATTTCATTTCCATCATTCAACAAACGTCTAGTGCCTCTTCCATCACCTACACGTGAAAAATATTTTGGGTATTTTAAATATCTCCTGCTAAATAGATAGTTTTTAATCACCTGTTTTTATAAATAAAATGCAGTAGTGTTTTTACAAATCATCAGCGGCAAATAGAAAATTAAATACAGTCACTGAATTTGGAATTTAACCCATTTATGTGTTTCAAACAATCCCTTTCGTAGCAAAGTAAGCCAATTAAAATTTCAAATCACATGCTATTCCTCTGACCATGCTCTGACATAGTATACTAAAGCATGAGTAGCAGGCATTGACATTATGAAAACAAGTATAATTCAACTCAGCATTCCCAATATCAACATAACCAACCAGCTTTCCAGAATATTTATGAAATCTAAATTTCCTTGGATTTTTATTTCATCAAATGACACAACAACAAATCTTTGAGTGCTGACAAGATTTTAGCCGTTTCAAAAAACTCTACTACAACTTCAGTATTGAAACCAGTAGATGGTTTAATTACATTTTTATAATCCCTCAGTGTTCGTCTGCTTGGTAATACTAGTACATTACAGTTATGAAGTTCATCATAAGCAGAGGCTGATTTCGATGCTAACGACAAACAAAAGCGTGTAATCATAGGCTGGTAACTACACTGCTAAATAAATCCGGTTGTTGCTTTAAAACTTTTTGCATGAATGGTGTTAATTTTGACGCATTTGTAGACATAATTTTTCCAACGTCATCAGATAAATTCTTGTCTAGTTGAACTCCATTTGTCTTAATCTCAAATTTTATTGTCTCAACTTCCACTTCCAATGTTGATGTTTTCACTCTTTCGTGTATTAATGCCAACCGTGTTAGGATGAGTACATTTATATGGGCAGGTGTATCAATGTTTTTTTGCATAATATTTTAAGAAATGAGAATCAGTCATTAGCTCTGTGATAACTTTCGCTGCTTCACGTTTCCCTCCTATGCCAAGTTCACATAATAGACAATGTAACTGTGTGTCCATGATTGAAGTTGGTAATCGATCACATAATTTAAAGTTCGAAACTTCCATCAAAAGATATAATAACGTAATATCTTTTACTGATCTTCTATGTCGTTTGTATATTTCGTGAACATCTGGTAACAAAATTCCATAATCTGCACATGCAAATTCAAGACACTTATCAATAATCACTTCAAATTTAAGTGATAAAAATGGTTTTACAAGACACTGCATTTTTTTGTTCATGAAGGTTCCATGTTTTTAATTTTACTTTAAAAGCTCTCGACAAAAGTTCGGTGAAACGTTTGAAAACGAGAGTTGACTTCCTTTCTAACAATGTCCTATCTTCCAAATTGTATAGAGGATGTCTCTCTGGTGATTTCATATCACTTCCATTTTCTTCACTCTACCATATTGTCGAACATAAATTTATTTTTATTAACTTGTGGCCCACAAAGAAAATTCAATCGATTTTTTCTTTAAAAGGTAAAGTTCAACACAGATCATGTGTTATTTACGGAGGCACCTTTGATGCGGTGCAAGTTACATCGGTGAGACATTACGAAATGCAAATATAAGATGGTCTGAACACGATAAAATGTCTACGAATTTTGAGCTTGCTCAGCACGTCACAATTAATGATGGACACTGATTCTAAAAGGTTATTGTTGTATCATAACGGAGTCAAATAATTTATGACAAAAAACTTTTTACGTTTCTATTCACTCAATTAGTTTTTACGTTTTTTGGGACACGTTTAGTGTATATTATTGTAATACAGTTTTTTGGTAATTCATTTTACCTGATGATGTAGTAATATAAAAAAAAAAAAAAAGCGTCGTATTTTAGTCGAATATAATTTGTTCTTAAATAATTCTGCTTTACTTATAATGGCGAACAAATCATTTTTGAAGTCTTAATAGAAACTCATTCTAGCTAAAAGTTAATTTGATGACGTAATGCGGATCAGAAATGACGTTAAACATGCCTATAATTTCTCGCGTGTTACTAATGCTACGGCCTTGATTATTGGTAGGCTTAAGGGCCAAATACCATAGTATTGATTTTATATATAAAAAGTAATTTCAAAGACGTCTTCACGAACATTACTTATTTTAAGGATACAGATGAAAGTACCGTTTGTCAAGAAATATTGGATGCCTGTTTTATTAAATCACACATACGGAGTAGTGTGATATGTTGGTTTACCCTTTCGTCGCGGTGGCGGCGGTCTTCAGGAAAGTTTCATCACACTGGATTCGAGTTGTAAATTGCGTATGCCACTGTATCCGAAATAGTGCTTTATTATTAAACAGGGTTAAAATAGACATTTATTTCACAAATAGTTTCTTATTTACTATATTTAAAATCGTCAAATTGTCGACTTTTGGTAGAATTATGAATATAAAAACAATAACTATTACATTTATAAACTGTAAAAAATAAATTTGCGAAGATTAGTTTTCTTTCAAAAATTTTATCACCCCCGGTTTGTTTTGGTTACAACTGTTGTTCAGATTTCCCTCGCCAGTTTACAGACAGATTGAAGTTGGCGTCTTTGTTTTGTGTTCTCTTTCTGTAAAAACTATAGCTAGCTATAATTATAACTATAGCTAGCTATATCTTGATATAGCAGCTCCATATTTATTTTATTTGTTTAATTTTCTGCGGTGTTAAATCACAAAATTGTCCCTCTCTCTCTCTATTCGGTGTTAGAACTGAAACTAAACTAACACTGAACTAAACTGTGAAAATTGGTTTAAAGTTGGTAAACTATTGGTTAAAACTTGGTAAACTATTGGTTAAAACTATTGGTACAACACTGGTAAAATATTGTAAACTATTGGTCAAAACTATTGGTAAAATATTGCGTAATAATCTTCTAGTTTAGCAAGTTGGTAAACTAAGCTATGTAGTTAGCTAGCTAGACACTGTTGGCAACAGCAATTTTTGATATTTATAAGAACCCTGGGTAGCCATAGCTATATGTTATGTGTATCATGCTGTATTACTTTATATCCAAGATAATTAATCTAACAGTTATTGCTGTGTTGCTGTTACTTTTGCTAATTTTGGCTGGCGATGTTGAAATAAATCCTGGACCAGGCCCTCAATTTCATCAAAAAGTTGTTCTAGGCTCTTTTCACCATGGTGATCCTAGATTTGGTGAAATTAGTGGTATACAATGTGCCTGCAATGCACTCTATTCAATATGTTTTTCTTCAATTAAAAAGGTTTCAGTTTGGAAATCGTTTGATTTAGATTATGTATTAGAAAAAGGAGATGAATTGTTTAAAAGATTAAGTAAATTCCGTCCATTATTTATGGATGAAATGCCTTCTAGTGTACTAATTGAAAGAAGTAATATTGAGATTGAAAAGTTATCACGTCTTTACGGATTGATGGGACAAAAAGATATTTTTGTTAATCACGACACAATCACTGATATCGGAAATGGTCTAATATTTATGGCAAATGAAATTAGCTTCTCATTGATTTGGGCAAAGAAATCAATTTTTTTGTTTGATTCTCACAGTCGGGATAAAGATGGCTCATTAGTTGCAGATGGAAGTTCAATTCTTTTATCTTTTAAGTCGCTTATTGATGTGCAGAGGCACATTAAGTATCAATATTCTAAACATTTTGCCGCTAATTGTGCGAATATGCAGTTTGAGATACAGTATATATATCAAAATTATAGATTCCAGAAATTGTTCTGAAATTTTATCTTCTATTATGAAAAACCGAAAAAGGATTTAGAACAAAATTTCATTTGATAAACATTACAGCACCCGTTCAGTAACAAAAAGTGTAAAATGCGTTTAAAATATGCAGAAATTTTTGGAACACCTGAACATGAGCAAATGAAAAAAGCGAAATGTGAAAAACGTGCAGAAATTTGTGGAACACCTGAGCATGAGCGAATGAAAAAAGCGAAATGTGAAAAACGTGCAGAAATTTTTGGAACACCTGAGCATGAGCGAATGAAAAAAGCGAAATGTGAAAAGCGTGCAAGCATTGCAGGAACATCTCAGCATGAAGATATAAAAATGAAAAAGCAATTAAATTATGCCCAAATTGTTGGGACTGAAATGCATGAAACTATATACTGAGGAGGAAGCAGAAAAGTTATGTTAATAAATCTAATCAAACTTCAAAAGAAAGGATAAAAAGATTCACTAAAATGATAAAACAAGGACCATTCTATATTTGTGTGGTCCGCAATCGTTGTCTTTACTTCAGATCAGTAATACTTTTCGATGTTGGCAAATATGATATTCATATATTTGACTTTTATAAAAAAGTTGAAAGTCCTGATGGAAAGTTTTACATTTGTCGCACTTGTCATAATAAGTTAAAAAAGTCAGAAATCCCTGCACAAGCTGTTTGGAATAAACTTGATATATTCAATTTCCCTAATGATTTAGCAAATTTGAACAGACTTGAAAAAGTTTTAATATCCAGAAGAATTCTATTTAAAAAGATCACAATTATGCCTAAAGGCCAAATGCCAAAACTCAAAGGCAGTATTTGCAATGTTCCAATAGACACGACAGATTTAGCATGAACGCTACCTCAAGGAGCTGATAGTAATGGTATTGTAATAAAATTAAAGAGCAAGTTAACTTACAGAGGTCATGTTTACTTTGAAACTGTTTCACCAGAAAAAGTTCAGGCAGTACTACAATACTTCAAAATGAATAATCCTTTGTACCAAGATATAACAATTGATATAGGTCAGATACCGGCTGATATGTTATCTCTAGCTGAACCTATTGAAATGCCAATTGAAATACAGTCAGAAAATCATGTTACTGAAATTGTTAGAAATGTTATCGAAGACTCTGATAATCCACTGGATCAGTTTAGAGTAGGGACGTCGGAAACTGTGCCTCTATCTAATAATTGCACCAGGGGAAACTATGACACCTCTATCAGTTTTAATGGATGAAAAATGTGAGGAATTGGCTCACCCTTTTCTTTTCCCTACTGGAAAATTTGGTTACAAGGCTGACCGCAGTATTAAGTTAAGTCCAGTAAAATATTTTAATCAACGCTTGTTAAACTATAAACAAAAATTTGCTTAAGACTCTGATTACATTTTTTATGCACTTTCAGTCATGTTACACTTGAATTTAAACAGCCAAATAAATATAGCAATGAAAAAGGTCATTTCCAATCGTTTAACAGCTGGTATGCTATCCAATAACTGTTCCGATACAGTAAAATCATTTATTGCAAAGGATGAAGGTTTCAATTTTATGAATACAGTTAAAGGGACTCCAGCTTACTGGAAAAAGTTTCTCTCTGAAGTTTTGGCTATGGTTAAGCAGCTTGGTTTGCCCACTTTCTTTATGACGTTAAGTTGTGCAGATTTAAGGTGGAATGAACTTATTTTAATAATTTCTAAACTTAAAGGCGAAAATCTTTCAGAGGTATATATCGATAGAATGACCTATTTTGAGTTGTTGAAACATTCTTTAAAGAAATAGTGTTTGATGGGTCTCTTGGCAAAGTTAACTATTATGCGATTCGTGTAGAATTCCAAGTTCGTGGAAGTCCTCATATTCATTCTTTTTTATGGGTTTTAAATGCCCCTATATTAAGTGAAACAAATGTTGACGAATATGTTACGTTTGTTGATTCTGTCATTAGGGCATTTGTTCCGGATATTGATACAGATCCAGAGCTCCATAAACTAGTAACTACGTATCAAATTCATTCTCATTCTAAATCCTGCCGAAAGTATAAAAATCAAAGTTGTAGATACCATTTTGGTCGTTTTTCACGGATCATACGGTTATAGCTATTCCACTACCCAAAGACACAACATTGGATAAGAAAACAAAAATTCTAGAAAAGCGCAAATTGCTACTTGCCATGGTTAAAGAATACATTGATAAAAATTTGGATCCTCGAAAAAGAAACATTTTAAATCCACCAGATGATTATTTTGAACAAGTCCCAACAATAAAAGAGATTCTTCGAGAATTAGGGATTTGTGAGCATGACTATTATGAGGCACTTTCGACCTCTGATGACGGTGACTTCCAAACTCACCTAAAGCGTCCACCAAATTCTTGTTTTGTTAACAATTATTTTGAAGAAGGTTTAGCAGCTTGGACAGCCAAAATTGATTTTCAGCCTGTTTTCAATCATTACAAGGCTGTTACATACATGTGTGCTTATTTTTCAAAATCTGAAGATGAGACTTCTGAGGCTATGAAGCAGGCAGCAAAAGAAGCTTTCAGTTCAAATGCAGACATAAAGCGAATGAGAGCAATTGCAAGAGCCTATGCTAATAAAAGAGAATGTTCTGTTCAGGAAGCTGTTTATATTTTAATGCCTGAGTTGTGGCTTAGAAAAACCTTTCCAGGTGTGATTTTTGCTAACAGTAATCTTCCTGAGAATCGCTTTAGAATATGTCACACCAAGGAAGAAATTGATGAGTTACCTGAAGACAGTGTTGATATTTTTAAACGTAACATGATAGATCGTTACACTGAAAGACTAAATGCTACATTTTTAGGTGGAAAGTATAATATCGTAGATAGATTTTGCTATGCAGAATTTATAGCACATTATTACTTGCCTGCGAAAGATAATGTGGTAAACGATAATCAGCCAACTGTTTTACAGGATGAACTGTTTGAAGTTGATAATACCAGCTGTAATTACCCCAAAAATATCCCTTTAATGAACTCAAAGAAAAATTAAAATGTTGCAAGGTTAAAGCAGTATTGCGTTATTTTGTACCAAATAGATATAAGTATCCTGAGAAATACGCACATCATTTGCTTTTTATGTTTTATCCTTTTCGTAATGAAAATGATCTCATGTGTTCAACTTCCGGAACATATTTGGACAAGCTCAATCAAGCCGGTGTTATCGATATTGTCAACAGAAACAAACAACCTTGTGCAGATTTAGTTGAAAAGGCATTAATAAATATGCGTTCAAATTTATCTTCAAACCAGGATCAATTTGCTGATCAAGAAAATGATGAAGTGGCACAATTGATGGAAGATCCCTCATAATTCTGAAGCAGAGGATCCAGCTGAGGTTGCTGTAGTGTTAGATGATGTTTTTGTTTCTTCTAGTTGTGCACCAGTCATTATTACTGATGATGAGTTAAATAAAAAAATTAGATCACTTAATAAAAATCAACGGCAATGCTTTGAGGTAATTTATAATTGTGCGAAAAGATTTGTCAAAAATCTGTCAGCTACTCAAACTATAGAGATTTCTCCATTGTATGTGTTTTTAACTGGAGGTGCTGGAACAGGTAAATCACATTTAATAAAAACTGTTTATCACGCTTTAACTAAAATACTTTTATACAACTTAAAAACTTTGGACAAACCAAAGGTATTATTACTTGCTCCAACAGGTGTAGCTGCCGTTAATATTAATGGAACTACTATTCATTCTGCTCTTGGAATTCCAGTTGGTATATTTGGAAAGCATTTACCTAGACTTAATGATAAAAAGAGGTCTGCATTGAGAAATAATCTGTGTGAATTGCGAGCCATTATCATTGACGAAATATCTATGATCTCCAATTTACTACTTTTGTATATTCACTTACGGTTAAATGAAATATTTGGGTGTTCTGATGATGTTCCGTTTGCCGGTATAACTGTTATAACAGTAGGTGACTTCTATTAACTGCCTCCAGTACAACAACGAACAATATATTCTGAGTATAATGATTTGTGGCAAAATTTAGCACATTTGTGGAATCTTTTTAAGATGGTTGAGCTACATGAAGTTATGCGCCAAAGGAGTGATTTCAAACTAATTGATCTCTTGAACAGAATTCGAACTGCCTCAATTGAAGAAGAAGATGAGAAACTACTAAAATCTCGCTTTGTTACACAAAGCAATATAACTTATCCTAATCACGCTCTTCATATCTTTGCAGAAAATAAACCATATGAATAACATAATTGTCAAATGTTAAGATTAAATGAAAACCGTTTGTATTCAATACTAGCAATTGATGATTTGCCTAAAAATGTTGCTAGAAATGTTATTGACAAAGCACTTAGTACCAATCAAAGTCAAACGGGTGGTTTGGCAGGCAAACTAGAAGTCAAGGTTAATGCAAGGGTAATGTTAACAGTTAATATTGACATTACAGATCGTTTAATTAATGGACAACTTGGGACAATTAAACATATATCATTTGATGCTAATGGTTTTGTTAACAATATTTGTATAAAATTTGATGATGCTCAAGCTGGTCTAAAAAAGATGCAAAACAATTCTTTAGCAAGGCAACACAGATGGGTACCTATTGAAAAAGCAGAGGCGAATATTATGATAAGGGCTAATAAAGATAGTTCTCCAGTTATAAAGCGAACACAATTCCCCTTAATGTTAGCTTGGGCATGTACCGTTCATAAAGTGCAAGGTTTAAGTCTCGATCAGGCAGTTATTAGTTTCTCGTTGTTAAAACAAAAAAGTTTCAACAATGGTCAAATGTATGTAGCTTTAAGTAGAGTTACTTTCTTGAATGGACTATTTTTAACAGGTGAATACAAGCCATCTGCTATTAAAGTTGATTCCAAAGCAACATGTGAATATGATCGCATGAGAAGAGAAGCAACACTCCGACCATTACATCAAGATTGTAATTTAGAAACTGCATTGACAATAACATTATTAAATACAAGGTCCCTAAACAGACATTCTGTAGATATTTTTCATGATCAATATTTAGTAAGCTCTGATATATTGTGTCTCACTGAAACTCAGTTTTACCAGAACAATGTACAGATGGTATTTCTGATATTTTAGGTAATTTTCGTATGTTACACAACAAGTTATGATAAGTTTCAAAGTATTTCATTTTGCCATGATCTTAATGTTGAAATAGTTAATATTTACCAAAGCACTGGCATTTCTATCATAAAATTTAAAAAACCTTCCTTCTCACTTAATTTGTTCAAGTTAGTGTTATTATACAGAAAAAATACATCTTGTTTGTCTGAATTCTATGAAACGTTATCTATGTAATATTGTTCAGTTATCATCAATTCAAATTATTATGGGTGACTTTAATATCAATGCCCAAGATTACACACGTTCAAATGTGTTGTCACAAATATTGCAGAATTTTTACCAGATAGTACAAGAACCAACTCATTTTCGTGGAGCAACACTTGACCATATATATATAATAATAATAATAATAATAATAATAAATATTTAAAGTGGCTAGCCCAGAAAATCACAAAAACCTATAGTTAGTGGATTGTTTCCACTGGGGGCCACTAGAACAAAAGAGAAACAAAAAATGATAAACCTTAGACTGTCTCAGCTCAATCAAACATAGTAACATTTATAATCTGTGAAAATTGAAAAGAAAAAGAATAAAAAACAAAAATTAAAAAGTTAAAAAGTGATCTCCATTAGAATTTGCCAAATAAATTAGAGATGGAAGTCTTAAACGAAAGCAGACTTCCATTACAGGTCACTTGGTCTGGAAGATTATTCCACACTTTTGCAGCTCTAAATGGGAAGGTTTTTTTGCCAAATTCCGTGTTGACCAAGGGAAGTGTGAACTTGTTTTTTGAAGCTCCTCTTGTTTGATGATTATGACAGTTTTTTGCCAAAAGGAATTTTGAGCGCATGTAATCAGGAGCAATGTGATTCATGGCTTTGAAAACTAATATGGCATCGTTTTTGATGAGTAAATTATTCAGTGAATATTCCCTCTCTTTCCCAAGAAAGGTACGGACACATTTTAATCGTTTTTCTAGTTTTCCCAATCTACCTTGGGTGGCACAAGCCCATGCCGAGGAGCAGTAGTTGAAATATGGCATGACAAGTGCATTAATTAAAAGGTTTTTTGTGTGAGGTGTTAAACAGGATGCAATGGTTCTAATTTTAGAATATTTAATTAGTATTTTTCTATTTATGTCATTAATGTGCTCTTCCCATTGCATTTTTTTATCAAAATATTACCCAAGATATTTAACTTTTTCGCTCCTCTTCAAAGGAATACCCATATAGTTGATAGTTTTGTTCTCAACTTTTTTTAACTGGCTGTGGTTGCCGAAAAAGATTGTTTCAGTTTTGTCCGTATTAATAGTCATTTTGTTATTATTCAGCCAGAGGTCGACTTGCGAAAGTTCTAACTCGACCTGGGAGACAAGGGTATCCAAGTTTTTATGGGACGAAATAATTATTGTATCATCTGCATAAAGATGGTGGTAGTTTGAATTGATGACAGATTTTAAGTCATCAATATACAAAAGAAAGAGTAGGGGCCCCAACACAGATCCCTGCGGCACCCCAAAAGCGTCTTCATGAAGCAGATCTGATCCTGTGTCGTTTACAAGAGTCAGCTGCATTCGGCCCGTTAAGTACTCGAACCAGTCAAAGGCAGCATCTCTGATGCCGAAACACCATAAAAAAAGCTTTTAACAAAATTTTATGATCAACAGTGTCAAAAGCTTTTTTAAGGTCAATGAGCACAGCATAAACAAAGTTTTGTTGGTCGAGCTCAGTAAGAATAAAATCAGAGACATCGACTACTGCAGTTTCTGTAGAAAAGAGTTTTCGAAATCCGGACTGTCTGTCATTCAGGAAGTTGTGCTCAGAAATAAAATGAGACATTTGCTCATGCACTAACTTTTCAAAAAATTTCATAGGAATTGGCAAAATGGAGATAGGCCGATAATTAGTAGGATCTGTTTTATTGCCACTTTTAAAAATAGGCGAGACTCTTTTAGTCTTCCAACATTTAGGTACATAACCAGTAAATAAAGATTTGTTGAAAAGACTTGATAAATAAATACTTAAAACTGACGAACCTGCTTTTAGCAGTCGTGAACCAATTCCGTCCAAGCCTGTAGCTTTATTAAGTTTTAGTGAACTAATTATTTTTTCGACACTTTTGGTCTCAATAGGAGCCCACCGAAAATCGTGTCCGCTAACAGGTGGATTAACATTAATAGTATCAGGAGAAAATTTTGAGGCTAGTTTGGCACCAACACTGACAAAAAATGAATTGAATGTGTTGGAAATTTCTTTTGGGTGAGAAGTTTCTGTACCATCGTTTTGGACTACTCGTTTTATCGAGGTAGTATTGCCTGACTTATCAGGAACCAGTTTTTTTAGTGTTTTCCAAAGTTATTTTGGCCGTTTTTGAAAGTCCTGCAAAACGTCATTAGTACTATAGTACTCGTTTTTGAGTCGATTTTTGGGACCTATTTCCTGGTTCCTTTTTTTGTTTGAAAGCTTCCCAGTCTATGATGGATTTTTTTTTTGATGCTTTCCATTTTAAGAAGTCTCTTTCTTTGATGGCTATTATTAATTCATCAGTGACCCATGCTTTAACACGGCCAGAAATCTATGTGTTTTGAAAGGGGCATGTTTGTCAGCCACTGGTTTAACATTTTTATTCAGTTTCTCACATGCTTCATCAAGGTCATCATAATTATTAAAATATGACCAGTCTAAATTCCTGAGGTCCTTCAGAAAAGCCTCTTCACTGAAGTTCTTGTAGCTACGAACCGATAGTTTTAGGTTCAAATTTTGGCCATTTGAATTTTCTGATCACGTAAACTAAATTGTGATCACTGATGCCTAAATCCATGACACCAGTTTTAGAAATACAAAAATTGTTAGAAAGTATCAAGTCTATAAGAGTGCTACTATTTTCGGTAACACGAGTTGGCTCCGTAATATGTTGTTTTAGGAAAAGAGTGGAGCATAATTCCTTTATTTTGGAGGAAAGAGCATATTTTGAAAGCATGTTACAGTTAAAATCTCTCAAGAAAAAACTTCTTTTTCTTTTGGGAGTTTATTAAAACACTGTTTAAAATGAGCACGCAGGTTTTCGGTACTCTGCAAATCACTACCTTCAGGTGGCCTGTAAACCCCACACACGTAAATAGGTTTAGTTTATGTCAAGAAAGAATTGTTCAATGGTTTTGAACTTCGTCATTTTGTAAAATGTGTATACTTTTCTGACCACGATGCCATCAAATTTCAATTAAAAAAGCTTTGAAACATTATGAAACAGAATAGTTATTTGGTTTAATTTGTTTAGGCTTAAATAATTCAATTTTTTTTTTTTATATGTGGTTCTCGCAAGTGCAATGTAGGTAATGAAATAAATTAGAGGGGGAGGGGGCGGGGGAGGAGCTGGGTTTTAGCTACTGTATGTACATAAATTTTAATTTTGTTACATTGTTTTATTTTGTTAATGCTATTTTTACAAGGTGCTGTGACACGGTGTGGGAGGAGGGGGGTTGGGAGTGATAAGCTTTCTAATATCTTTTAAATTGTGGTTGTCTTAACACCTACTTGGTGTGTATCAAGTGCAACCAGACAAAGAACAGTGTCGCAGCACTTGTATATTTGTTAGTTTGCCTGCACAAGTAGGCTTTTGTTATATATTTTAAGATTTTGGTTAAAAAGGGAGCTGAAACAGGGGCTATATATATAGAACAAATGTTATGATTAGCCTTGTCTCTGCGTACCTTTGCTTCTGCTCCAATGTATAGTACATTCAGTATTTTGTTTTACATTGTGTTTTATTATATTTGTATATATATTAGTTTTAACTTTAAGTTAAAGACACTTATAAAATACATGAAAGACACTTGCAAATTAAAACAAGTTTAAAGACGTTATGAACTTAAACACGTTTAAAGGGATTTACGAAATAAAACAGAGTTATGAACTGAAGCAAGTTGAAAGACATTTTATGAATTAAAAAGTGGATGACTACGAAATAAAATATGTGCATGGTCAATTTTGTGGTGATGATGACTCCTGGTGAAATTTAAAAGGTAAATGTAAAATATGTGATTCATAGAGATTTAAATTCATTGAATTCATTTTAGGGGAATTTAATAACTTGTATCGAAATGTTGCCATGATAAACTTTGACATATATATGCTGTAGAATAGGGAAATAAGAGGACAATTTATGTCTGAGTAAAAATTATATGATAGTATTTTTAGTATTCATTTTTTCTTTAGTTTTTATCGTTGAAAAGCAGAGATGAATCGATATATGTATTAACCATATACCATATCACTCATAATAAATTGCAATCTGAAGACTGGAGACGTACCAAATTATTTTCTCCATCGATATCCATACTATATCGATACATTTTTACTCATTGACGAATTCAACCGCTAAAACATTTTTAAACTACCTGTTATAATAGTTTAAAACACGTATTGAAGGCATATGAAGTCGCAAGAGTCATATCCAATATTAAACTTATTAACACACAACTAGTGGACGCAGAATTGCAGCGAGTCATAAACTGATATAACAAGAATGTACGAGCCATGCCATGCCATGCCATTACTTACTTTCTTTCGATGCACCACTTCAAATTTTTACGTCGGCTATAGTATCAGAACTATACTAAATCCTGGACAAATACATCGAACTTAATTAAAATAGCATGCAGTGCTCAAGCTAAGAGAAGGCAACTGTAAATCTCATCATTTAAAAGAACTATAGATTTTGGGCAAATTACATTGTAAAAGTATTGTCACGTCAACTTTTCTATGTAATGTTATCTTTCCACGTTTAATGTCTCCAGTTCTAATTTGTGTTATTTTTGTAATTTGGCAATTATATAGTTTCATTGTATTGTTTTTTCTTTGTTTAGTAGTATTAAAATATCTCCTTACTGTACCCTTCTCATTGTTTATTTGTTAAATATTTGAATTATGTTAAGCGAGCCAATATGAAACAAATTAAGTATAATTTCGATCTTTACGAACACAAAATTGCCATTTCCTTGGTGCCATATTGACTGCTACGTGAGCTTTAGTGTTCTGTGTGATTTTTAACCGACCGCGGTTTCTTGTTAAACTTAGTACATGCTTAGAAAAAGATTGTGGTAAGAAAAAGGTAATGAGGTCATTGAAATCAGAAACTATGTCATTTCGGTGGATTGATATACATATACTTCTAAAAAGTTCGGACTAAAAAATTTCCGACATTGAATTTTCGGACACACATTTTTCCGAAAATAAAAAGATACGAATTTTTTTGAACTTAATATAACCTTCAAGTCTGATCTGTCAAAATCTTGGTAACCACCTGATAACCAACATACATACACCAATACACCAACTTACGACACTCTCACATGGATGTAAAAACTTTCTGAATACACCTTTCCCGAATTTCATAAATTATAATAATTATGACGTATTCCCCCCCCCCCCCCCCCCCCCCGTATCCTCACAGGAACATTCACGTGACTTACCTTATCGGAATACTTCACAAAAGTCTCAATTGATGATAATTTTAAAACAAGGTACGTTCTAAGTAACTCTTTGGTCGACTTATCTCGAAATACATCGAGTTTTTCGTAATCTGTTGTAAGTTTCTTGTAATCTGCTGTATTTTTCTCGTTCTCTGCTGTCGTTTTCTCGTACTTTTCTGCAGTTATCTCGTAATTTATTGTAAGTTTTTCTTCTTTAGTAGCGTAACATTGCTGCTTTGTTACCGTGGGTAAACATTTGGTATACGTAGACTTATTTATACGTATTTTCAATCCATACAATGCGTTGATAAGAAATATCTTTCTTGATGCTCTCATCATAAACATTCTGTGACCTAGTGAAATACAAAGACAACGTGTAGATTTATATCGCGTAACTGTTGATAAAAACTTGTTTAACTTGTTGTGCTTGTTTATTAAAGCGCTTTTAAAAAATAAATGTTTATTTTCTTAAGCAGATAATGGACGAAAGAATAGATTCAAATGTTTTTCTCATGCAGGTATAAAAGAGAAAGTGATACAACTCCCAAAAGATATCCAAAGTTCACTGGATGCACAGATTTGCGGCACACTTGCCTTTTCTTACGTTTTTGAAAATCAATGCAAATACATATTCCCTGAAGGCTATTCTGATTACAATTGTGTAATAACCAAGAAATTATACCCACTTTTTTGCAACAATATTGACAACCGGTTAATAAATAATTACTTTTTATGATTTGCTACATTTTTGAAAGCAAATATATGCCAACTGTGTATATATTTTTCAGTGTTCTTTTTAAAGCTATGGTCTGCAAAATATAATTCATAACAGTAAAATCAAAAGTTTGTTTTGATGAGGAAGCAAGACGGCAGGAGCCTTAAAAAGGTAATTAATACCTCTAAAAAGATTTTAAAGTCATCGTTGCTGCCTCAACTGACTTCATATGCAACAAGATGCAGGCGCTGCATAAACTATCTCGCTATTAAAAATGCACAACTATGAAACATCCACAATGCGACCCAATTCTACAATTTCTGCTAACAAAAATGCAGCCTATCATCCATGGTTAAAAGTCGCGCGATTGAAACGTTTATGGTCTTAAACGGCATTTAGGTGACAAAAAATCAAAATTTTGATGTCACCATCATGTTCAGCATACTTTTTTTGTTATCTGTGCCAAATTTTGTCGAAAATAAAGTAGTTTTAATTTCGGACCAATTTTGGCCTAAAATGACATTTAGGTGACAAAAAATCAAAATTTTAATGTCACCATCATGTTCGGCATACTTTTTTTGTTAACTTTGCCAAATTTTGTCTAAAATAAAGTAGTTTTAATTTTTGGACCAATTTTGGCCTAAAATGACATTTAGGTGACAAAAATCAAAATTATGATGTCACTATTATGTTCAGCATACCTTTTTTGTTAACTGTGCCAAATTTTGTCGAAAACAAATACCAATTTTGGCCTGAAACGTCATTTAGATGACTTCCAAGTACTTAGAGAGTTTAGGTACGAAGTTTAAATCTGTGACGTTACAATTGACCATTTGGGACATTTAGTTAGTTACGAGTTGGAAACCTATCCTCGCAGGCGAGATAGTAAAAAGAAAAAAAAAAAGTAAAAATAGTTACCAAGATGAGATTCGAACACACGACTACTCCCGTGTCGGTGCTCAGAGAGCCAAAAATTTCCATTTTGGGACGGACAGCTGTATTTGAATACTCCTCGCAGGCGAGATAGTAATAATTTGATATGTTTTTGAGCAGAATTAAGAGGTCACCTCTAATACTGAATGAAGATAAAAACGGCCTCATAAGTGCAAGCTTTCGAGTTTTATTCTCTTCATCAGGCGGTTTTACACGGTGTGAATGTGGCGTTTTATATAATAAAAGAATTAAAACCGTGCATGATATATACAATAAAACTGTTAAGATTAAACAAAAAGTTAAAGCTTGGTGCTCACTATGGGCTAACGATGAGCTAACCATAGTGCGCATAATGTGTTAGCCGATTTCAATTTTTGAGCTACGGGTACCTGATGTATTCGTTTCACGTTCACACTACGGTGCATCGTTAGCTCTTTTGTAGTCGAATATAATGCGGGAAAGAATGAAAAAGAAAGATAGAAAGAAAGTCTTGTTATTATTACTACTTCGAAGAAGACGACGTAGCCTGGAAAGAAAGGAATTAGCAAAATTACGAAAAAGGAAACAACTTTTGGTCAGAAAGGCAGGGAAAATCTTTCACATTGAACGCCAACTCTTCCTCTTCTTCTTCAAACGTCATTTTTTTAATTTTGTCAGCTATTTTAGTTTTAAAAGGACCTTTCACAACGAAACATACTACTATTTTTAAAAACATAAATCGCTTTCAGCACGATTTATGTCGGCTTCCTTTGAAGATTGCTGAAAGTGAGCTTATCTCAGCCGAAAAAAAAATATCAAAAAATTTTGATTTAAAAAAATCGGCTAACGATGAGTTCAGCTGTGAGCTAAGCAGGTACTTTTACGTTCACACTATGGACTAAGGTCTTAGCGCGTCATGCGCACTATGGTTAGCTCATCGTTAGCCCATAGTGAGAACCAAGCTTAATAAAGGACTATAGAAAAAAAGTAATAATACTCAAAAGAATTATGAAGGAACGTGTTTATCAAAGAAACAAATAATACGACAAAACTCGTGAGAATATAACAACTTGCTAAATGGGAAAATTGAAGGATTAATCGAGTACTTACTTATGATGATTGTTCCAGATTTTATTTTCCAAATCTTCTGCGTAAGCATGAGGGTGAGAGCGAAGCTCGATAACCCAAAATCCTACTTTGAAGACAGAACGTGACTCGCTGGCCGAGTGTGCCTGCTAAGCGCAAAGGCATAGAGAAGGGTAGGGAGGGCAGGGCACTCTCATGCTTAGATTAACGTTAATTATTACGTTATCTAACGTTAATGGTAGGTTGGTTTGGAAGGTTTCTCTAACGTAAAACGGTAACGTTGTCGTAACGTTAAGAGTTAACGTTAGGACTACGTAACGTTACATTGCATTAACGTTGGCCTAACGTAATGGAACGTAGCATTAACGATAAACAACTTGAGGGATCGCAGCACAAAAGAATTAATTATTTTGGTTATTATTTAATTTATTACTTACAAATTAAAAACTAGTTTAAGGTAAAATGCTAACAAAACTAAGGTAAAGAGAAGAAACCTACAGTATACTTAAGGTGGTTACTATAGAAATAAATGGCCGAATTTCAATAATTTTGTTTTACCCGTTTTCAGACAGCAAATTCATCTTAGAATACCGTGGCAAGTAGTGCTGATGACAAATTTCGGTTTTTATTGCGCAATCCGGCACTTTTTCCAACCAATCGCAAATATAACTGCATAGCAACGCCCATAGCAACCATTTTTGCATTTTTAGACAGCTTTTTTGCCCCTCCGTCGATGTTTAATGCTTTCCAATTGCTAGATGATACTTTAGGGCCTCCTAAGACAATATATGACAGCTCTGAATATTAAATGTGGTGTTCCACATGCAGTCAGAAAGCTGTCTTAACGATGCACCCTCCGAAGTGAACTCTGTTCTTAGGTATTTTGTGCTTTGCAGGTCAAAATATTGCTGTCGTAGTCCTTTTGTCGATCCGCAAGGAAAGATTTTCCAAAAACAACAATTTTAAACTCGTTTTTTGCCGTTTAACTTCGGAAACCAGGAGAATGAAGATTTCTCAAGACCAAAACACCCATACTTTACAATTTCTTCTGTTGCTGCTGGTATTAGTACGGCCTAATGCTGGTACCTCCCGCTTCCCAAATCGAAATTCTGCTCTTCAGTTATTCTGCTGAGAAACTGACGGCTTCACCGTGTTTAGCCTTTTTGTCGGAAGACGTTTGTCCTTGGAAGACGAGTCAAGCTCCAGAATTGTCGGTGCTACCATCCATACACGTGACCCTTGCGAAACATACGCGACCGAAAAGGCGCTTGTAGGAGTGCTCGTTATTCGGCTATATGGTTTGTCGTTGGGCGTCGAAATGTCATATTTTGCCGATCAACCAGTAACCATGGCAACTAATCGATTAAAATTTTGACTTAATTTTGGTTTACTTTCGCATACTACCTTAAGGGAATTAATTTTCGCGGGAATTAATTTTCGCGGTTTTCGCGGAATTTGGCCATTTCCGCGAAAATAAAATCCCGCGAAAAGTCTGGGAAGGCCTGATCCGCGAAAATAAGTTCCCGCGAATTACGTAGAAAACTTCCAACCGCGAAAATAAATTCAAATCCTTAATTTTTAAAATTTTTGCCAAATTTTAAAAAATACACAAAAATATGAGACAAAATGTGTTTTTTATGTTCAAACTATCTTTAAATGATACATGCTACGTATAAAATATACAATAATCAATCAATAACTATTGTCTTCTTATCCATGTTTTCCTCATTTTGCTTTAAAAATAACTGTCTTATGTCTCTACTTTTTGGTACTTGATTTGACCGCGGATTTGATGATGGTGTATTCTTTTTAGTCTTCTGCTTCTTTCTTTTTGGTTCTATTGGTTCGACGATCTCGGTTTCAATGTCAACATCTTTTGTCAAAAAGCATCCAATAATAATTTGGTTCTTCGGTTCGCAATACAATCTTTGAACGATTTCTTTGTAACGATCAAGAACCATATGATTCCTGACTGTGCCAGCCATAACAACCGTTACTACACAGGGAATTTCAAGGCCTCCTTGAAACAAAGGTAATGATCTGAAGTCGATTTTAAGGATATTTTTGCCCCACGATCAAGAAGAAATTTGGTTGCTCGAGAAATCTCCCTTGGTATGTGACCCACCGTTTTATTTTAATTTATTTTAGGAAGGAATTCTTACATCTAAACACTCACTAAAAATATCCTAAACTCAACACACAAATGTTTTATTATTTGGAGTAACCTTTATCTGAATGACACTTTTACAAAGTATCGGTATACCATCGAATATTCTAAAATAGCACACTTTTTCTTATTTAGGCACAAAGACAAAAAGGAGGAGTGATTTCAAGGGCTGTGGCTGTCGCAACTGCACGTACCCTTATCAAACGCCATCCAGAATTGAACTTGGATCACATTAATCTGCAGGAGGCATCTTGGAAAGGTAGTAAGACCGTAGCGATCGCCGGCTCAACCGATAAGAGGATGATTACCGCCACATTTGTTATCACTTTAAGTGGCGATTTCCTACCCATTCAGCTTATTTATGGGGGTAAAACAATGAAAAGCTTACCACCAGTTAAGTTTCTTGATCAATTTCACGTCACTGCAAACCCAAAGTATTATTGTAATGAGAAAGAATCGTTGGAAATGATGAAAAAAATAGTCATCCCATACGTCAAAGAAGAACGTCGCCGCCTACAACTTTCCAGTCAACACCCTGCTGTTTTGATCATGGATGTGTTTAAGGGGTAAATGACAGATGCAGTCAAAGAAGTCCTGAAAGAAAATCGAATCCTTCTCGAAAAGGTTCCAGCAAACCTAACCTATCTTTTTCAGCCCCTCGACGTTCAAGGAGGTCCCAATGGCTACGTGAAAAGAATGATGAAAAATAAATTCACGTTGTGGTACGCTGATCAGATTGACAAAGCAGTCGACGCTGGAACAGACTTATCAAACATCGATATAAGTCTTAAACTGTCGACTGTGAAGCCACTTCATGCAAAGTGGATCTTGGAAATATACGATCATATGACATCAGCTGAAGGGAAAAAGGATGAGACGTCGCTGGCATTTCAGACGCAGTAAAAAAGGATTAAATCAAATGGCACATATTGATCCTTTTCACGACATTGACCCATTGAGTGAGGTGGCTGTCGAAGATGAAGATTCTGATGACAATGAAGATTACGAAAGGGAGATGTATATAAACGAAATCGACGACGAAGATAGCGAGTCGGAATACGAAGATGATGACGGAAATATTTTTAGCATTCTACAAGATGACCTCGACGATGATGAATAATTGTAACTAAGAAATTTATTAAAAACGTTTTTCCAAGATAAAAAACCTTTTAAAATTCATAAATTTTCTTCGATTTCCTTCTTTAGAAATGTATACCTAAACTTCGTATTCCCGGTGTTCGATTATATAGAAGTTTTAAAGTGAAAAAGACGTATTCCCTGATTTTACATATCCGCGAAATTCTTTTAAAAGCTTCAACCGCGAAAATTAATTCCCGCGAAATTTTTCAAACTCTTTCAACCGCGAAAATTAATTCCCGCGAAATTTCCTTTGCTGAGAGATCCGCGAAAATTAATTCCCTTTTTTTCCGCAAAATTTAAGGAAGGGTCGTGTCCGCGAAAATTAATTCCCTCGAAAATTAATTCCCTTAAGGTATGATATACTTATCAATTAACTTTAGAAAAGACAGTCCTTTGCGATATAGTTTATTTCTGTAGTAACCACCTTAAGTGGATTAATTTGAAAAAGGCAGATTCGCGACAATTTATGTCAAGTTAAAACACAGGAAATTTTGTTGGTATGCTACTTTAAGGAAAGAAAGTTTCGCGGTACCAAAATCACCGCAAAATTTCAGGAATTTACTTTCGTGATAAATTAAAAAGCGATCGAAAAAGAGAAAACAATAATGACATTACAGTTTTAGTGTGACGATATTACGAATATTAATGTGTATGAACAAAAGAGAGAGAAAAAATTGTCCACTTCTGAAAATTGTATAATGTATATATACCTTTTACTGTGTTCTACTACTGTTGTTCTACTACTGTTCTATAAATTTTATGATATGTTCTACTACTGTTCTACTACTGTTCTATAAATTGTATAATGTATAATACTGTACCCGGAATAAATAAATATATATGGGCTGATGAAGGTAATGTTACCGAAACACGCGGCTTGGTAGGTGGCCGTGATTGGCGGAAGTGAAGGCTTGTCCTGGTGGGCTCGAACCACCAACTGGGCTCGATCCTGTAGTGAGAGAAAAGGCAATTGCAAACTCGTCTCACTATCGGACCGATGGCTCAGTTGGCAGAGCAGTGGGGCGCTAACCCAATAGTCGCTGGTTCAAATCACGCTCGGTCCAAGTTTTCACTTTCGCCGATAGAGATCAACTCCACTTCTGAAAATTGTATAATGTATATATGCCTTTTACTGTGTTCTACTACTGTTGTTCTACTACTGTTCTATAAATTGTATGATATGTTTTACTACTGTTCTACTACTGTTCTATAAATTGTATAATGTATAATAAATACCGTACCCAGAATAAATAAATATATATGGGCTGATGAAGGTAATGTTACCGAAACACGCGGCTTGGTAGGTGGCCGTGATTGGCGGAAGTGAAAGCTTGTCCTGGTGGGCTCGAACCACCAACTTGGCTCGATCCTGTAGTGAGAGAAAAGGCAATTACAAACTCGTCTCACTATCGGACCGATAGCTCAGTTGGCAGAGCAGTGGGGCGCTGACCCAATGGTCGCTGGTTCAAATCCCGCTCGGTCCAAGTTTTCACTTTCGCCGATAGAGATCACCTCAACTTCTGAAAATTATATATATATATATATATATTGTAGCTAGCTAAACACGTATTTATTTGGTTTTGTATAATATTAGTATATATAGCTAGCCAGCTATAATCAAAACATGAGTTCAGGTATTGTCAAAACAGTCCAGGGAACCTTTCATCAAGGCCATCCTAGGTTTGGTAATACAGCAGGAATACAATGCTCCTGTAATACATTAGTTGCAGTCTTTTACTCAAAATGTAGAAATATAGGAATATGGAAACCCCACGATCTTGATTATATTTTAACTGAAGGTTTGAAAGAGGAAATACGCTATTTTTTTTCAGCACAATTTTTTTGCAATTTTGGACAATTTTTACAAACGTGAAATCTTACTCAACTCTGTTGTGTCTTGTTTGTATTATATTCGTGGCTCATAAATTATATATTTATGAGTGTTTAAATGCACACATATATATCCTTCCTACATATCTTGTTATTGCCCTAGTTAGTGTACCATCTTACATAGGTTGCCTTTCTGGTCAGCAGTCTACTACTATTTAGCTGCAGTTGCCTCATGGTTTTCCTTTTCAGTTCTAGCAGTTTTTCTTGTGCTTATATCTGCTGCTTTTATTAATCCATCATTATCTAATCAATCAGTGTCTATCAAAGCAATCTTTGACTAGATAAAAATGCAATTATCACTTATATGGATGCTTCTATATCTTATTTCACCTACTCAAACGCCAGAGGGTTCAGAAGATGAAGAGCAAACCTTTCAATCTGCTGCAATGTCTGTCGCTCTTCTTGAGGAATCATCAAAACTCAAAAAGAAACGACTCTCAAATTGTCCTGGCTGCAAGGAACTTCTGGTTCTACACGAATTTGGTATTCCCAGTCGTCATTGTCAAGCTCGTTGTTCTAGCGATAACAACAACGTAACATCAGCTGCCCTATCAATGTCTACTACATTTTCTTCAGCTATCACTACTAATCCGATGTCCTCAATCCAAAGATCAGGACGCTGGACGCTGTAGCTCTCGTTGAGGTCGGACGTATCTAAAACGCTCCGGTCTTGGCGCGCTAAGTCGAAGAAAGAAAAAAGAAGACTAAAGCTTGAAGAGCTCCTGCTTTGACAGCTAAGTCCTTTTTGATTTATTATATATTGTACTGCCTTCTTTACTTCATTTATATCTTTTCATTTCCTTAATTTGTTGTTTTGTTAGTTTTTAAATTATTGTTTTTGATAATAAATTGTTTTTATCCCAGTCAGTTTTTTATCCATCTATCATCTAATATGGTAGCTTTGCTGTGTTGTGGGTTCCTGCTGCTCCTTCTGTGTAACATCCTAAGGAAATGGGCTTGCCTCAGATCCTTCAAACATAGTTTTGGAAGAGCACATAACCGTAGAATGATCTCCCTACGACTTAAAAATAACTTTACTCAGGTAGGAAACCCCACATTTACGCTAAAACTGATATTTGTGTTCGTTGTATTTTTGAGCAATACAAAACCTTCGTTCAAAAGTAGCTCACCCAACAACAACGAAATGAGTCGACTAGATAGGAGTTTCTTTTCTATCTCTTCACTTGATGCCTGCAATAGAGTTTCTGAAAGCCAGCTCACTCTCCAATTAAAATTAATGGCTTTATCAAAACTTAAGCCAAGCAGGCACAAGTATTTCTATTTTTTAATCCTCTTGTCAGGGGACATCTGCCTCAACCCAGGTCCTGTTAAGTATCCCTGTTCTTCATGCTTAAAACCTGTGGCAAAAACACACAAAGCACTTTCATGTGACAAGTGTGGATTATGGGCTCATAAAAAATGTCAGCGTATTTCTGATAAAAAATATCAACAATTTATGAAGACTCCTGAAGATAAACTGTTTTTCGTTTGCAGTCCCTGTCTTTCTTGTAATTTGCCCTTTGCTAATGAGGAGTCATTTGGTGACGAAATTCCGGACAACATCAATATTACTATTGATGAAAACTTTGATTTTGAGGCAATCAGAAATGGGAAAGGCTTAAAAATGGCCCATCTCAACATTAATGGTCTGTCATCCAAACTAGACTATGTTAAACTTCTGCTACATCAAACAAAACTTGATGTATTCTCCATCTGTGAAACCAAAATTGATGACACCATCACTGACAATGACGTTAAAATTGATGGCTATGTTTTTTATAGGAATGATCGGAATAGACGAGGTGGGGGTGTTCTGATTTTTGTTAATGAAAACTTGGATAGCCACCTTTTGAAACACCTTTACTTCGAAAATGTTGAATCACTATGGGTGAAAGTGTGCCTGAAAAAAACTAAACCTATTTACGTGTGTGGGGTTTACAGGCCACCTGGAGGTAGTGATTTGCAGAGTACTGAAAACCTGTGTACTCATTTTAAACAGTGTTTTAACAAGCTCCCAAAAGAAAAAGAAGTTTTTATCTTGGGAGATTTTAACTGTAACATGCTTTCAAAATATGCTCTTTCCTCCAAAATAAAGGAATTATGCTCCACTCTTTTCCTAAAACAACATATTACGGAGCCAACTCGTGTTACTGAAAATAGTAGCACTCTTATAGACTTGATACTTTCTAACAGTTCTTGTATTTCTAAAACTGGTGTCATGGATTTAGGCATCAGTGATCACAATTTAGTTTATGTGATCAGAAAATTCAAAAGGCCAAAATTTGAACCTAAAACATGCAAGGTTCGTAGCTACAAGAACTTCAGTGAAGAGGCTTTTTTGAAGGACCTCAGGAATTTAGACTGGTCATATTTTAATAATTATGATGACCTTGATGAAGCATGTGAGAAACTGAATAAAAATGTTAAAACAGTGGCTGACAAACATGCCCCTTTCAAAACACATAGATTTTCTGGCCGTGTTGAGGCATGGGTCACTGATGAATTAATAATAGCCATCAAAGAAAGAGACTTCTTGAAACGGAAAGCATCAAAAACAAAATCCATCATAGACTGGGAAGCTTTCAAACAAAAAAGGAACCAGGTAATAGGTCTCAAAAATCGACTCAAAAACGAGTACTATAATGACGTTTTGCAGGACTTTCCAAAACGGCCAAAACAACTTTGGAAAACCCTAAAAAAACTGGTTCCTGATAAGTCAGGCAATACTACCTCGATAAAACGAGTAGTCCAAAACGATGGTACAGAAACTTCTCACCCAAAAGAAATTTCCAACACATTCAATTCATTTTTTGTCAGTGTTGGTGCCAAACTAGCCTCTAAATTTTCTTCTGACACTACTAATGTTAATCCACCTGTTAGCAGACACGATTTTCGGTGGGCTCGTATTGAGACCAAAAGTGTCGAGAAAATAATTAGTTCACTAAAACTTAATAAAGCTACAGGCTTGGACGGAATTGGTTCACGACTGCTAAAAGCAGGTTCGTCAGTTTTAAGTATTTATTTATCAAGTCTTTTCAACAAATCTTTATTTACTGGTTATGTACCTAAATGTTGGAAGACTAAAAGAGTCTCGCCTATTTTTAAAAGTGGCAATAAAACAGATCCTACTAATTATCGGCCTATCTCCATTTTGCCAATTCCTATGAAAATTTTTGAAAAGTTAGTGCATGAACAAATGTCTCATTTTATTTCTGAGCACAACTTCCTGAATGACAGACAGTCCGGATTTCGAAAACTCTTTTCCACAGAAACTGCAGTAGTCGATGTCTCTGATTTTATTCTTACTGAGGTCGACCAACATAACTTTGTTTGTGCTGTGCTCATTGACCTTAAAAAAGCTTTTGACACTGTTGATCATAAAATTTTGTTAAAAAAACTATGGTGTTTTGGCATCAGAGATGCTGCCTTTGACTGGTTCGAGTCCTACTTAACGGGCCGAATGCAGCTGACTCTTGTAAACGACACAGGATCAGATCTGCTTCATGAAGACGCTTTTGGGGTGCCGCAGGGATCTGTGTTGGGGCCCCTGCTCTTTCTTTTGTATATTGAAGACTTAAAATCTGTCATCAATTCAAACTACCACCATCTATATGCAGATGATACAATAATTATTTCGTCTCATAAAAACTTGGATACCCTTGTCTCCCAGGTCGAGTTAGATCTTTCGCAAGTCGACCTCTGGCTGAATAATAACAAAATGACTATTAATACGGACAAAACTGAAACAATCTTTTTCGGCAACCACAGCCAGTTAAAAAAAGTTGAGAACAAAACTATCAACTATATGGGTATTCCTTTGAAGAGGAGCGAAAAAGTTAAATATCTTGGGGTAACATTTGATCAAAAAATGCAATGGGAAAAGCACATTAATGACATAAATAGAAAAATACTAATTAAATATTCTAAAATTAGAACCATTGCATCCTGTTTAACACCTCACACAAAAAACCTTTTAATTAATGCACTTGTCATGCCATATTTCAACTACTGCTCCTCGGCATGGGCTTGTGCCACCCAAGGTAGATTGGGAAAACTAGAAAAACGATTAAAATGTGTCCGTACCTTTCTTGGGAAAGAGAGGGAATATTCACTGAATAATTTACTCATCAAAAACGATGCCATGTTAGTTTTCAAAGCCATGAATCACATTGCTCCTGATTACATGCGCTCAAAATTACTTTTGACAAAAAACTGTCATAATCATCAAACAAGAGGAGCTTCAAAAAACAGGTTCACACTTCCCTTGGTCAACACGGAATTTGGCAAAAAAGCCTTCCCATTTAGAGCTGCAAAAGTGTGGAATAATCTTCCAGACCAAGTGACCTGTGATGGAAGTCTGCTTTCGTTTAAGACTTCCATCTCTAATGTATTTGGCAAATTCTAATGGAGATCACTTTTTAACTTTTTAATTTTTGTTTTTTATTCTTTTTCTTTTCATTTTTCACAGATTATAAATGTTACTATGTTTGATTGAGCTGAGGCAGTCTAAGGTTTATCATTTTTTGTTTCTTTTTTGTTCTAGTGGCCCCCAGTGGAAACAATCCACTAACTATAGGTTTTTGTGATTTTCTGGGCTAGCCACTTTAAATATTTATTATTATTATTATTATTATTATTCTTATTATTATTATTATTATTATTATTATTATTATCTTCGCCTCTGCAGCCTCAACTGACCACAGCAAACAAATATTCTTCGCCGTCTCAACTAGCTATTCTTCGAAATCAGCTGGCTGTCTTGGAACAGGAAGAACAATCCCTTAGGCAAAGTTTGCAAACAAAAGCAAGACCTTCTTAATCAAATTGCTGCTCGAAAATCCAAATTAGCTAGGCTCAGATCGGCATCTTCCAGAAATGACCGCCCAGCACAAATCTCCAGCACTTCTCCGTTGCAGCAATCCATTAATCCAATCGTGTCCACGACAATCTCCGCCCTCCAGACCTCGTCGTACAACCGCCATCTTGTTTTGACTCCCTGCTGACTCCTCAACAGTCCGCCAATTTGTTAACCAATCGCACTGCCTCGTTTCAATAACAACAAACACGCTCCCTATCAGATGTTTTTCGCCAGCAAGAAGACCGTAGCTCGGAATTATTCCTGCGCCCTGCACTTTCTTCCAACACTAGGAATGGTAAGCCTCTTCGTATTGTTGATTTTGTGTCTCGTCTTCGTCCTGTTGAGCAAGAAAAAGTTATTTCTACCGATTCTGGTTCGCAAACTACGCTAATGTTGGCCATTGGTAACAAGAAGCCGAAACTAGAATCTCTTTCAATTGAACAATATAATATAGCTAATTTGAGAATTTTTTACGACTTATTGCCTTCTGCTAGATTGCCAACCTCTTCTGATTTACGTGATTATTTATCCTATTCTATTAAGATCTTAGAGCTGGCTAGAAAGTATACCTGGGATCTGTGCTGAAGTATGACGATGAATATCGGATTCTTCAGCACACCTATGGCTACCCATGGAGCTTTGACAATAGCCATTTGCATGAAGTGATGCTAATACCACGTTGGGCATCCCATCCTGTTCCTTACCCTTTAAATGCCTTAAATAGGGGGAATTCAGGTTCACCTGCCTCGGGGCATCTTCAGGGTTTCCTACTCACACCTCTTCAGGTGTGGAAATTTGCCGTAATTTCAACCGACAAAAAGGTTGCCAGAAAATAGATTGTAAATTCGCCCACGTCTGCAACCGCAAGGTTGGGAATCAGGCCTGTGGCAAACCTCATTCTGCACAGAATCACAACTCTGAAAATTGACTACCATCGGGTTTTCGCACCCCCCTTAATATGGACTTATGGACTAAGGAACTGGCTGATGACCCGAATCGTGATTTCCTCCTTGATGGAATTCACTGTAGTTTTCAGCTTCTTCCAAAGGATTCTGATTTATTGCCTGCTGAAATGAATAATATTTCTCTGTTACCAGTCCAGATGCTCGTATGAAAGTAGAAGTTACTCTGCTAGATGAGATAAGAACTGGTAACTATATTTTCACTCAATGTAAACCTACCATTGTCAGCGCTCTTGGGGCTGTCCCCAAACCTGACTCTGATGAGTTACGCATTATCCATGACTGTTCTATGCCAGTCGGAAAGGGTTTCAATGCGTACATCGATATTGAAAAACAAAAATTTCAGACTATCGATGATGCGTGCGTTATGCTCAAACAGAGATACTTTATGGCCAAGGTTCATCTGCGCCATGCATACCGGTCAGTGCCTGTTCATTGCTCAAACTATGCTGCACTTGGTTTAAAATGGCGTTTCTCTGGTAGCACTCGATATTCATATCTTGTCGATACTCGACTTCCTTTGGGAGGTCGAAGTTCTCCTGGAATATTTCATCGCCTTACACAAACTGTTCGCCGGATAATGATCAGACGAAGTTATCCTCTAGTGATTGTCCACCTGGATGACTTCCTTGTTATTGGTCGAACACAGGCTGAATGCTCCAATGCCTATAACACACTCTGTGACCTATTAATTGCACTAGGTTTTCAACTTAGCGCAGCTAAGTTGGTTCCTCCATGCCAACAACTTACTTTTCTTGGAATTCTGCTTGACACTGTGTTGCTTACACTTTCTCTTCCAGCTGCTAAACTGGATGCATTAAGGGAAGTGGTGTCACAATTTTTATCTAAGCGGAGAGCCTCTAAAAAAGAGTTGCAACGCCTTGCTGGTCGCCTAAATGGGGCTTGTAAAGTCGTTTATGGTGGTAAAACGTTCCTGAGACGTGTCTTGGATCTGATGAACACCCTGTCTTCCCCTGCCTCGAAGTGTCGCTTGACGCTCGAATTTCACAGGGATATAGCTTGGTGGAATCAGTTCCTGGATGCGTTTAATGGACAATGTGATTTCTATGACCAAAGAGCTGTCACCAGTCTGCAAACTGATGCTTGCTCTGACGCTGTAGGGGCCTTTTTGAGGGTGATTGGTTCTATTCTCAACTATGGGTAGACCATGCCCCACTTGCCTCTCTGCATATTAATTTTAAGGAAGCCTTGTGTGTAGTTCTTTCTGCTATTCGCTGGGCTTCCACTTGGAAAAACAAATCCATTCATGTCTTCTCCGATAATACTGCTGCTGTTACTATGCTTAATAAAGGGACTACCCGTCACTCTATTATGATGGACTATTTACGTCAGTTGTTCTGGCTATCAGCTACCTTCAATTTTCGCTTGAAGGCTTTCCATGTACCTGGTGATCAGAATGTCCTTGCTGACGATATATCACGTCTTCATTCAAGACAACACTTGTTTTTATTTTTTAACTTTTTACAGCTCAACTCACTGACAGCAGTTCGTGATTTGATTGCCTCCAATCATATGTCTGTTTATTCCTATTACTTTCTCATTGGAAAGTATGCCATCTGTGGTAGCTAATTTTTGTATTGTCCTTCCTCTAGGTTTGCCTCCCTTTGTTTCGGAGTTGGTGCATGATGCTGTCCTTTTTCGACAAGCCACCTATGCTGAGAATACAAAAAGGAGCTATCGCACACACCGCAAGGCCTACGAGTGCTTTTGTAATAAGATGTATTTGCCCCTTGTGCCTGCTTTCACTAGTTTTTTATGCTTATATGTTGCCCATTTGGCTAGATTTATACTCCCGCAATCTGTCTGTATATATTTAAATTTTGTTGGTCTTTTACATCTTGAGGTGGGTTATGCTAATCCTCTAAATAACAATTGGACACTGTCCACAGTGTTAAAAGGTATGAAGCGCATGTTTGGTTACTTATGGGGATTCGGTCTCGTCTTAACCTTAATTGCAGTTTTCATGCATCTTTTGGGGCTGTTTGTTTAGTTTCCTTTTTTGGTCTGTTCCGTAAGTCCCATTTGTTGCCAGCATCTTCTACCTCGTTTAATCCGTGTAAACAACTTGTTCGGTCTGATTTTACTGTCCACGAAGACCATATTCTTGTTCTTATTAGATGGAGTAAGACCATCCAACTGGGACAGCGCACAGTTACTGTTCCACTGGTTGCTATTCCTTCTTCTCCCCTTTGTCCCGTTCAGGCTATTTTGCATGCTTTTTCTCTCACTCCAGGTGTTGTGCATTGCGCTCAAGCGTTTTGTTGGCGAGATTCCTCGTTGCTACTCAACACTATATTGACATACCGGACTTTCATGTCTTTTATGAAAAAAATGTTGACAGAGTTAGGTTGTTCCGCCTCCCTATATGGTACTCACTTTTTTCGCCGTGGTGGTGCTTCCTTTGTCTTAGAGGCAGGTGTTCCCCTGGATGTCATATCCTTATTGGGGGATTGGAAGTCTGATAGCATGTTTCTCTACCTTCACATGCCCCTTGCGCAACGGGTATCTGCCCAACGACTTATGGCATCACACCTTGCATGATTTTTATTTTTTTATTTTTATTTATAATATATACTACTACTTTGGCTTTAGACTCTATGTTTTCACATATTTTACGTTGTGGGCTATGCTATTTTGTTCACGCTTAATATTATATATAGATGTGTTTTTACCTTGATGCTTAATATTATATATATCTGTTCTACTTTTATTTCATGCTTTGTATATATTTTCAGCTATTACTATATGTTTTGTAATTTTGTCTTATCTACAGCAATAGAACTGTACTCTACAAATATGGTTTTTTATGTGTGAGTTTAAGTGGCTCATAAAGTATATATTTATGAGTCTTTAAATGCACACATATATATCCTTTCTACATTTGTTTGTGATAAACGAAATAAATGCAAAATTAATCACGTGCTTCCACGTGCTTAGAAAAAAATATTGTCCTCGCCAGCGGACCGCATCACGTGTTTTAATAATTTCTCACCGGTGCACCCGAGATTGCGAAAATTATGTTCAAAAATATAGTCGTGATAATTTATGCGCTGCGTCATAGGAAAAATAAATTACTGTTCTCGGCTTTTTCGCAACCTGAGTTTGCACTATGAAATTCTTCATTAACCTGTTGTTATTGCCCTAGTTAGTGTACCATCTTACATAGGTTGATTTTCTGGTCAGCAGTCCTATTTTGGTCAGCAGTCTACTACTATTTAGCTGCAGTTGCCTCATGGTTTTCCTTTTCAGTTCTAGCAGTTTTTCTTCCTCCTCCCTCCCTGCGGCAGTCCTACCTATCTCTATGTTTTCACATATTTTACGTTGTGGGCTATGCTATTTTGTTCACGCGTAATATTATATATACAGTGGACTCTCTATAACTCGAACCCTCGGAAAAACAAAAGTTTTATCCCTAGTTACTGGTCTTATTTTTACAAACTTGCACTGGAATCTCGTTCGTTTAATATTCATAATATCTACTTTGCTTTTAGAGTAATTTGCCTTTCTAAAATTCATATTTTAGAATCACAATAACAATTTTTAAATGTGTAGGGTAGCTGTGTTCTGTTTTTTGGTAAAACTTTTTTCTACTTTAGAAGTATAATGTAGATAAGAAGGTTGTGCGTATTTTTCTTGGTTTATGCTTTATGTTTGTGCTTCGTAGATGAATAATAACGAAAGTCAAAATAGCAACTAGAAATTAAAAAAAGGTTGCGAAGCATTCTCGCAAGTTGCAAGCAAAATGTGTTCATCAAGAACCAGAGGCGGCAATGTTCGCGGGGATATGGGCCTTGAAGCTGTTAGCACCCTCCCCCTCCCCGCTGTAGTCAGGATGGGACAAAACATAGGATCATTTGACACTCAGTTTTGCGAAAACGGCGTACTGATTCTCTAGCGTAATTTTTATTTTGCCGAAATACAATTTTGCTACACTAGAATTTAATTTCGGGAGCCATCCACATTTGGGAAAATTGCAAGAACTAATTGAGCAATTTAAATAACCTGCTCTGGTATATTTTTTAGGAATTTCTAGGAAATGTGACAGGACTACGCGCTTTTTTTGTAAGAACAACTGTATAAGGACAGAACCCAAATATTTTCCGATGAATAGGAACAAAACTGTTTTTACAACTAACAACCTGAGTCTGAATTTTATTAGAAAATAAGAACAAACCAGAATCTGGATTTTCTTGCATTTCTTTTTAAACTACCGTAAAGTTTCATAAGTGAGAACAAAGTAGGACTGAATTCGGAAGTTGTGTAGGCATTAAAACAACGCAAGAACAAATCAGACGAAAACGGGTGCAGAAAATAATAAAACAAAATTTATCTTCTGGAAATTTTAATTGCGTGGGTTTTGAACATTTCTGAAAGCAATCTAACAATACAAAACATTTAAAATTAACTTCCATTTTTTGTAAATAAAAAATGTGATTTCTAATCCAATCTTTTAAATATAAAAATTTACAAAATAATAATGACAACATCATATAGGGTTTAATTTGTTTGTTTAATCACGTCTCGCACGTAGTTAGATTACATTCTTGTCTATACATTAAACTTCCAGCCTTCCGAGGTGTAGCTAGATGACCTAAAAAACAAAAAAAATCCCATAAGAAAACGACAAAAATTATTTCAAAACATCATCCAGGTTACAGGCATAATCACACCGAAATTTTACAAGTTACAACAATCGTTTTTATACATAGAAGTGCACACACAAGGCCTAGTTTCATTCTAATAAATATCAATTTGTCAGACTTATTGTAAACAAAAAAACGTGTTTTTATAATAAGAAACATGATCATAAGAAACAGCAGGCTGATATTACAAGAACTTTTAACTGTAACTTAATAAAAAACAAATTAATAAATCGACTGGTGTTGGCTGAAAAGTATTTTAAGGTTTACAATCCAATGTTCCTCTGACCAAATTTTCTTTCGTTTTCACAATTCCTTTTAGAGGAGGAAAATTTGTCCATTAGTTTATTTACTGAGTAGTATGGGTGGCAAGTGCCATTCTTCTTATAAATTTATTAATAAGTCTAGTATGGGTGGCAAGTGCCATTCTTCTTATAAATTTATTAATAAGTCTAGTATGTTTATTTTATTGCAAAAATAATAAATGAACTCTTCCCAAGGTTATTTATTTATTTTGTTCCAAAAATTTTAATTTTAAAAATAACCCCTGCCACAATATAAAAAAAACTCAAGAAATTCAGCATTTGACAGTAATAATAATGCACCACAAAAAGATTTCCTGAGACTGTAAAACTCACGCATACTAATCTACCATACTGAACACAAAAGTTACGAAAAACACGAAATTTGGTTAAGGTCTATTATGTGGTTTCACATCCTTAAAGGGTCATTCAAGAGTAGTTTTTACGTATCATAACTTAGCTATACCACATTATTGTAAGCTCATGAAAAACAATGCAAAAACATAGGGTTAGATGTGTAAAGAAAATGATGAAGCCCTAATTTTTTTTCTTTTTAAATATTTTTATAATGTCCAAACTTAATCTCCCAAAAACACAATGCAAAAACATAGGGTTAAGGCGGTGATACACGATCCAATTAACCGAATTCGATTAGTCGAATTCGACAAATTGGATCGTGTATCATGTAAAAATCGTATGCTTTCCGCATGTTCAGAATTGTCGAATTCGATTTTTAAAAAGTCGGACCGGTTCAACTTTTTTTTTAACCAAATCAAAATGCTTAAAATATGTAACATCAAATGTGCGTTCAGAAAAATGTGAGTTTCTATATGAAAAATAAACATTACTAGAGGACGTTTAAAAACATCAAGTCTTCAAAAAAAGATAAAAAAGAATTTAACGAGATTTTTATCAGTGAATGGATGTTGGAAGAAGCGCTCTGTGGAGCTTATTAACAGAAGACATCCAAAGAAAATTAAAATAATCTTCTTGCTGTAACCAAAATTCGTTTAGTAACAAATAACACACTCCTTTTCTAACGTTTTCTTAAATTTTTAGTTGCAGTTTCAATTTTATTTTAATGCTCAATATAATTTCGACAAATCGAATTCGATTAATCGGATCGTGTATCACCGCCTTTAGATGTGTAAAGAAAATGATGAAGCCCCAAATTTTTTTCTTTTTAAATATTTTTATATATATATGTCCAAACTTAATCTCCCACAAACAATAATTACATTAAGGGTCGCCACCATTATCAAACAAAAGTCCACTTAGTAATTTGTGACTTCACACATCGTACATAGCTCACTTCTTGAAATATTTATTGTGAGGTTTGAGTGTTGAAGAAATATTAAGAGAAAAAGTATGCCAGCTATGCCAATTATTATCAGGACTTGGTATAAACTATGTGTTTGTGTTAAGTCTGTAAAATACACGATAATTCAAATTAGCCGATAGCCGTTTTCTGATTGCTTGAGTGTACTTCCCAGTCTTTCGCTCCCGGCAAACGGAAAATAACGGGGGGTGGTACGAAAGACGGGGGCAGGGGGGTACAAAGCCAATTTATTGGCATTTTATAGCTAACTATTAGAGCTGCTCGGTCCAAACGTATTTGTTCTAGTAGAAAAAAAAAACCTAGCTTTTCGTGAAAAAATATCAGTCCTATTTCTTTACCCTGATTTTATATGATTTTTTTTCTATCGAAATTTTGAGAATCTCAATAATTCTCTTTGTATACCTCGGCGTCTAGCAAACGTGCTCCACAATTTCGCTTCGCAATAAACAAAACTTGTACCAAAGAAGGTAACTCGTTTGGCAATAATGGCAGCTGCTGATGTTTCAACTGTTGCACCAATTGCAGCAACTAGTTCTACTCCTGTCTCTTGTTCAAGTGGAAGGAAACTGTCAGGCTTATCCAAGCCTAATGACTCACAAAATATGGATATTAATGACTTTTATATGTTAGTTCATTTTGGGTTACTTCAGGAAGTCTTCGCTGTATTGAACTGTCCGGACTGTGTAGGCAGTATTGTAATAAATAATGATCCGCAAAAAAGAAAAGGTTTCTCACATCAACTTTCTATTAATTGTACTGTATATATATCGCCATTATGGTACTTTGCCCTTACCAAATATCCTAGCTCGATTCTTGAGATCTCACTCTCTACAGCAAACAGACGTGTTTTCTCTGTCTCGTATTATTCGTGATTATCATACCCCTTATACATGGCGCTGCGATTATACTGAATCGGAAAAGAAAAGGAACAATAAAAGAAGTAAGAAGAACCACACAACGATCGTACCGATCACTTTCTCTTCGACGCTCAATTCCATTTTCACAAGATTTTAACCTACGCTCCCACAGCAAAGACACATCTCCACATCAAGTACATTTATTTATTTTCTTATGACATTTGCCAATATACCGTTATTATTGCTATTTATCAACAAGTATTTGACGATCTATCGAAAATTTTGATCGATCACCCTCGTCTCGTGTTCCGCCTACATTTTCATTCATCGCCGCATTATCGCTTCTCGTTGTTATTGTTCTGTGGTCACACCGCCATTTTTTTACCGTGATAAAAATCTGGTTAGTTCGTACTGCCGCAAGTAGCCGCTACATAATATTACAGAATGACCGAACAAGACCAAAGTAGACTAAATATTTCAACATCGTCCCCCGCGACTGCGTCATCGGACCCGTCCGCCAACGCGATGGCGCTTATGCTACAGATGCAACAACAGCAACTCGCGATGCAAGAGCAGATGACGCAACTAATGGCCAAACTTATTCCTGGCCAACAAACGCAGGATCCATCGAACCGCCAACGTGTCAAATTGGAGAGACCATCCATCGAAGCAGATTCCTCCGACAACAAGTGGATTATTTTTACCGACGCTTGGACGCGTTATAAGCAGATGGCTAAACTGGATACCCTTGTAGAGATCAGAATCGACTTACGATCAGCCTGCAGCAGTTCAGTCAACGAGATGTTGTTCAACTTTGTTGGACCAGATGCTCTGAACTCTGCATCTGAGGCCCAGCTTCTTGCCTACATCAAGTCCGTCGCAGTGAAATCTATCCACCCTGAGGTATACCGCCAGCAATTTTTCGCCATGCGTCAAAGTGATGGTGAGTCAATCACGTGCTTTATATCTCGTCTGAAATCCCAAGCCATGCTATGTGATTTTAAACGAAACTGTGACTGCAACACTGATCACTGTATTACGTCTTATTCTGAAGATATGATAAAATCACAAGTCATCGCTGGCTTGCGGAATGCATCACATCAGAACAAGATATTATCCGAGGTATCGTCTTTCCCGACGCTGCAAGCCCTGACAGAACGCCTCCTGATACTAGAATCAACAGCCAAAGCTACATCACACTTCCAGCCACCCACCGCACCGGACTATGTCGCGCTAATCAGGTCCGAGTATCAAAGGTCGAAAACGATTCCACGTACACCACCCAGTCCACAACCGCCACAACCACCGACCAAGGACGGCAACAACGGAAACAGACCCCCAGGACGCAACCCAACAAAAATGCAGAGGATGCGGTCGTAATCGACATCAAAATGGACGACAACAATGCCCCGCACAAGGGAGACAATGCAACAAATGTGGAAAAATGAACCATTACAGCAATGTATGTGAAAGTTCATCCGCAAACGCTGTTCGTGATGATTCACCCGACCTTCAAAGAGATGAAGATTTTTCGCTTTTGACATCCATCACAACACCAATGGCCCCGTTATGACTAGATGGAATACCGCATGGGCAGTGGCTCAACAACGAATTGTTACCCGAAAAGCCCGAACCACCCCCAACAATAGAAGTGGCAATCTCTTTGAACGTAAAAGCGCATCAGAAATTGGGACATCGTGTGCCAATTAGACAATCATGTGAGTCCTATAGGGTTCGTGCTGTTGCCGACACAGGCGCTCAAACATGTACCGCGGGACCTGAATTGCTAAAGCAAATGAACTGTACAAACAGAGCATTGATACATACGCGCCATCGTTTACGAGCTGTTAACAACGATGGATTAGTCATACGAGGCGCAGTTATCGCAAATATTTCGATTGCCGGTAATACTTCTTCTCAGCTTATATATATATGTGACCAGGTTAAAGGATTGTACCTTTCACAAACTGCGCTTAAACAACTTCAAATCATTGATGAAAACTTTCCCAACCATATGATCGGTGAAGTGTCGGCATCCACCATGGAGCACCAACCATCCATTGACAATGATGGGAACCTAAAGGCATCTTGTGGTTGCCCCCTCCGCACCTCCTCACCACCGCTGCCACAACGAATACCGCTACCTGCTACCTCCGAAAACCGCGAAGAGCTCGAGAAATGGATCAAAGAGTACTTTGCTACTAGTGCTTTTAACACATGTACCCATCAGAAACTCCAAACCATGACTGGCGAAGCACTTAATGTCACCTTCCTCAACGACCACCACCCGATCGCCGTTCACAAACCGATTCCGATACCGCACCATTGGAAGGACGCAGTCAAAGCTCAGCTCGATGCAGACATGGCACTGGGTATCATTGAACCGGTTCCAGCTGGTACACCAACGACATGGTGTTCTAGGATGATTACCGTGCCCCAAAAAGATGGCACGCCTCGACGTACCATTGACCTACAGAATCTGAATGCCGCCACGAGACGCGAAACGCATCATACTCCTTCACCTTTCAACGTTGTCAGTGTCGTTCCGATCAATCAAAAGAAAACTGTCCTTGATGCGTGGAATGGGTACCACAGTGTGCCATTATCCCCAAACGCTAAAGACGCCACCACATTCATCACTGAATACGGAAGGTACCGATATTGCCGTGCCCCCCAGGGTTTTCACGCCTCAAACGACGGATATACAAAACGTTTTTGACGATATCACATCAGACTTCCCACGAGTAGCGAGGATCGTTGACGATTCTTTATTATGGGACAGCGACATTTCCACGTCATTCTGGCACACCATGCAATATATCAAGTTGTGCGCGGACAATGGAATTGTTTTCAATCCTGATAAATTTCATTTTGCGAAAGACACCGTTGAATTTGCCGGCTTCGACGTTACCACAACAGGATACAAGCCATCGCATAAACTATTAAAAGCAATTGCAGAATTTCCAACCCCCACTAATATCACTGGCATACGATCATGGTTTGGGTTAGTAAATCAAGTATCATACGCTTTCGCTTAGGCGCCAGTGATGAATCCATTCAGAGAGTTGCTACAGCACGGCAGCAGATTTTATTGGGACGAGACACTCGAACGGTTATTCCATCAATCGAAGGAAGAAATCTTGCACAAAATACACGAAGGTGTTAGAACGTTTGAAACAAACCGACCAACGTGCCTCGCTTCTGACTGGAGCAAGACAGGAATCGGTTTCACGCTATCACAAAAACATTGCTCCTGCCCATACGCCGATGACCCACTTTGTGGCGAAGGTCACTGGAAAGTCGTATATGCTGGATCCCGCTTTACTAGACCAGCTGAAAGCCGATATGCCCCTATAGAAGGAGAGGCTGTCGCTGTTTCATTTGCTCTCGATAGTTGCAAAATGTTTACGATGGGTTGCCCGAATCTGGTCGTAGCTGTCGATCATAAGCCTTTGGTCCGAATTTTCAATGATCGCCGTTTAGATGAAATCAAGAACCCAAGACTTTTGAAAATACGTGAAAAGACACTCATGTACAAGTTCAAAGTCATTGCCATACCAGGAAACAAAAACCATGGAGCCGATGCAGTGTCCCGTATACCGGTCCCATCAACCAAACGCCTCCTGTACTACCGCACAGTGATATCGACACAGCATTAGTAGCATCCGTAGAGCTACAATGGAGCAACTGCAAAACTACAATCACAGTGCAGGAGATTCTCCACGAGGCTCTCCGCGATGAGCAATACCAGCACCTCACCTGCGTCATTGAAGCAAGGTTTCCAGACAGTCGTGATAGTCTTCCTGACGACCTTCGAGAATACTGGAAACTACGAGATTCTTTATACACCCTGGACAACATCATCTTCATAGATAGTCGAATACTCATACCACGATCGCTTCGACATCATATAATAAAAGAACTACATGTTGGTCACCAAGGTGTAAATAGCATGCGAAGCAACGCCAAGCAACGATTTTTTTGGCCTGGGATGGGGACACAACTGCAGAACTACAGGGATCAGTGTCGTCGCTGCAATGAGACTGCACCATCTAATCGTAAGGAATCATCTATGACTGCTGCTCAACCGGATTATCCTTTCCAGCAAACGGTTACCGATCTATTCCACATGGCCGGTCGCAAATATATTATATATGCAGATCGATTCTCTGGTTGGACAGAAGTTGCGTCAACACAACGCGACTCTAAAGCAACCACCATTTGCAACATACTCCGCCATTATTTCATCAGCTTTGGAGTTCCTGAGGAAATAACCTGTGATGGTGGGCCTCCATTTGATTCCCATGAGGTAAAAAATTTTCTCTCTTCATGGGGTGTAAAACATCGTATCACATCTGCGTACTACCCTCAAAGTAATGGTCGAGCCGAAGTTGCCGTTAAATGCATGAAACGGATCCTAACATGTAACATCAGTGCAAGCGGGTCCCTGGATACAAACGACGTAGCCAAGGCGCTGTTGCTTCACCGTAACACACCGCCCCCTGACATCGGCACATCTCCCGCTGAATTACTCTTTGGTCGACCCATTCGCGATCACCTGCCAAATCCCACCAAGTTTCGCAGAGAATGGCTAGAACTTGCCGATATACGAGAAAAGGCAATGACAAAACGATTCAACCGCATTCATTTGAAGGACACCGCCACAAGCTTGCCTGAGATTCAAGAAGGCGACGCCGTTTCAGTGCAAAATCAACACGGGAATCACCCAAATAAATGGGATAATACAGGAACGGTCGTCGAGGCGCTTCCGCACAGACAGTATCGTGTTTGCCTGGATATGAGCAGAAGGACTACCATCCGCAACAGGAAATTCCTGCGAAAAATACCAGACGACTGTCGCAACGATCCAGTTTGGATACCGCAAAACATATCACTTGCAACGCTTCCACTTCCACCAGCAGACACCCAACCTGTGCCACCAACAACACCTACTCCTCATGACCAACTGCTACCAACACCATCAACCACACCAACCATCGACAATACACCCGAAGAGCGACCGACCAGCCAAAATCAGACAACCCCAGATGAACCAGTAGTAGAGGCCAGGAGATCCACCCGTAATCGCCGTGTACCACGCAAGTTCTCCGACTACATCATGACTTAGACCATAGTGACTATGCTTTATTTTATTGTAGGAGACACCATATCCGGAAAACGGTTTATTGGTAGTCAAGGTATCATAACCGAAAAAAATGCGGGTGATACTGTGTAAAAAAAAAAAAAAAAAAAAAAACTTGTATATATATCGCCATTATGGTACTTTGAACCTTACGAAATATCCTAGCTCGATTCTTGAGATCTCACTCTACAGCAAACAGACGTGTTTTCTCTGTCTCGTATTATTCGTGATTATCATACCCCTTATACATGTACTAGTTGTAATTGGAATAATATTTTTGCCACATCTCCAGCAATCAAAAAAACTTTTATAAAGCGTAAAAGTAGATTGTCTGACATCAACGTTCGTTCTGTCACTGCATTTCGAGAAATCGGTTGTGGGCACGCACCGATGACAATATTTTCAACCATAATGAATACCCAATGTTTGTCCAAAACTGCATTTAATAATATCAATAATTATGTCATGAATGCTTACAAAATTTCTGCTGACAAAAGCATGCAGAATGCAGCAAATGAAGTTTCTTGCATAGATACTGTTGCAGATTTGCGGTGTACACGTGTTTCTATAGATGGAAGTTGGCAAAAACGCGGCCATGCATCTATGCATGGAGTTGTCACAGCTATATCGGGAGACAAATGTGTGGATTTTGAAGTTAAGTCAAAATATTGTCATGGCTGCAGGATGTGGGAACACAAAAAAGGAACAGCTGAGTATGATTCTTGGCTCATTGATCATGACTGTTCGATCGATCACGACAGATCGTCAGGAGCTATGGAGTCGGTTGGAGCTGTTGCTATCTTCAACAGATCAACATCAAAAAACAAACTCATATATAAAGAGTATTTGGGAGATGGAGATAGCAGTTCATTCAATGATGTTGTTAAATCAAGCCCATATTCTCATCAGAATATAACACCAATAAAATTGGAATGCATAGGCCATGTACAAAAGCGGCTGGGTACACGCCTACGTAATCTTGTGAAGTCGCATAAAGGTACAAAGACACCTTTATCTGGCAAGGGAAAGCTCACAGATAAGTGTATAAATTCTGTGCAGAATTACTATGGCTTAGCAATTCGCAGGAATGTTGGTAATTTGTACCAGATGAAGAAAGCAGTTTATGCTATAATATATCATTTTACAGAAATTTCTTATCCTTATGACCGGCATAAGTTTTGTCCCAGGGACGCTGACAGCTGGTGTAAGTCTTGGACAAAAGATAAAAATTACAAGCCATCAAACAGCATTCCAGAAAGGATTAAGTCTCTTCTAATGCCTGTATTTAAAAATTTGCAAGAAGACACATTGTTAAGTAGATGCCTTCATGGAAAAACTCAAAATTCTAATGAAGCGTTGAATGCAGTAATTTGGTCAAAAGTTCCAAAATCTACCTTTGTCAGCAAAGATACAATTGAAATGGGTGTCAATTCTGCAGTAATTCATTATAATGATGGAAGGAAGGGATTGTTAGAGGTATTGAATTACTTTATGCTCAATGGTTCAGTGACAGAAATGTTAGCTAGAAAATTGGACAAATCGCGAGTACAACGGATGACAGCAAAATCAACCGAAAAGTCAATGAAGCGGAGAAAATCTCTAAGATCCCAGAAAAAAGGGTACAGTCATCATCATCATCATTCTCGGCTTAACGTCCGTTTTCCATGCTAGCATGGGTTGGACGGGGTATATTAATGACCCTCTTCCAATCTGATCTAGACTGTGTTAGATCTAAACTCAACTTCCTCTGTATCAAGTCTGTCCTTATAACCTCCTGCCAAGTCTTTCTCGGTCTGCCTCTAGGCTTTGCCCCAGGAACTATCAAGTCTCTACACTTTCTTACCCAATTATCCTCCTCCATTCTTTCCAAGTGCCCCAGCCAATTCAATCTTCTTATCTGGATAACATCTTTCTGTATATATATGCCGCTTACTGTGGCCCTTATGAACTAGTTAGAGATTGATATGCTTTACGAAGAGACGTGTTTTGAATCGCTCCACATCTAAACCTAAATTAGAACCTTAATGTACATGGCGCTGCGAGTAGTTTAACTCAGACAAGACAGTTATACTTGAAACGAACTTTTAACTCCTGTTACACACGAAAAAGATCGCATCAACGCTCGTTGTCAACGAATCGAAGTCCACACATCGAATCCTCCTGCTGAAACACTGAGAAGCAACACCACCATCTTCACAAGTATATACTATTTTATTTAATTCGACATTACATATCCACCTTTTGAGTAATTGTGAGTCACAAAAGTCTCGCCAGAGCATATTGTTTTTTCCAACGCATCCACGCATACGTCCAGTTCCTTCTTCGTCAGACACTGCCATTATCGATCCTCGCCTGTTTATCCTTGGTCACACCGCCATATTTGCGCTATTCAAGAAATCGCTAGTTCGTATCCACGCTAGTACGTAAACAAACAAATAATTGAAATGGCAGACCAGAGCCCCCGCACCCCAACAGCACAGTCACCGCAAGGCGCTATGTCGGATGTACCGCCGACCGCAATGACACTAATGTTGCAAATGCAGCAACAGCAACTAGCTATGCAAGAACAAATGGCACAAATGATGGCCAACCTGCTACCGGCATCCGAACCACTGCGTGATCAACAGCATCAACGTCCACGAGTGAAGTTAGAACGCCCAACAATCGAAGCGGATTCGACCGACAACTCATGGATCATTTTTAACGATGCCTGGACCAGATATAAAAGCATGGCCAAATTGAATGACGAAACAGAAATCCGCAACGAACTGCGTTCAGCATGTAGCAGCTCGGTAAATGAGATGTTGTTCAATTTCGTAGGACCGGAAGCCCTCCACAACGCTTCGAAAGAGCAATTGCTCGCCTTCATCAAATCAGTCTCCGTCAAATCGGTTCATCCAGAAGTATACAGACAGCAGTTCTTCATGCTCAAACAAAGTGATGGAGAATCAATCACCTGCTTCGTCTCCCGTCTAAAATCGCAAGCCATGCTGTGTGATTTTAAACGTCTTACTTCCTATTCCGAGGATATGATCAAGTCGCAGGTGATTGCTGGCCTCGGAAACGCCTCACACCAGAGTAAGGTTCTCTCGGAAGTATCTTCATTTCCGACTCTATCAGCCCTTATCGAACGTCTTCTCGTTCTTGAGTCTACCGCGAAGGCTTCCTCCCATTTTCAACCGCCGAGCCTACACGCTGCAACTATCGCTCCGATAAAGTCTGCATATCAGAAGTCGAAAGAGACGTATCGAGCACCTCCACCACCGCCACCGCACAAAGTAGGGGGCGACGATAGCGGATCTGACAGACGGCAACAATCCAAATGCAGAGGTTGCGGACGTGCCCGACACCAAAATGGGCGCAAGAACTGCCCCGCATATGGAAAGACCTGCAACAGCTGTGGCAAACCCAATCATTTCCATGCCGTTTGCGAGAGCTCCAGCTCAAATGCCATTACGAGCAATCCTATTGATCAACACACAGAAGACGACGTATCTTTCCTGTCGACGATCAGCTCACCGACGTCACCTTTATGACTAGCCGGAGGGATGCCACACGGTACCTGGAACGGACAAAAAATGATAATGGAGAAACCGGAACCACCACCAATCATCGATGTGCAGATGTCAATCAATACTGAGGCGTACCACAAACTAGGACGTCAACTGAACACTCGGAACATCCATCGTGTCACACCAACGGTGTTGCCGATACCGGTGCCCAAACATGCACAGCTGGACTGAACCTACTGAAAGAGTTAAATGCGAATTCGAAAGCGTTGATCCCAACATGCCACCGCTTAAGAGCAGTCAACAATGATGAGCTTCAAACTACGACTGATTGATAAGGACTTTCCGAATCAATGCGACAGCAAAGTATATACGACGGTTAACTCTGCAACATCCTGTGACGATGGAGAGCAAACAGCTCCGTGCGGTTGCCCAATGCGGACTCCTTGTCCGCCCCTACCGGATCGAATACCATTACCTGCTAATTCGGACAATCGTTCAGAACTGGAAAAATGGATCAAGAAATACTTCGCTACAAGTGCTTTCAACACGTGCACTCGCCAAACACTGCAGACAATGACTGGTGATTCGCTAAATATCAGTTTCCTACCAGATTGCAAACCAGTAGCCGTCCACAAACCCATTCCTGTGCCACATCACTGGAATGACGCTGTAAAAGCCCAATTGGATGCTGACGTGGCTCTCGGTATTATCGAATCAGTACCAGCTGGTACACCAACAACATGGTGTTCCAGAATGATCACTGTGCCGAAAAAGGATGGAACCCCGAGACGTACCATAGATCTACAAAGCCTTAATGCAGCCACCAGACGTGAGACACATCACACGCCTTCGCCATTCAACATCGTCAGCGTCATACCTATAGACAAAAAGAAAACCATCCTTGACGCGTGGAACGGCTATCATAGCGTCCCCTTATCAAAGGAAGCTCGTGACGCTACCACATATATCACGCAATGGGGAAGATATCGATATCGCCGTGCACCACAAGGTTTCCACGCCTCAAATGATGGCTATACTAAACGCTTCGACGATATTACTTCAGGATTCCCCCGAGTGGCACGTAGTGTGGATGATTCGCTGCTATGGGACGATGACATTGCCACATCTTTTTGGCATACAATACAATATATCATAGCCCATGAACTGGACCATTTTTTCGGCTCAACTCTTAGGAATAAGCCAAACATGTTTTTTTGTTATCCTTAGGGTCTCTACATACCGAAAAGGTATGATAACCTGGGTAATTCGGTAGCTTTTGTAAAAATTCAGGGGGTTCATGAAAAATGACCCTTGAACCCTTATCATGTGCAAATGGAAATTACACCTTAAAGTTAAAAGGCAATAGCTCACCTAATACTGAATCAATGATGATAAAAGTTGGCCAACATGTTCATGATATTATATAGAATAATGTAAGCTTAAAATATTTTGGAATTTATTTTTTCAGGGGGTAAGCAACAAAAAAAAATCAAAAAATATAAACAAATTTACCTTTTTTTGGCTTTTTTTCCTCAAAATCTAAAGCGCTTATCCTAATAATTATCAGCGGATTCAGACTTCTAGCAGATCCTTAAACAGAACTCTCTAGTAAGCTTCAAAATACAAACATAAATCTAATTTTAGTGCTTAGGGGGTAAAAATACATAAAAATAGTCAAATTTTTAAAAATGCGTAATTACTGTATTCATTTTATCATTTATTGACAAAATAATGAATTTCATGAAAGGGAGAAGGTGTACGTTAGATATAATAGAGTACAGTTAATGTGAGGAAGACATTGCATTGAATTGAAGACATTGTATTGAATTTTTTCCCACATTAAAACAAAGAAATTCTAAGAAGAGTGAGTGTGTTTGAAGTAAAGAGCGTTTTCTTGTGTATTTTTTGTATTTAGTTTATATAGTTTTATGAATTTTAGAGATCAAATCTACTCAGGGAGCTTGGATTGTTTTATTAACCGTGCTGTTGTTCAGTTTTAGATTAGATAATGTATACAAAATGACCAATTTAAATGATGAAGGTTGGGTTCCTGGTCCATCAAATTTGAAAACAAAGTCTAAATTTACTGAAAATTGTATTATACACTGTACAGATGACAATAGTGATTTGGTTAGTTTGCAATCACTCGACTCCTGGAAAGTGTTACTGGAGGCTGCAACTACTCGTCAGCACGAAGGTGTTTTGAAAGTAGCCTCATCTTTACCTGATGGTGTTGTACCAGATATAAAGTATCACCGGAAATGCAGGAGCACATTCACAATGAAAAAACTTTTGAATAATATCAAAAAGAAGAAAACAAACTTGGTAAATTGAAAGAATTTTTTTCTTGTTGGGGGTGGGTTATCATTCTTATTTCAGATTTCCATACTGAAACTTTCTTGTTTTGTTTTTAATTAGATATTGTAATTTTGTGGTACATTCGTATATATCAGTGTGTCGGGTATTTATTTGTGTGTATTGTCTTTACAGGATACGCCGATGAGAAAATCGAAACGTCAAGCGTCTTGTGATTTAAATGAGGGTTCATCTATCTTACCTCGAAAATGTATTTTTTGCAATACAGTGAAGTATATTAAAGCCTCTCGTACTCGTGAAAAACTAAGTAGCTGTATGCAGATTAGAGCAGACAACAAAATTCGAAATTTGGCCATTGAAAGAAATGACACAGCTGTAATGGCAATAGCATCTGACGAATTGATTTCAAAGGAAGCTTGCTATCATGCTTCATGTTACAGAGCATATACCAAACCAGTTAATGCAACGCCATTGCAAAGCAAAGAAGAAGAGATCGATTCAGAATATAGTGAAATCTGGAAATTCCTGGGTGATCTTTTTGATAACCCACAAGTCGTTTTGTTCAAACGTCTGCAAACAATGGTGGATAGCGTATCAGGAAGGAAAAATCTGAGACGAAAGATCGAAAGTCAGACTGACTGTTATAAGTTTGTTAATGTTGGGAAAGATCTGTTAATTTATCCAACGTCGTTGAAAATAGATGATATTGTAACGAAACACCATCAGATTTCTCTCCAATTACAAAAGCTTCAAAACATGGGATCAGAGCAGAAATGTGTTTTTGAGAGTGCTAGAATAATTAGGAAGGAGATAAAAAGCGTTAAATACAGGATGCCATGGCCCCCAAATCCAAAAGACTTGGAAGTATCGAGCTTTAAAAATTCCATACATCTTGATTCGTTTTTGAACCAATTGCTTAGTTCTAATGAAGGTGATACATCGGATCGTGTTGCCCGTTTGAAGTTGTCATTTGGTCAAGATTTAACTTATGCAGGTAAAATACTATATCTGTACGCAATATTTTCTCATATGTCATCCATGTGCATTATAATTTCAAAGAAAGAAATTTTACTTTCTGCAAATCTAGGTTTTCACTAATTATTTTCTTTCAGTACATGACGGTCACTTGCTGACACCAAAGAGTATCCTATTCCCATTACAAATTAAAGATTTGACGAATAATTATGAGTTAATTGCGTCAACAAATAAGCTGGGCCATGGTGTTTCGTACAGTGTCTTGCAAGAGTTATTGACCGAAGTGGCTTATAACAAAACAGAGAACCTCAAAGAGAATGAGGTGCCTCTCCCTGATATTTGCATGAAAGAGAAGCTCACAATACTAGTAGAAGATAACATTGATCGTTTGGAGGAAACTCTTTCTGGTAAGATACTCAAGCTGTATTTTCTCCGTTTAATGTATTATTTCTGGGAAAGCTTCAATCTCTTTTTATACTGGCCTAATTGTATATACTTCAGGTCATGACACTACCCACAAAGTGAATTCAATAATCATTTAACCAACCAACACAGATGACGTCACTGATCAAGTTACTGAACACCTTGATGAAACACTTGTTTCTCCCCCAACAAAAAAGAAGCGGAGGTATGACATACAATGTGTAATGTATCTCAACTCCAGTTACAGCAACAGAGAAAATATGTTGTAAATAATGTTTTGCTTTGACATGACTGTCATTTCATTTCTATTTCAGGTCCTTCAAGCCAGATCGAATTCAACTTCCCGACTATATTGCTGGGAAAAGAATTGGCCCTCAAAAGGCACAATTGTATGGTGATACCTTTGCCTGTAATTTGCTTCTTGCCGATCAAAGTAAACTTTATTCAATGTGGGTAATGCTTCGAAAAATAAATCTTCCAATTCAAGTACCCAGTTGGACCGGCTTCTTCATCAACCTGCATCAAAAGAAGCCAGTCATCCATAGCAATATTATAATACCGCTGTTGACCAAATTCCAACACCTTTTTCTCCCATTTTTGATGGAATGGCCTTGGTTCGAAAGTTCAAGTCTACTGGGCTCACATATAATGAGTTTGCAGACGATCTCTTAAAGTATGCAGTATCATGTAGTCCAGGTGCAAAGCGTGTTGATATTGTGTTTGATGTTTACCGGGAAAACTCAATAAAAAATGCTGAAAGAGGACATCGATCAACTGGCGTATTGCAGTTTAAAACTATTCTTGGTTTTTGTAAAATCAAGCAGTGGAGTGCTTTTCTTTCAAATGGAAATAATAAGACGGAGTTAATAAGATTTCTCGTGAGACGATGGCAAAGCAAAAGTTCTTTTCTTGGAGACATGAAGCTGTTTGTTGCGTACGACGAGAAGTGTGTATGTATTGAGCCAGATGGTACAAATGTATTCGTTGAAGATCTTGAGTGCAGTCAAGAGGAGGCAGACACCAGGATGTTGTTACATGCGCAACATATATGTCAATCAACAGCACAAAATGTTCTAATTCATACACCTGACACTGACGTCCTTTTGATTGCCATCAACAACGCATCCATCCAAATCTCTGCCAATTTGTATATTCGAACTGGTACTGGAAACAATGTGCGAATCATTTCTGTTGAAAAGGTGAAACGATTGATGATGCAACGCTACGATCTACATGACATAGAACTATTTTCAAAGTCACTTTTAAGCTTGCATGCATTCACTGGGTGTGATACGGTCAGTGCATTCAGTGGCAAAGGGAAACTGAAACCATTAAAGATCATGTTAAAGAACCAAAAATACGTGGAAGAATTTTCTGTCATTGGAAATAGCCCACACACATCCGACGCACAGCTTGAAATTTTGGAAAAGTTTATTTGTGACATCTATGGCCATAAAGGAGAAAGTACAAACCTACTTCGATACAAGCTTTACTCCTCAAGACAAGGGAAACTAGAGGCCAAGTCCATCCCACCTTGCTTTGACAGCCTGCAACTTCATTCTTCAAGAGCTACATACCAAACGCACATTTGGAGAAACTGTTTGATACCAAAGCCGGAAATACCAACACCAATCGGAAATGGTTGGAAAGTAGATGAAGACAACTCAATTTGCATCAAATGGAATAACGTGAAACCAGCTCCAGACGAAGTACTTGAATTGTTGTTCTGCACGTGCCCAAGGAAATGTATTGAAGATTCTTCTTGTCCCTGTGTTGATAATGGTTTGCCATGTACAGATGCTTGTGTAAAGCAAGATTGCGAAAACTATATATGTCACGATACTGGTTATGATGATTATGATGACGACGATGAAGACTATGATGACGACGATGAAGACTAATTAGGATTTTTTATATTCTTTTATTTCCAAATAGTGATTGACTTTTAGTATAAAAATAAGAACATTGATTTCATTATGATAGAGTGAGTAAACACCAAAAAAGCCAAAAAAAATAGGTGAATTTTATGTTTGTTTGTTGTTATTTTTTGCCGTTTTTACCCCCTGAAAATAATATTTTCACCCCTGAAAAAATATTTTTAGATTTTTTTATGTTTTAGTATATCATGAACAAGTTTGCAAAGTTTTATCATTATTCATTCAGTATTATATGAGTTATTGTTATTTAAGTAATGTAATAATTTTAGTTTCCCTAATAAATTTCGTATTGTGAACTTTAAGGGCGACCCTTTACCCCCTGAATTTTATACAAAAGCTACCGAGTTACCCAGGTTATCATACCTTTTCAATAAGCAGAGACCCTAAGGATAACAAAAAATCAAGTTTGGCTTATTCCTAAGAGGTGAGCCGAAAACTTAAAATTTCGGGGTTGAGCTCATGGGCTATCAAGTTGTGTGGAGACAACGGAATTCGCTTGCTTCGATATCACCATACATGGCTACAAACCGACGCAAAAGCTACTTAAAGCAATAGCTGATTTCCCTTCCCCTACCAACATCACAGGGATACGATCATGGTTTGGTCTGGTGAATCAAGTATCGTTCTCGTTTGCTCAAGCACCAATCATGGCACCGTTTCGAGAGTTGCTCCAACATAGCGGCAAGTTTTATTGGGATGACACTATCGAACAGTTATTCCAACGTTCGAAAAGAATAATACTACAAAGCATCCAGGATGGTGTTCGAACGTTCAAAACAAACAGACCGACCTGCCTCTCTACTGACTGGAGTAAAACTGGGTTTGGTTTCACGCTGTCACAGAAACATTGCTCCTGTCCATATTCGGATAACCCCATCTGCGGCGACGGACATTGAAAAATAGTTTACGCCGGTTCCCGTTTTACGCGCCTGGCGGAGAGCCGATACGCACCTATCGAAGGAGAAGCATCTGCCTTGCTGTTCGCACTTGACAGTTGTAAAATGTTTACCATGGGCTGCCCCGATCTTATCGTTGCCGTCGATCACAAACCGTTGGTGCGAATTTTCAACGACCGCCGGTTGGATGTGATAAAGAACCCACGCTTGCTGAAGATCCGGGAAAAAACACTCATGCACAAATTCCGAGTGATATATATTCCGGGCAAACACAATCAAGGTGCATATGCAGTATCACACATACCTGTCACATCAGTTGGGGAAGAATCGCCCTATTTTACAGAGGACATGGACTCCGCGATTGTAGCCTCGGTGCGACACAACTTCGAGCACTCTGCGACCTCTATCAAGTTGGATCGGATAACGAGAGTAGCTCGTCAGGACACTCATTATCAAGAACTAATCCAAACTATTGAAACAGGTTTCCCGACCAAGCGTGATGATCTCCCTGATCACCTCAGGGAATATTGGAAAATGCGGGATTCCTTGTATACGTTACGTGATTTAGTTTTCATTGACGGACGTGTACTCATTCCATCTGAGCTTCGACGAGCCATCATTAACGAATTGCATGTCGGTCATCCTGGTGTGGGTAGCATGCGAAGCAATGCCAACCAGCGTTTCTTTTGGCCTGGTATGAGTGCGCAGATACAAAATCGTCGTGCGCAATGCCGCCGTTGTAATGAGATCTCTCCGTCAAACCACACGGAACCATCTACACCTGCTACCCAACCAGAATACCCATTCCAACTAACAGTGACTGACATATTTCATATGGCTGGGCGCAAGTACCTGGTGTATGCAGACCCTTTCTCTGGATGGACAGAGGTCGCTTCTATTCATATCGACTCCAAAGCAAAGACCCTTTGCAACATCCTACGTCGTTATTTTGTCAATTTCGGTGTACCAGAAGAATTAACGAGTGACGGTGGTCCACCTTTTGAATCATATGAGGTGAAAACCTTTCTACGTCTATGGGGTGTTAAGCACCGTACCTCTTCAGCGTATTATCCCCAAAGCAATGGCCGTGCTGAAGCAGCCGTCAAGAGCATGAAACGCATCTTGACTGACAACATTAGCCTGAGTGGATCGCTCGATACGGACGAAGTTGCGAAGGCCCTGCTATTGCATCGCAATACTCCGCCACCTGATATTGGGACTTCCCCTGCAGAACTGCTATTCGGTCGACCCATTGCTGATCACTTACCAAATCCCGTAAACTTCCGTAAGGAATGGTTGGATCTTGAAGAATCGCGTGAGAAGGCGATGCTGAAACAATTCGCACATGCAACAAGAGACGAAACATATTCGCCACTAGCTGAGCTGAAAGAGGGTGAATTTGTGTCAGTGCAAAATCAGCATGGCAACCATCCGCTTAAATGGGACCATACTGGGGTGGTGCTCGAAACCCTTCCCAACAGACAATATAGAATCCTGGTGGACGGGAGCAGACGGACTACTCTGCGAAACAGACGATTCCTACGAAAAATACCAGGCGACGTGCGCATTTACGTTCCTGATCCGTCACCCCCTCTACCATCCAGTAGCCCGACGCTGAATACATCAACACCGGCGATTCCGGCAGTAGCTATTCCACCAGTTCCTCCACCCTCACCATCACTTCCAGAACGTCCACTTGACATGGGAATCAACACCTCGACCCGTCAACCAACTGATGATCCAATTGCCATCAGGAAAGCCACTCGTACCCGGAAATTGCCAAAAAGATTTTCGGATTACGAAATAAATAAAAAAAGAGCTTGTATAAATACACTCATTATTTTTTATAAGCATACGGGTAAATTGGGCTTAAGCTCAATATGCTTAAGATTTTCCCAATTTGAGCCTGAAATTATGCTTAACGTATGCTTAATTTCAAAACTCATTTCATGGTCTGATACATATTGCGTTTGATATGAACACTGCAATGGTCTCTTTAACATTCTAATCTTGTGAGTAGCTCAACTCGAATGTGTTAAAAGCATATTAACATTGTTGTTTTTTGCTTTAGTTGACTTAACATTATGAGCAAGCAAAAGAGTTTAGCTGCCTTTGGTTTTACGAAAACTGTTGTCCATAGAGGAGTTGCGAACAGAGTGTTTATTCCAGAATATGTAGATGAAGTTAAAGGAACGATTAACTGTAGTCACTGCACTATGAAGGCTGGAAAATATGCTTAGTATATGCTTATTTTTTTAAGCATGTGAGCTTAAGTATGCTTATAAGCTTTATGCTTATAAAAAATAATGAGTGTATGCCGCTTACTGTGGCCCTTATGAACTAGTTAGAGATTGATATGCTTTACGTAGAGACGTGTTTTGAATCGCTCCACATCTAAACCTAAATTAGAACCTTAATGTACACTTTCATTCTACGGATACTTAGCCTGCTTCTTAACTCACCTGAACTCTTTCTGTCTCTCAGACTGGCGTTACACATCCACCTAACCATTCTCATATCATTCCTTTCTAAACGGTCAAGATCTTCCTGCTTCACTGCCCATGTCTCACTACCGTACAACATAACACTTCTTACACAGTGAAAAACTTAAAGAGAGTGAACCAATTGAATCATATAGCACTGGTGCTCATTAAACATTTTAATATAAACAATTATGCATTTTTACTTATGTTTTCACTTGATATGTTTTTTTGTTTTATTTTGCCTCATTTTTCTATAGTTTTGATTTTTGGGCCGTGTTCTATTTTTCAAAACGTAAAATCTCAGGCTAGAGATAAGCTTTTGGCTTGAAATTTTCAGGATATCTTCATTATAATATTGTTATTCATTTAACTGATGGAATTTTGGTATAACCCACATCATACCATTTTATTATAAATTTTCAAATGAAATAATGACAAAAAAGTGAGATATTTGAACGTGATTACAAAAATACTAATAAATTTTGAAATATTTAGTTTTAGCTAAAACCTATCTGTTAAATGAATATCCTTAGGATAATATACAAACCTTGAAAATTTCATTTGAAATGGTGAAAGTGAAAATGCTATATTGTGTATCAAAGTTTATCCTTTTCGGGCAATTTTTAACAGCTTTTCCGCCATTATGGATTTTCTGTAAGGTTATTTTGATATTTTTTTTTGAATTTCACTTCTTTTCAACCAAGAAACAAAATCATAAGTTAAAAACATTTACTGTGTTTACCTTTTAACAATCCACACCTTAGCCTGTACTACCACCTTAACTCGAACGTTTTTTTGGACTCTTCGGGTATTTCCTCTCTATAACTCGAACGTCGCAACATGTATCTAGAACTTTATATGACACAAGCAGTTTTTTTGCATTGTTTTGGCTCTGTAAACGTAAATAGAGTCTTAACTGATTCGAATGTTTCATATCTACATGTGTAAGGGGTCTTAAATGATTCGAATGTCATTCGAACAAAACGTAAACACGATTCTTAGCCTACAAGGTCGAGATTACAAAGAAAGATTTCGTCCCCATTCCATATAAGGGAGAAAAATCACGCTTAATTTGCCATTTATACAAAATTTATACAAAAACTTGGAAAAACTCCCAACTCTCCATTACCCGAAGCTCTCTATAACTCGAACGGTTTCCGATTCCCCGTGGCTGTCCGAGTTATAGAGAGTCCACTGTAGATGTGTTTTTACCTTGATGCTTAATATTATATATATGTGTTCTACTTTTATTTCATGCTTTGTATATATTTTCAGCTATTACTATATATGTTTTGTAATTTTGTCTTATCTACAGCAATAGAACTGTACTCTACAAATATGGGTTTTTTATGTGTGAGTTTAATTTTTAGAAATACTAGCTGGGCCCCGGCGTCGGATGCCGGATGTAGCCCTAAGAATAACTGCATTAGCACCTTTTTTTGTTGGTCATCCCTTCTCCATGAAACATGTTTTCTCAACAATACACCACCGAAACGCAACTTATTGTGAATCTTTAAAGTTTTAAAATTATGTTAGAATTAAGGTCTCCCCAAATGTACAAAAAGTAGTCTGTGAAAATTGATACTTTAACAATACTGCGCTATACACTTAACATTCAAAAGAAAGAAACGAAGACGTTTTAGCATATCAATTTATTAAATATTATTGCATGTGGTGTAGCGATATTTGGAAATGTTTTATTATACCTGCGACATGACTAAAAATGTTATAAAATTTAAGATATCTAAGATTTGACCATAAAGTTGCATCCTACAAGTTTAAAAACAAAAAAAGAAATAGAAGTAGGCGAAAGAAACAAAAAGGTTATGACTATGTTCATCGGTTTAGAATTAACAAAAGAGACTAAATCCATAATGCGATTCTGTGGGATTAATATTTAGACTAGCCGGAGAACCCGGCGTCGAAACGCCAGGTTAAGCCATAGTCACAAGAAAAAAAGATAGTCTAGTTGCGTGGACCGTCGGCATTGTTTACGCGAACTATCCTCAATCAGCCTGGGACGGCCCGCTCATCCTGCACAGAAGTTCAAAATGGCGGCGCATGCAGGAGGAGACTACCTTGCAGGCGAAAATCTTGATGATTTATTTGAGTTACTTGAAGGCGGTTTTCTTGATGAAGATGTGGATTTTAATGTGGAATTAGATGCTGTGATAACGGAAGTGGAAGCTTACGAAGAAGTTGGGTATCCTTGTCAGGATTGTGATAAAATTTGTAAATCACAACGTGGCCTGACTAGACATCGCAATGTCAAACACACTACTGAAGTTACTCCTGAAATATCGACGAATGCTGGTCCTTCATTACCAAAACTTACTAAAGAAGAACAAATTTTGAAAAAGCTACACCCTTTGAAGTTGAAAGTACTTATCACGAAGAGTGCTGAGATATGCCTTGGTGATCAATGTTTACCCAAATCAACCAGGGAAGTGTTTCGTGATTTCAAAGTTTCTAATGATGATGCGGTCAAACTTTGGGAAAAACTGAAGCCAATCATTGGAAAGTATAACGGTGATGCAGAAGATTTTTATGCAAACTTTTATGGTCTATTGAAAGATAACTTGCTTCCATCAAAATTTGAGGACACTACTTTGAGCAATATTATTCTAACAGAACTTGCAAATCATGTTTTAATTCATCTTTCGGGTAATGATAAAGTTGTCGATTCTGTAACTGAAGCTGTAACACCTATCTCGGAGAATGAACAAAAAAGCCTGCAATATGTGGCTGGATTTATCGTTCACAAGCTTTATACAAAATTCCGTTTTTCGAAAAAGTCTCAACAAAGTGAATTCAACAAACAGGCTGTATCAATCCTACAAGCATGCAAAGTTGACTGTGATGATTCACAGACATTGATCAATATACGCGACCGTGGTGGCTTGTGGAGAGTGAACAAACAAATACAAGAACTTTTTCGAGAATGTGAAAAAATGTTTCGGTTGAAAACTTCAAATTTAAGCACAACACTAAATTGTCAAGACCTTGTTAAAAATATGCTCAAAAACTGTTCTGTACTTTCCAATTTCAAAAGTGTCTGTTATACCATTGATCCACAAGTCAGTAAAGAAGTCAGTATGAATCTTCTGGAACACATGCTTACTATGTTTACAAGAGTTCGCAGCTTTTCCTATGCTAGAGACATACGTGAAAAACATAAGGCTGCTAAAAAACTTGCAAAGAAAAGATCATTGAGAACTGAAATTAAAAAAGCCAGTAGCAGCAAAGACATGGGTCACTGATTCATCTAGTTCCGGGCATGAACTATAAAATCTGCCACAATGGCTATTTTTATAGCCACACATGTGATAAAAAAACATTACACATGGCTAAAAATCACAATAAAAATTCATTCCTTTTTTTTTTTTTTTCTGGTTGAACTTCAGACAAAAATCAGGATCCCTCACAGTACGATTTAGAGGTGCCGTGTGAGAAATCCTGTTACTTCATTTACGGTCAATTTAAGATATCAGGATTCCTCTGATTTTCCTGTAAATATATGCGTGAGTAATTCTGACGCGTTTTGAAAAAGTGACAACATTGCAATTTTTCCATAGCTAATAGCTTTCACAAAATAATAGATAGATGGGACATAGAAAAAATAAACATACATACTCATCCAATAACCATCTCCTAAAGTGATCCAATGATAGAACAAAGCATCTCCAGTCCCACAATATAAAGAGAACTAGATAAAATTGCCAATTAATAACATTTTTTCAAATGTGTGGCTATAAAATAGCCGTTTTGTTGTGTGCTTCATTCAAAGTGTAGACTTTTTTCTTTTTGGTAATGGGGTGTCATCTATCATGTTGAATTTGCTACCACATCCTTGTACATTCCCAGCAATTGGTCTTACAGAAAATTGTGCTTTTATGGTATTATCATTATATCCAACGTCTCTCACCGATGGGTTGTCACGTCGCGATCCAATGGCACGCTGCCTACCAAAATAATTTTCCAGATCGTCTTGACAAAACCGTTCAGAAAGAATGTACGGTACACCATGTTGTAAAAGGAATTTCACTACTTTTTTGAGAGAGTTAACTGTAATCTTAAGCCCTTCATGTGTTTGCCAGGAAATAAACATATTTGATTTGGCATTTTTTGTAAAATTATCACCACGCTCTTCAATTGACTCTTTCCATAAGGTGAAATAGGAGAGAAAACCGTCCAACCATGCAAAGCGTTCATCATCAACTGACTGATAAGGTTTTAGAAATGGTTTTCTCTTCAACTCATGTTCGACAGTGTTTTTCACATTCAAGCAGTCAAAAAAACTATCCATCATTAGACAAAATTGTGCAGTACCAGCTGCTTCAGGTGGACCAAACTGATTGAGAACTTTGCCAACAGTTTCACTGAGAACTTGAGCTGCAAGACGAACTTTCATTACTGAAAATGGTGTTAGCTGTATATGATCATTTGTTAATTTATTGACCAACTTCAAACCACTCTCGAGATCATTGTGATAGAGTTGTGTGATATGACTCCAAAGAACATAAAATCCACTATTCCACATATAACGGGTAGCTCGACCAGAACCAGAATTAAACAGACAATTGCGTGATGTTTTGATGAGATGTGGAGCATCAGCAAAAAAATAGATAAATCGACCATCATTAGCATGAATATTCTTAGTACGATAAACTACATCACTGTCATGGACACCATCTAAATGCCTATGCATTCTGAAAAAGCGTCTATTTGGAGAAGCACCATCAGCTGTTGCAGCGATAACTTTCAAATTTATTTTTTCAAGGTAAAGAACAGCTTTCCAAAATATAGGCATGATTTGATAGGAAGTTATTCCAGTTGTAGCAAATGTTGCAATACTATATGAAAGAGGATTAACAACACTTTTGGCAAGAAACACGAGAACATGAGTAGCAATTTCTTTGACAGATTTGAGTGTGGCAAAATTTGTATGAATATCACCAAGGTCAACAAAACCAATGAGTTCACCAGTATACTTGTCCCAAACTAAATCCTCCTGTATTTTCATCTCATCAAACAGAATTATGGTATATCTCTCAATGTCTGAAAATGCAGCAGTTTTTTTTGCTAGATCATTGATGATTTCATGATTAAATCCTCTTGTTGGTCGTATGTAGTTTCTATAATCACGAAGTGTTCGCAGGCTAGGAAGAACCAACATACCACTGCCAGTTTTAGGGTCATATCTGAGATCTGAATAAGCAGAAGAAGACTTTGCAGCAAGATTAAGACAGAACTTTATGATCATTGGATGATATCTGACACTGGTTGGTGATGAAGATTGGAGATATTTTTGCTGCTCCTCCCAGAACAATTTCATAAAAGGTGGTACATTTTTTTTATCACATCCACTGAATAAGGTTACAAAATCAGAGCTCATTTCAGAAGTAACATTACCACCATGTGCTTGAATAGCAGCTTTCATTTCAGACAGTTGGCTTGCCAGTTGTTTACATTCCAAACGCTGACTCTGAAGGGTTAATTTGACACGGTCCGGTGATGTGAACTTGATTGGTGCTTTCAACTTTGCAGGTTCAAGCATCTTCCTTTCTTTACGGACAGTAGCTGATTTGAATGAAATGTTATGCGATGTACACTTTCCACAAGGATTAGGTTTGGGTGATAGAATTAACATACGACACATATTTGAACGAAAATACTGGTCTTGATGGAGATTTGACTGAAAGGACTTTTGTTGATAGTCTAGATAGTTGAATTTTTTAGGAATGACATGCTTTTGGAAGTTTGTCTCTCTACTATTATTGCAATCTGGAGCGGTGATACCAATACATAATTCATAACTATTGAGTTCTTTTATGAAATTGGAGAGTGTTGTATTAAGAAAGGATTTTTTGTATAAGATATGCAAATCATGGTCATCTGGTAACATCCATCCAAATATTCTTAAAGAAAATGAAAGGGATCGATCAATGAATATTTCAAATTTTGGGATGATGTGGTCTGGTGATAAACAAGTAACAACAACAAGTGAGTCTTGAGTGTCAATATGCCAACATCTACCCAACGAGAGCTTTGAAACACGTTGACTGAAGTCAACAAAATTTCTATATATGGTGGTTGGAGAAGGTGGTGGTGAAAAACGTTTTTGTATCGAAGTGTTCGATCGAGGTGGAGAGGCTAAGGTCGAAATATTGCCAGATTTTTGTGGAAGATTCAGATGTGGTAGTTCTCCTTCTTTCAAACTTTTTCGAGTTGGGTAAACCCATATTTGATCCTCCGAGAAATGACGTTCACAAATAAACAATTTGAACGTGGAAATGCGACGTCTCAGCTCGTCATCTACCTCCCTATATTTCGTGATGATATTGATGAGCTCCTTTCCCCATTTTTTGTTTACTTCATTATTTGGCAACGGAACTTTGAAAATACTGATGTCTTTATTTCTCCTCGATACAGAGCATCCATATATAGCACAATTTTCACCAGGCATAGTAAAATCTTGTACGAAAAACACCCAAAGTCGAAATAAAAACACCAAACTAAGTACACACAACACCCAAAAAATGCGCCATTTTGAACTTCTGTGCAGGATCGGAGGTTTGGGAGCCACTATAGTTCAGCCGTAAAAACATAGAACAATGGCCTATTGTTTGTTGCTAGACTATCTTTTTTTCTTGTGACTATGGTTAAGCCACAAGAAACTGTGTTAATTGGCGTTGAACGCCCGGAAGAGCGATTAATAAGAACCGTAAACTGTGCCACACATTCAGGTGGAGCGCTTAGTATGTCGTAAACTGAGTGAGGCCCACAACATTATGGTGTTTCCAGTGTAATATATTTTTCAAAAAATAGACACACAACATTATGGTGTTTCCAGTGTAATGTTTTTTTCAAAAAATAACTTTCCACAACTTTAACTGAAATAAAAACACAGTTTACAACCCGTTGTTACCCTGTCATAACAAAAACAGTTGGCAAACCTTTTTTATTTTTCGGAGAATGTTCCCGCTGAAAGTTCAGAAATGAATGTTACTCCGGGCTGCGTGCTTAGTACAGGCAAACAATGTTGCTCATCCATATAGGTATACAGACCAATCTCTAGGCAAAATATACTAATATAGTATAAGTGTATGTCGCTCTTAATAATACATACGCAGTATATTTACGGACATGTTAATTAATACACATACGGTATATTTATTACATAACCCAATAATACTGATATGGTATAATTTGTGCGTTAGCAGAAGAGGCATTTCTAGGCAGTTTGAGATATAACAAGGACCTTCGGTGGTAAAATTAACCTATTATTTCTTAATCCACTTGCTCTTTTACACTTAGCTTTGTTTGTATTATTTGTCAGGTAGTCACGTTGAGTTTATTTGCCTAGCTAAGCTAATCAGTGCTAGGTAAAGCTTCACATCAGTGCTAGCTAGAGCTACACATCAGTCAGTGCTAGCTGAAGCTACACAACAGTGTTAGCTAAAGCTACACATCAGTGCTGGCTAGCTACATATCAGTGCTAGCTAGCTTCACATGCAGTGTGGTAGCTACCTACACATTAGTGCTAGGTAGCTATAGATAGATATATATATATGTGCATATTTTACATGATGGCTAGCCTCACAAATATCGAGGGATTACCCTGTCTATTATTTCCAGGAGGGGCCATGGCTTAGATGGAGAGTCCACACAGTGTGCCATCTCCCCAATTTCCCTCACATGGCTTGGGTTAACCTGGGGCTATGGTAACATTCACTCACCCATGTTGAATCGCCGTCAAGAGGAATCGAACCCTGGTCTCCCGCACAGAGTACGAGAGCTATAACCACTAATCTACGGCGCCATGCTATTTATAGAAGTATATTTCTCTTGTTTCATGTTAACTACACTTGAGTTTGGGGAAAGGGGGTAGGATGTTAGGTTTGGTGTACCAAACAGTATCGAGGAGCCCCAAACCAGATGTGTGTGTTTCCAACCTTACCCTTAAGACATATCTCATGGAAATGACTGCGTCTCTTGTGGAAACGCTAACTCACCTGGGTGTCTCTTGTGGAAACACCTATGTCTCTTGTTGAAACGCAACCCTCTCAGTGAATCTTGTGGAAACGCCTACACGCAGCATATCTCGTGGAAATGCCTACATCTCAGCAAATCTTGTGGAAACGTCTACATCTCAGCATATCTCGTGGGGAAGGGGGGACAATGTCCAGATGTCAGGTTCGGTATCGAGGAGCCTTAAACCAGATGCGTGTGTTTCCAACCTTACCACCATTAAATTTAAGCATATCACCAATGATACAGTAATGTTGCTGATTCGTTGGAACTTTATATTTAATCACATGATATATACTGATGTAAACAAAGTCTGTCACACCTTAGCTTCTTGTTTACTCAAAATAAGAATTCTCGGCATGCTTCCACAGCATCCATTATCCATTTACTGTTCTTATTGTGCTTCTTAGAGGTAGCGTACACACTCATGGCGTAAACCTCCACATTCTTTTTTTCAACATGCTTTAGACATTTTTTCATAGCAATTTGAAACTTTCGCAAAAAAAATGTTGTATCAATTCTTTTGTTCACTAATCAGGTCATTTCACTGGATCATTGTGCATAAAGCTGAAATTGTTTATATGTTTTAACATATTAAAAAAGTTTGTTCGGTCAAAACTAAACAAAATTTATTAATAAAGAAGAAGTTTCTTAAAAGCTATTCGCAGATTCTCTTTGTTAACTCATTGTACCTCCAAACTTTCCTATCTCATTTGTTGAAACGAATGCTCATGTTGATCTCACATGTTTTTTTGTCACGTTTGTCACATTCTATATTTAAAATTTTTAGGTGTGACTAAATCTATCAGGGGCATATTATCTATTGATTGTGTTGTAATGTTGTTATGAAATCAATCAAAGATTTTGCACAGTTGTAATTTTTTATGCAAACAACACTGATCAAGTTAAAACTGCAATATAATGACATGTTCTGTATTTTTATATTTAGTAACAATGATAGCAATAAAAGTCTGTGCCGGTTTGAATTCTGGGTGAAATCAGTATGGATATTTTCTTTAAAATAGAACTTGCTGGATAACATCGCATGATCTGTAAGATTGAAATCTAATAGCAAAAACCAACCATTGTACAATGTTTAAACTAACTTTCATGCGTGATAAAATTGTTTAGAAGCTTATCAGAGCTAATTGGAACCGTGACTTGTAATAGATATTAAAACAGAGCATACACAATGGGAAGAAATTATTATTGAAGACTTTTTTATTTTGTATTTGGTGGATTATGGTTTTACATTTTATTTATGCGGAATTCTTTTTATTGTAATATGTTTCCTCAAATAATTATTTTTTAACCATATATATGTTAGTTATTACAGTTACACGGTTATGTACTTTACACCATCAAATTTTAACTGTTTCTATTATCTAAAAGACAACGTTTTGTAAATTTTTGTTCTGTTAAACCACGAAAAACAGTATTTTGATATAAACCTATTGCTTGTTTTTTTTAAAATTATTGTAATGTCTGGTTGCACCAAACGTTCCTTTCTCAAGTCTGATTATTTTTGATTTTATAAGATTTCAGCAGTTACCTAAAATGCCATTTGGCCAAAAAGGTGTTGCAGCAAAAAAGGTATAGTTGGGAAATTTCGTTTTTAAGAATGTACAAGATCATTAGTGTCACTATGTAATTGATATTATTTAAATGTTTCTAGAGGTGTCAGGAATGTGGAGAGGAGAATGCTCCTGCTAAGAAAAAGTGTCATAAATGTCAACACATTTTTACTGTGAAGGGTGATAAACCCAGTGGCAATAAATCCTGCAACCTTTTTCGTGCCAAAAATAAAATAAAATCTGTCGTGAGTGTAGTCTGAAGACCTTTTTTATTTTTATATTAGCAATCAGTAATTGTTATTCTTTTTCTTCCTATTCTCCAAATATTAATAGTATGTCAACACTACTGTATAGAGTCTATTTTAGTCAGCTGACATGGCTCGTATTCTAAACTACGACGTTCTTAACATTTTTGCATCAAAGAAAAATGGACGTACGTATGTCGACATGCAGCCATGCGGAAAATTTAAGGCAATATTGTTGGACCCAAACACAAACAAGGTGAACACTCATGGGAAAGCCTTGCTAGATTTCTTAAAAGGAATTTATTCCCAGCATGGTCAGTCTTGCTTTTGTTTATTTTTGTGTATTTAGCTTTTCAAATTTGTAAAAAGTTTTTGATTAAACAATGAGAGCACAAACTGAAAAAATAAAATGTAAATTTGATGTTCAGTGACAGCTACAACATCAGCACCAAAGCCAAAAATGTGGTTAGTCAGGAAGAAGAGACTGAGGAAGAAGACCTAACAAGTAAGCTAATTGTTACTCTCATTTAGTTTTTCAACAATGTTCCCATAATTGCTGCTTTCATTGCCACTAGTTTTTTTTGTATATTTTTCTGTCAGGTTTTTTTAATTGGATGGTTTTAATTCTTACGTCTTAAGGTATAATTATTCAAATAATTTTCTCACTTGCTGATCGTCCTTAATTTAGATGAGACGCGTGATTTTCAGGAAACGATGGACCGGAATAGCGACGACGACAGTGATAATGATGACAGGGATGGTGTTGGAAATGCATTTAACCTTTTTCAACCAATCAGCGTGAATTAGGATTATTTAGATTTGATATCACTTTTATATTTTGTATCAGATTGGAAGATTTTTAACTTTTTTAGCTTTTTAGCTTAGCTTTTTTAGCCATTGTCAACAAGAATGCTGACTTAACTGTGTTGGGCAATAGATTTTTATGTAAAATTATTATCTAGCAGGATTATTTATAACATATCTTTTATATGCCATATATAACGTTTTTATGTATGTATATTTATTTTATACATACATGCGCTCGCTCATTATCGCTGTACATTGTTGGAATGTATATTTTTATATTATGTTTATGTATCTATGTTGAAGATGATATTATTTTACCTGTAAATAACTAAAGTATAGAAAGATATTTATACAATCAAAATTACATATTTGATGAACTGATTGGTCCTTGTCTAGCAGATAAAAGAAGAAAAAGCAGCGCATGCCGGCGAATCGATTCTTGGGAACAGGAGGATGAATACAGTCTCATCTAAACGAGCATTTAAATCCTGATCCTGCATTTGCACCCCTTTTGTAAGGTTTGTGTGTCTAAAATTCTTCAAAAAGCGGAGCAGCTTGTAAGCAGCAGCCAGCCTGTAGTAAGTGAAAAAAAAAGTTTGATTTTAATTGGTGCACCAGCAGACCTAACTTAAATAAGCAACATGTAAACAGCATTAAGCCTCAACTAAAAAAAAAACGAGTATTCTTATTCCTATCCTATCTCGGAATTATAAAGCGTTAAAGCATAAAAACAGAAATCTGCTCCGTGCCATGGAAAACGTAAATTTTAATTTAAGTTCAAAATTGTGCAGCGAGAATTTTGAACAACAGGTTTTTAAACAAAATGCCGTAAGGGTAAATATTTGCAGATGACTACATTACTCAAAAATTGCGGAATTAATTTCAGTAATTTTAGCAAAGGCAACTACTTAAAACTTCGGTATCATGCCTACATTAAATGACCGGTAACTAAAAATAAAAAAAGGATTGTGGACGCGAAATTTTTATAACCCATTCATTCTAAAACAAACTTAAAGAGAAGTCAAAATAAAAAGATCAAACTGTGGCTGACATGCAATAATACTCCTCAAGATTTACGCTTAAGGACCAAAAAGAGTTCCAAATATATTTACGCATGAATACAGACACTTCAGACTAATAATTAATATGACATCAGAGCTGAAATTTCTCCTTACCCGATCAAACTTTAAGATAAATTACTTTTTAGGAGCTAATGGAAAAAGTGAGACCCTTCATATAGCGAAATAAACAAGACGTTTAAGGGAACCAATTAGTGCGGAAGAAAAGCTAGCTATAAAATTAAGATATCAACCGTAATGTTTCTAATTTAGTGTGACTGAAAAAATTATTATTATGGTATGCCGCAGTAATAATAAGAAGAGATATATTACCGTCATATCGTCCACTTAAGCCCGCACAAAAATTTATAGGGAAATTTAGTCATTACCGCATTAAATTAGAGGGGATAAAATAACCAATCTTTCTTTTTAATCTTTTATTTTTATCATTTTTCCTATTTATTTGTTTCGTTTTTGTCCATTTAATTCATTTTTGTATTCCGCTCATCTTCCTTTTTTTTTCATCTCAGCCAATGTTTTTGAGAAAAAAGATTTTCGTTTGAAGTTTGAAATGTAAATACAAATCATATATCCCAAGAGATCCTGCTGGCTGCACTTCCAAGTGTCAGCCTATGGATGTCTGCATCAACAAGCCGTTTACAGGCATGATAAGGAAATACTGGGTTGCGTATGTAGCAAAATGATTGAAAAGCATGATCAGATTCCTCCACCCAGTCGTCAAGATATGGTTGATTGGGTAGAGGAAGCTTACAACACCATTCCACTCGACACCGAGATGGTAAAAAGATCTTTTGATGTCTGCGGCATTACAAAGATAAAGTTCGAAATGGTTCCTTTTATAAAAAAAAAAATTGGAAATGCTTGAAGATAATGCTGATGTTGATGAAGACATCCTTTAACATTGTAAATTTATGTTGTAGTCAATCCGCAACATAATTAGAGGAAATTTTGACCAATACTTTACCCGCACTATTAATTAGACGGCAAAAAAATATTAAAAATTCGCAAAAATGGTTATCCGCACTAAATTAGAATAATTACGGTAGCAACTGGCGAATAAATGGAAAGTTTGATGTAGCAATACCGCGTCCATAGTGTAACAATAGGTCGTTTTATTGTTCCCATATGCCATGTTATATCTACTGATTATGTGGTGAGTATACCAAGCGTCCAGAAACTTAAGAGAAAACTTTTCATAAGCAAAACCATGGCAATTTCCTAAATGCTTTGGAGCTGCTTACAGCAAGCATAACAGTGGTTCGTAATATTAAAACTACAAAGGTTACCGTTTCATTTATGCTGATTTTGGTTGTCAAGGACGTATTGGTGAGGGAGGAGTGTTAATTTTATGTTGTTGTTGCAAGTTGCAGGTAAAATCTGTGAATTAACCAAACCTCCAAGAATACACAGACACAGAAACTTTTTACAGCGAAGTGCATAAAGCTGTTTATATGTCACCCGGGGCGCAACGATTACTAGAGTAAGCCAACAAACAGCGTAACTTGCTGCTTCCTTCACCTTTTTATGGAAATAGCCTACCAAGACGAAAAATTGTCTGTAAGGATAAGAAACATCTCATAAATTACTCACAATCAAAACCCCGTCTTGGCAGGACAAAAATCGTACGCGGGAGTCTTTTAAACTTGCAATAAATAAATAAAATAACGTTTGATTAGCCGATATCCCGAATTTCACTTCTCACAGACCCTTAGTGTCACATCACAGTGACGGGATTGCTTTACACCTCCAGATAAACCAGGCCAAAAATGTGGACATTAAACGATTGTTCTTCTACAAAAACATAGACAACGAACGTATTTGCCAGAAAGATCAGTCAGTGTGTTATTCCCTCTCGTTTTCCATATCGTGTGTTGAATAATCCATTTAGTTGTTGAATTGTAATTCGGTTGCAACACAATTTCTAGTTCTCTAGCATATTTTTAAACCAATTGTTCTGTTACAAGCGAACATAGTGTTACAGTAGGCTCTTTGGTTCATTGATTATTTAAAACTAACTGAATAATGAGATCGTCAGTTGATTTCTACCGTCATCGGAGTTTTCGACCTAGTCCTAATCAAATTGTGAAGATTGATGATGTGATTGTGAAGATTATAGTAACAATTAATACTAACAAATAATTGTTAAAATTTTATCTGATAATGTACTATCCATCACGATAAATGAATTAAGATGAATTGCTTCTATAAACGAGATATAGATTAAGTTTCCTCAAAAAAAATCTTTTTAACTAAAGCGATGATTATAAAATTAAAATAGGAATTAACCATGCCTTTTTTTGTTTGTAATTGAGTACTAATCGATTTCACCTATTGCATGTTGGAAGTTCTGTATGCAGGCCCTCCTACTTTAAAAAACGGTTTGTATGGCTTCGTATACAGATCTGGCGGCTTGTATGTATGAATTGGTTAAAAAAAGTTGAAGAAAAGTGTAAATCACTTCAAGATAAGAGGTTACACCAGGAGAAAATGCGAGATAGCTCGGTTTTAATTTGCTTGAGAAGTTGCGGTATAACTTAAAAGGTCTCTAAGATATCTAAAGCAGAATGAGGATAATTATTTCATGATTTTACAGTTTCTCTGGGTCTAAGAATAAGATCGATAGCGGGATTCGAAATAGCGGTACAAATTTTAGTTAGCGAGGTTAAAAATGCGGAGATATATTGAATATAAGCCCATCGAAAAAGTCATTTTACGATATATTACAATTATTTCACTAAAAATGAATTTACAAAGGAAAAATAAAGTAGAAAAATTTAAAAGCTAAGCAAAATCGAAACTAATTCATCATCTTGGTTTTCCGTATTCCCAGGCTCGTCAAAATCGTTTTCGTCGTCTCCGAGATCTTCTATTTCTTTGTCTGAGACAAATTCATCTTCGGACTCTGACAAAATTTCGAAATCAGCATCAAGTTCCTCATCGCTACTACTGTCGTCATTCACCTCCGTAGCTTCCATGTTACGTCCTGTTACCTTTTTAAAATACATATACGCCTTATCCAGACAGTTTTGCACATTTTGCATACTTCTGTGAAGGACAGCAAGCGTAGCCTTGTTCAGTTTATCCTATGATCAATATGATTAAAATTTAGGAAAGGTAATATAAATGCAAGGAAGTAATTTTTTTTACATTTGTACATACCTGATGCAATTGTGGAGCGATGTCATCAGCTCTACCTAGAAAGAAAAGGTTTGACATTACCATTTACGTAATCATCACTGCAGTAAATGTTATTATATCTTAGGATAACTTTCCCTAACCCCTGTCAGATGACTCCAATAATTGTGTCTCGTTTAGCAAGGTATCTTTCGTATTCACATAATGTTGAATATATCGTGCCATTTCTTTAATTGTTAAAGTCACTTCTTCTTCATTGCGACGTTTCTCCATGGATGCATCAACAACAGCTTTCTTCATACTAATTGAACCTGTGCATGAAGATCGAATACGTTGTTATTCTACCTTCTCTAAACAACAACAACTAAGAATTATCGAGTTTTACGGGATTTAACGATAAATAACACAATTACCTTCCCCTCGAATTGCGTTATCAGTACTAGTTATCTTTTCTCTGTTTATGCCGCATGTCTCTATCAATGAGTTATAATCTTGGACAAACGTTTTAACTTTTTCTCGTTCTTTGTCTAAAATACGTCGGAGCCGTATCCTTTGTTTGCTGATGCCTATGACAAAAGTATTAAGTAAGGTTGAAGCACTGATGACGTTTTATGTATGTAGTGTTCAGTGTTAATGATGCTATAATTACTTAAAAAATGTTCGTTCTGTGATATCAAACTTACTCGCTAATTTATTCATCGAAGCCGCTTTCATTGATATTTCAAAGTTACATTGATCGATTAAACGTACAATTTCATCAATAATTTTGTTGGCCACATTTACTGTTGCGTTGAACGACGAGACATCGAAGGAATTGTCTTTCTCCTTGATGCTAGAAAGGAGCAGCTTATACTTGCCAAGAATAACCGAAGCATTTTTTTCGTTTCCTTTGACCAAATATGACACGGGTAACAACTTTTGAATGTTATCTTCATAGGGTAAAATACCGTTACGTAGTAACTGAACCCGATATAGTACGCACAAATCTTTATCACTAATTGACGTGCTTGTTTTTGTACATCTGCTCTTGAGAAGGGAAAACGTTTTTTCTATAGGAAAAAAACAAAACAAATCACACCGACTTGTTTACATCAATTCTTAACTTTACAGTAAAACAACAGGGCGTACCAATGGTGATAACTTGCATATTATGAAATGACTCTCTGGCACGAAGCGAGACATAACAGTTTCCATTAAAAGCCTTTCTATTATGAAATGGATTCATTTGGTGCAACGCGTAATCGCATGCCACACAAAAGTTGCAGTAAGGTGCACAATCATTGCATGCAATCGAAGTTGGATTTTTTCCACAATTCATGCATACATCTGTGTTAGGGACTTCACGTTCCATCATACTCGACAATAAAGTCTGTCTAGCGTCTGCCCAGTTAGATTCTGCTCTTGAAATGCGGATATTCCATGCATTATCTTCTGTGGACACAGCTGATATTCCCTCTAACATTTGATCTAGTACTACATACATATAAAACATTGTCAAAAAAATGTGCAATCAGTGTGGAAAGGCAAGTACAATGCTCTAGCATTGAGCTACCATCTGGTTTAGATGAATTGGATTTGAACCAATATCCCTTGTACCCATTCCACTTTTTGTTAGCTTTATTAATATTTTATATTACATACCTTTGATACTTGAGTCGTTGCTCTCTCCATTATCACCAAAAACTCCAGCAGTCGAACTAATGTCTTCTTCTGAACTTGATTCTAAAACAAATCATGGTTTAAAAAAAATTTTAAAAAATTGACAGAATAAATAGTATATATACACAAAATATAATGTACAAAACAACAGTAACAATAACAAATAGTGCTCTTATCTTCTTTCTGTGTATAAATTTTCTATTCAATATATACTTTAGTGAATATATACTTATTACCTTGTAACAAAGGATTAGGTCTCTTAATACTTGGACCCCCTTTACGTCTAACAGCTTTATTTTCCACCTTTGCATTTCCAGCAATATACCAACTGTCTTTTTTTTTTCCTTTTGGTTGACTTTTTAGAATAATTAATAATAGCACTTTCCATTGATTTCTTTGCCTTTTCTATTTTCTTTACCTCTTTTCTTTCTATTTCTTTTACCTTTTCTTTTTCCTCATTTTCATTAATCACCCCCAATAATATCTGTTGACTTTGTACATTTGAAGACGACCCCTCTCCCTTTTCATGTTGCTTGAGCTTCCTGTCCATTCCATCAATATACTTCAAAATAAAAATATATATATATGTTTTGTTTAATGTGTGAAGTTTGCAGAACCAAAATGATCACAAAAACAAACTTTATATTTTTGCCACACACAAACGTGATTATACCAAGATCCTCCCGGGAAAATCCACAAGGATTTCATTCAGGGCAAATCAAAAAAGACTATTCACCCCAATGTTCAAACAGCTTTGCAAATTGAAGTGTATCGGTATACACCCCACCCAATATAAAATTACACTTTGGTGTAAATATATCCCCTGATCAGGGTGTTAGCTAGCTATGTAACCAGGATTCTCATACTGCCTGGTCATAAATTAATCATTGTCATGAATGTAGAATTAGAAAAATAGAGAAAAGTAACGTTGCACAGTGACCAGATGTGCAACAACAATGTGCCACTGGTGTATACAAATGAACTAGCAAAGTGCTGGGAATCCCCCAGGATTTCTACAAGTCTATAAATACACAGTATATATATATAGCTATAGCTATATATATATAATTTTATAAATGTGGAATTTGGGGGATTCATCAATTGTGTGTTATCTCTGACTTCACTCAATTTTATGCCTTAACAATAAAAGCTAGCTAGCTAGCAACTATTTGGTTTTCTATTATAATTAGCTAGCTAGCTAGCTAATTATAATAGAAAACCAAATAGTTGCTATGTATTATATGTCACCTCTCAGGGGGCTCTAGATGGTGGCAAAAAGCTAAAAATATTATTAGTGGTGGGGAGGAAGAGAGTGGAAGAAGTGAAGAAGGATGTCCTGGCTAAAATAATTTCCGAAAACTAATATATAAAGCATGGGAAGCACTATTTGAGACTTAAGAATAGCTAGCTCTAGCCACACCAGTACACAGCAAACCCACTACATTAGCTATACTAGCTAGCTGCACTAGCTAGCTTATCCAGCAGTTACATGAGTTAGCTAAAATAAATTTAAATAGCTAAACTAGCTAGCTTCGTTACGTGCAAAAACTTCTTGTTCATCGAAAAAATAACCTGATAACAACAACCCTAGCTACGATGGCAAGATTGACCCTGCTGTCCATAATGGCACCTTCCGTTTTGTAAATATACTGTGTATGTATTAATTCATACCGTATATGTATTAATTAATCTGTCCGTAAATATACCGCATATGTATTACTAAGGACGGAATACACTTATACTATATTAGTATATTTTGCCTAGAGAATGTGTTGAGGTATAATACACTTTTTCAAAAAAACTTTATCGCAACTACGGTTAAACAGTAACACAGGAAAAGCCCATCGTTAACACAAGATACACTATGTTAACACTTGGCTAAGCGTTTACTACATACAGGTAAACCATGTTGCATATCCACATAGGCGTCATACCCTTTTCAAAAAAACTTATCACAGCTTCAATTTAAACAAACAAAAAACAGGAAACAATCTGTCGCTAACAACCGGCTGAGCACTTAGTACAGGTAAACGGTGTTGCACATGTGTATAGGTGCAATACCATTTTCCAAAAAAACTTTATTGCAACTTTGGTTTAAAAAAAACATGACAAACAGCCTCCTGTCGTTACCCCGCCCAGCTAAAAAATCACTCAATAATTTTATTTTGCGGAGTAAGTTTTCATGACAGTAATAAAAGGTGTCGCTACCTACTAACTGCATTTAGCATAAGAAATATTGATTAAGAATTTTGTTGTAGCTAGCCAAACTGCGTTTGGCTACTTTTACTCTTCAGCCAGAGGTAGCTAAAGAGCTAGCTAAAGAGCCACAACCCCAACATAAAAATAAATAATGATATACCAAACGTTAAAAGAATAAGAATAAATAAGACTAGCTACGGAACCCGGGCTAAGCTACAGCTAGCTGGCTTCAGCAAGATGCTGCCTTGAAATCTACGTCTGTAGCTAAAATCTTGAAATTGGTTTGTTTCAGATTTACACATGGCTAGAAAACGTGATGATCATAGACACAATGAAGAGAATATCTTAAACGTTGATAGAACTGAAATTTAGACAGTTAAATAATTATACTTCGCTTTGCAACAAGCTGGAGTATAATCAATATGGGTTTGCTTGAACTACCTTAACCCCTAGAGCTCGGTTTAGTTGAACAAAACCCGCCTCGTTAAAAACATAACTGGAAATGAAAATTTGAAGGAGTATCTAGCATAGCTCATCAAATAATATTAAAATAACAGTCTATAACAATATTTGTGATCAAATTCGTAACGCAGTCTTCATTCTTTCCCAATTTCACGAATTCTCAGATCAGGGGTAACATTATCAAATTTTGAAAAAGAAAACAAGGAACTTTTGAGAAAAATCATTGGCATATTTGGATTTATCAGCAAAAATTATATAACATAGGAAATTTAGAATACCAAAAGATTATTAGAACAGGATTTATTGTAATTTAAAGTTTTTAAATTTTATAAGAGTTTGACCATAATATCTAACTGCAGTGAAAAATTTTCACTGCAGTTAATTTGTGTGGTCATTTTTTCATAAAACATCAAAAGTTTGGCTACTAATAGAGGCAGTTGTACTAAGTGTATAAACTTCAAAATTTGCAGTGTTTCCATAAATTTTTTGCGGGGTCAGAGGTCGGACTTTAAAAGTCGTGACGTTACGGCAATCGGTTAAAAAATCGGTCGAAGAAGAAGAAAGAGAAGAAAAAGACCGGCCGTTTTAATAAGATCTCGGATTTAAGCCTTAAAACTGTCTTAAGGTTTAAAGGCGCGTAATCACCCTGTAGGCAATTTTTTTTGAGGTGCCTATTTTATGGTAAAAATTGAAAGATATGCATGAGAAAACATTATCCTGAAAATTTTATTGAAAACTGACAAGCAGAACATGTTCAAATGTTTCATAGAAATAGCAAACTCACCCCAATTTCTCTTTGCCTACAGAACCGCCATTACATTTCATTGCACGAATCATGCGATAATAAACGCACGGCAAAATGGATCACATGGTTGCTGGATTCATGCCATTACCGAAAAAATAATGTATGAGGGAGAGCATCTGTAGCTGTGTTTCCATCGTAATGCTTTTATAAATGTATCAACAAAGTTCCGAACATGATAAATCAGATAAATCAATCGAAGTTTCTGTGCTATTCTTTATTATTTAAACGTTTTAACTTACTGAAATCAGACTTCTTTGCAACAACGACCTCTTCTTGTTGTTGTTTCTGAAGATAGCTTTGCCTCGCTAGCTGTCTTACTTTTTGATTATTTTCCTTTGTTCAAACAGTTAGTCGTTTCATTACGGAGACATTATCAGATCTAGACAATTAGAATACCTAAATTTTCAGAATTTCCCCTTTTATGCTCTAAATTTAATTATATCCATAATGCTTCAACTATCTTCAACTATCACAATGTGCATTCTCCCCCGTTGGGTTTTTTTGCTTAAAATATGCAATAATTCCAACCTCGTTCCCAGGGCAATTTTTCGCTTTTTTGATATCCGAGACGGCGCGAAGAAATGACCCTGGGCCAGGCTGGTTAAAATCAGCACGATTCGTGCTGATTTTTAATTTGTTCAAAATTTGGTCATTTTGTTAAGAATTGCATGCGGACCGCCGAGAACACTGTATTGCTTAATTTATGCAAAACAATCTTAGATCGAAATAGACCTATTTCCATATCCATTTGGTTCCGCGAAATATACATACTCAAAATGCAGAATAACATGAAAACGAGATTAGTTATGAGCAAATTTGGGGATGCTGGTTGTTTACATGCAAGTTTGAAGAATGGGAGCAACTATAGAATACCCCCCGTAAAAAAATTAAAACTACGTAAGTCAGCAACGCAGCAACGCAGCTACTCAGCAATACAGCTACGCAGCAACGCAGCAACGCAGCTACTCAGCAATACAGCTACGCAGCAACGCAGCAACGCAGCAACGCAGCTACTCAGCAATACAGCAACGCAGCAACGCAGCTACTCAGCAATACAGCTACGCAGCAACGCAGCAACGCAGCTACTCAGCAATACAGCAACGTAGATGCTCAGCAACGCAGCAACGCAGCAACGCAGCTACTCAGCAACGCAGCTACTCAGCAATACAGCAACTTAGATACTCAGCTATGCAGCAACGCAGCTACGCAGCAACGTAGCAATACAGCAACGTAGATACTCATCTACGCAGCAACGCAGCAACGCAGCTACTCAGAAAAATAGTTGAAAATGGTTTTAGATAGTTATGAGGGATCTGAGCAAAAGTTTCGTTTTTAGAATTAAACCAGTTTAAAAAAACATTGTATAACATTATATAAATGTTTTCTAATAACTAAAAATATTAAATGAATAAGGAAACTATTTAAAGAACGAAAAATTTGTCATTACGAATGTATACACTATATGAGGCTAAATTATAGAATCATAAAAGCGAAGTCGTTATATTGCGAAATGTTTAGTGTAACAAACCAACTTGGTATGTTTGTTGATATTTTAGTTTAGTTTAACTGTCCAACTGTGTTTTAATCTAGAAATAGTGAGCTTTGCGTAGCTGCGTAGCTGCGTTGCTGCTGCTATATTTGTTAGTTTATTTTTTTTTATTATTGCGTTGCTGCGTTGCAGAGTTTTATAGTCTTAATTTTTTTACGGGGGGTATTCTATAGTTTAGCCGAAGAATGTATCAACAAAATGTTGACTTTTACAGCTTTTAACTGGCAGTTTTACATAATCGTAGTTAACACAGTTATAAAGAGGGTTTTGGTAGTGGTAGTGTGACAAAAAAAATTAAAATATTGCAGATTTTAAAGGCGTATATCTTTTGGTATATGTTAGCAAGCTAGCTAGCTAGCTAGCTAAACCTCTAAAACCTCCTAGCCACGTTAAACCGAGCCCCGTTTTTAGAATGATGTGAATACATTTTTATTTACTGTTTCTAAGTAAATTTAGAACTAAAACTCAATATACAGTTTACTAACGCTCAGTGGCACTTCATATTACTTCTGATCAGTTAAAGAAAATTAAATTAGCTTGCTAGTAGCTAAGCCAAAAAGTAGCCAGCAGCTAAGCTAAAACCCTGAAAAAAACATTTTGTAAATATCATCCCCATTCCCCAAAAATCAATATTGAATATGCTTGACTGATGCTAACAGAAGTATTCCAGAAACCTAAAGAAAAAAAACATTGACTTCAGGGGAAAGGGGATGGCACAGTAAAGAGATTTCAAAGGCTAGATTTTCTTATAGCATTTTCACAAGTATTTTTTCCAGGGTTGTAGCTATAGCTTAGCTGCATGAGTTACCAACGAATCATTTTTCAACATTTGTTGCGTAAACTGATATTTAAAATTAATATTTTCGCTATTGGCTGTTGTGATTATGTAACAGTCGCACTTCCTCTGTCACTACTCCCTTTCTTACTGACTGTCAATAATCGTACATTTGTATCAAGCATTGTAATGGTTAACCTTAATACTTACAGTTTGTAAGTAATATGAATTGATAGAGCATAAAGCTTATCATAAATCCCCATATGTAGAAAAAAAGTCTTTTTTTAAAATGGCACCTCATTTTTTTAGGTTTTTATGAAAAAAAAAATGAAAATAAAATAATATATAAGAACTTCTGGATTTCAGCTGTAAACGTGCTTAATATTTATCAAAATCTCAGTCTCAATGTTCTTAAAAACCAGGTCCTTATGTATTTTGTTTTTTTGCTTTTTTGAAATCTTGAAAATTAATCTTGCAGAATTATTCCAATTGTTTATTTACAGAAAAAAATCTCAATGAAATATTTCCAAAGTGAAAATACAAAACCAAAAATTTTGTTTTTGACGTGACAAAAAAATTTCACATTGTTTTCACTTATTAAAGTTCGACATGACAAGCATTTTGTGGACAAAATTAAAAAAAAAATTCTTTAATTCTGTGTCAGTAAATGTTTTGTGTTTTTTTAAGCAACAATTTTTTAATTATTTTGTGAAGTGATCCTCTCAAGGAAATATTTGTTTCTGACCAATCACTGGACAATTTCATTTGCCTGAAAAAATACCAAGATGGTAACTCTCTGAATACAAAATTTAAGAATTAGGATATCATCCTTTTAGTCAACCTTATATTTTGAAATTTTAGATAATTTTTTTAACCAAATTCAATCTATGGTAGAGGCTTAAAATTTAACACAAATAAGCAAGAACATTCCAAGAAAGGTTTAAAGTCCAACTTTTCCCACCAAGTCAAATTAGTATCCTAATTCTAAAATCACAAATGTGTAAAATGTGAGTTATAAATACTTCTAAAACTACCCTCACTTGAAAAAAAAATTAACAACTTAAGGCAAGGTCAACTTAACTACTATTTTAAAACCACAGTCAGTAAGCCTGGCTAATGTTATTTTCACAGATGTTGTTTAAAAAACAAGGTACACTCAATAACTGGAGACACAGGACATATACCAACATCACCAATTTTGGTAAACAGCTTGAAATTTCAAGGTTGTTTGGAACAAGTCAGTCAGCCAAATAGTTAGCTACTCATATCATATTCAAAGCTAGCTAATACCTAGCTCATTTACCACCAAGAATAATAAACAAAAGCATTATAACGACCCAATGATACATGCTATTATCCCATATTATCACCAAATGTTAATAACAATCTGTATGACAAATTAATTTTGCAATTGCAAGCAAACAAACGATATCTGCACTACTTTGCTGCAAACTAAAAATTTTGCTCATAACTAATCTCGTTTTCATGTTATTCTGCATTTTGAGTATGCATATTTCGCGGAATCAAATGGATATGGAAATAGGTCTATCATGGTTAGAGTTTTATTTTTAATCAGAAACAAGTTAGCTAAAGTGTTTTGAGTTTTTGCTTCGAGAAAATATGATTGCAGTGTTGCCTTCGATTTTTTTTGGCTACATACAAATTTTAAATATATATTTATTTTAAAGTTTTCAGCCATCTATAGCTAGCTAGCTAGCAAAGGCCTAAGACGTACTTTTGTAGCTACAAAGGTTGTGCAAGGTAGTTATGATTTTTAGCTATCTTTATTTTATATTATAGTTAAAAGTGAAAGTACTTTTAGCTAGCTATAGCTAGCTACCAAGCCACAGAATTATCAGAGGGTTTTGTGATTAGAATTACACTGAAGATGCCTAGCTATAGCTAGTTAAGTTTTTAGTATTTTTTTAGGAACATGCAGTCTTTCTAATTCCATTTTTGTCTTGCGGGCGACTTATTGCTGACGTAAACCTCTATAAACCTAAGTTGAGGCGTTATCACGCAGGCATTATGGTGGCGTGTAGCTATATATTATACTAGTATTGAGTCATCAAACGTCATCAACGTAACCATGTGTCAGATACAGATAAGATATATACGTTTAGACGTATATAATAACTGGCTCCTTTTGTCTGTTATTGTTGTTGTAATGTGCATATACACCTAAATAAAATCGTATTGTCAAAAATTAAAAAAAATCTTATCGCCCTGCTTTAAATGCCTAAATTCTGAAATTCGGAAACCAGCCTAAAAGCATCTCCTAACAAGTTTTAACTCAACATCTTTCTTTTTCATCATATTGCTCTTTTGGTTTTTCACGAAACGGGTCCCTGGAAACTCATTTACAACTAAATGGCCACTACGGTCAAACCAATTGACTCTTTTCAATAATTTTATGTTTGTTGCTTTACTAAGAGATTAAAAGTCATAAAACATTTCATGCAGTCAGAGAAAATTGTTATTTAATCTGTAATCGATTGTTATTTATAATCTGTCACCGATTGTTATTTAATCTGTAAGTGTAACCGATTAATTAAGACAATACAGACTAATTAGAAGGTAGGTACAGATTAATTAAGTTAATTGGTTAATTAAATGGTATGAACTTCTTATTCCAGTTTTTTAACCTTTTTCAACCAAATCAACAGCATATGATTTTATTTTTTTGTTTATGTGTTCTGCCTCCGTTAGAAAGAATATTAGCTAATAATAATAATAATAATAATAATAATAATAATAATGAATATTTTTAGTGGCATGCCCAGAAAAATCGCTTTGCTTTTAGACAGCAATTACAATTCTTTCCACTGGGGGAAAGCTAGAGTGTAAAAGAAAGTCTGTTCGGGAGAAATAGGATTAGTTATGTATACCTGTATATACCTTGTGTGTATTAGAGCTAGCTAGATAGCTGCTAAACATGTCTTCAAGCAAACCTACATTGTGTTTTTTACTACACCCTGTGCACAAAAGCTAGCTTTAGTCTCTAGTAGCTACCTCCTCAACTGCACTGCAAAAAAAACAGAAGCTTACTTTAACAGTCTCTAAAAGTACAACTAAAAGCTATTTAATTTTGTTTGCACGTTAAGCTATACTAACAATGCCAAATATTTTATTTTTCACAAAAATAAATTCAGTCCAGCAGAACATAAACATTCCAGCGTCCCTTTCCCACATAAACTTAGACGCCATTATTGTTTTTCTGTTATTATTCAATTTTTTACGCATAAATTAATTTATCTTCATAATTAACGGAAACTTGAGAAACCAATCAGATAGCAGAACTGACCAGTGTCGCCCAGGGTCCTTTCTTCTCGCCGTCCGAGATTGTCAGAAAGAGAAAAATGGGCCTGGGGACGAGGTTGGCAATAATCCCGGTCATGCTACCTAAAAAAGACAGAGCGTGATAAACATTAATTATCATAATTATTAACAACGAGACAATGGGCATATCGGAAAAGTGGGATGCGGGATGCGGGATGACCTATCGGGATGCGGGATGCGGGATGACCTATCGGGATGCGGGATGCTAGAAGCGGGATGCGGGATGCAAAAAATTCATCGAAATAAAATACTGACCATGCCGTTACCGAACATCGCGTAGACATTAAAATAAACTACGCCGGAATTTTCTAAAAAGAATACAACAGCTAGAAATGCACGACTTGATTTTTTTTCGCTTGGTGAACTTAATGTGATACGAAACGATTTGTTTGACATTGAACTTTTATGTATCCTTTGGCGAGGTTGGGATATCAAGCAACAAATGTAAATGATCTGAAAAAGTAGTGCTTTCGAGCTATACACTCTGAAAAGAGATTGAAATAGTTGATATTTCAGAAACCAGTCTATGTGTGAGTGTTTATTTCATTGAGTAAGAAAAACGAAAATTTTCGTGACTACGAATTGCCCTTTTTCTTTTTAATAAAAACCAGGAGTAGAAACCAGGTTTTCACAGCATATAGCATAGAAGAGTAGACACAACTCTGTCTCGTTTTCTCGTATCTAAACTCAACTATCCGCGCTACAAATTACGGTCTACCGACCGAAATGATCAGGAAAATTAATCGACTGAAAACATGCGCGAATCATGCGCGAATAGTTTGCCAGTGTAGTGTGTTTGAGACGTTGTATGATTGCAAGCTGTTATTCTTATCATTGTGAATATTATTTTGTATTGTGAAACTCGATTCTGGATTTTGAACGCATTTCGATTATTCTACTGGACACAATTATTTTGTAACTGGATTTTGGATTTTTGCTTGCTGGACAAGATTTCACACATTTTGAATTTTGAATTTATCTGGTTTTTGGTTATTATTTGTACTAATTGATACCAGCAAAAATAATCCCTTTTTAAAGGATATCCTTTCTACCCACTTTGCACATTTAAAAATTTTCAAAGCAAAGTCGCCTTCCCTTATCCTATGTGTTTTTCATAATTCACATTTTTTTGAACTTGTTAAAATTCTGTTATTTTTCGTTATACTTCTTTGTTAAGTCTGTTAAAAATAAACGAAAATGTATTTATTCATTATCGAGTTTTTCGTGCGTTGAATCCATGGCAAGAAAAAATAACATTGGCGCGGTCATTATTTTATTTCGATGATTTTTTTTAATCCCGCATCCTGCATCCTGCATCCCGCATCCCGTGTCCCGGTCAGCATCCCGCATCCCGCATCCCGCATCCCGCATCCCACTTTTCCGATATGCCCGAGGCAATGTTGTGATTTCTTCTTTCTGTTTCGTTTTGTTTTGTCTCTGGTCTCCAAAAACAATGGCGAATAGAATAAAGAGAAAATTATTTTCTTCTTCTGTGCCTTTCAAAAGAGAAACTCTGGGAAAAAATTTCTTTCCATTTTTTGATGCCATGTTTTACAAAGAAAAAACAAGCCAAAAATACGGCGTGAACGGAGCCTACCATAATAAGCATATGAGAAAAGTGAGACCCGATACCCTATGTGATACCCAATACCCGAGACCCGAGACCCAATATCCTGATACCGATACCCGAGACACGATACCCTGATATTTTTTTATTATTATTATTATTATTTTTTAATATGAACGATGATAAAAACACATTTTGATATGTATATTTCGTTATATGGAAATATTTGTTGCACGTAATATGCGAATATGTTGCAACAATGGTTTTATATCGCCGGAAACTACAATGAAACTAGCATAAAAAAAATTATTTTGTCTGCTCAAACATAAATGATTGAAGTGATAGTAGACTTTTTAAATTCATTAGAGTATGTTTGTTTTTTCGTTGTAGGGTCGACATAACTCCTTTTGGTTTTCGAAACCACGATTAAATTTTGTATATTGTCCAAAATTTCCTCCACAACCATAGCAAGTTGATACACTCTTGTGGGCGTAGTTGGGAAGGAACAAGACATAATCATTATCTGTTGGCACAGGTGGTGCTGGTTTATTAACTGTTGTTTAAGGTGGAATAGGTTGCGTTGATGGTAGTATTGAAGATGCTTGTATGCAGATAATATATTGGTTGCGTTGAATATGAAGTATGTGTCTGTGAATTCGTTGAAACAATAGTAGGCTGCGATAACGGTAGTGTAGATAGTTTCTGATATTAGGTCTCTTTTTTTCACATTGCTTCAAAAAAAGTTCGACCATTCAACTTTGCATACAATGCAGACAGTATGCGCACATATTTCGAAACTTTTAAACCGAAAGCAAATTTCACAACAAAATGTTTTTTTTTTGTTCATTCCAACACTGTGGTGAATGGTTGTTTTTTGTTTTTATCATTTGTCACATAATATGTATCGCCAAATACTTTGATGAACGTACGTCTTGCTTCGAATAAACCAACATATCATCTCTGATATGTTAGGTTGAAAAAACAAGAAAATAATGAGAAAAAATTAGAATTTTTATTAAAATAAAACATCGCTGAAAAAAATTAATAAATAAAAAAAATCAGGGTATCGGGTCTCGGGTATCGGTATCAGGGTATTGGGTCTCGGGTATCGGGTCTCGGGTATCACATAGGGTATCGGGTCTCACTTTTCTCATATGCCACCATAATGGCGATATTATCGAACTCCATCTCAGTGCTCATTTAAAGTTAAGGCCGTTACCTACAGTTTCACACGAACATTTTGCGACGGCCCGTTTATTAGACGGGAATAAGAGATCAACAAGATCGTTAAATATGGCGGCTAGAAAAAAAACACAATAAATCTAAGATATTAAAGTACCATTATTTCCATTTCTAGTACGTTTTATATCCTCAAATTTTCAGGAAAGTCATAACTCCGTCTGAACTTTGAAATAAATAAAAAAAATGTATATGTTAATTTTTTTCGAAAAGGGTGATTACGCGCCTTTATGCCAGTGTCATAGGTAATGCATTCATAAATATGGCTCCTAAATACTCGAAACATTGAACTTGTTTTGGTTTCAAAACAAACGAGGGAAACTTTTCATACTTTTCGAAAACATTATTCAGCCGCTTGAAAACACGTACCACATCTTCCCAGCTTATCGTCAAAATCGTAAATATGCAGAATTTGCATAAATTAAAAATGAACCAGAATCTGGTTCATTTGATGCCCACGTGACCAGCCTGTACCAGCGCCTTTTTGCCGCCACGGTAAAAGGTGCTGGGGTCGAGCTTGCTTGGACCCCTAGAGATAGGAAAATATCCGTTCTGGCGCAGACAACGACAACGGCAGCAACGGCAACGACAACGGCACAACAGCAACAAAAAAAGTGCCAGAAATCCCCCGAAATCCCTAATCCCCGAAACCAATCCGAATCCCGAAATCCCCAATCCCCGATAGCATCCCGAAACCGATAATTCCGACTCATGCGCACAGCTGTCAAGTAATAATGCTGACATCAACAAAAATCGACGCATGCGCAGTTGAGTAGGGGAAAGTCCCTTACTCAAAACCGACCACCTTGTTGAAGTTGAAAGTGTTAAAAAATGAACCTGATTACCAGAGACATTCCAGAATTATTCAGGGTTAACGTCAATAAGACAAGAAGCGATGATTATTGTTCCCGTTTCCACCGGCTTTTTGTTTCCAGAATTTTTGGCTTGGCTGCGATCGCATCGGGGTTGTACTGGTACAACGGGAGCCTAAGCTGCGATGCGAAAGGATTGGATGTGGACCCCGGGTACCTACAATCTGTATGTTGGATGAGCGGGCTTTATCTATTCCCGCAGGTATCCAGATTACTTGGTGGGAAGCATGTGGCTCTATCTACGCATATATATGGTATTCCTGATGATTTAAGTGTGAAGAAGGTATACGCTAATATGGAGGGGAGGCCATGTACCCGAAGAATGTTTATGGGTACCTGCGAGAACTTAAGGAAGCGCAGATTCACAACCTACATATGGACTCCATTCCTCATGATAGCTTTTGTGCTTGTTATTTCTATCCCATACTATATAAGTAGGTTTACTTCTGCGGGGGTGATCAGGTTCAAGACGAACCTCGCAACTGCCGGGGACCCCAAGGTTCTACATGAGGAGTATTTTCATGATGGATATCCCGGATACAAGTACGTACTTCATAAGATGCCACCGGTGCTCTATCTGGCTGTGGATATTATAATCATGGTGGTACTTTCTAATCTCCTGGGGACAAATTTTTGGAAATACGGAGACGTTTGGCTTTCGTACGACGAGTATGAAAAGAGGAATCTTCACGGTGCGGCAATGTACTCCCTGGTGCCGGACGATGTTTTCCCCCGATTCGGCATGTGTTCCTTGTATTCGAAGCATGCTGCAAGGAGAGTTGTCAGCAATAACCTCGTTGTGGCCGTATGCGAGGTGTCATCTCATGTGCTATACCAATACTCCTTCGTATTCATTTGGTTGGCAATGATATTTGGAATTACATCCTGCGTGGTGCAAATAATTTACAACATCGTGTCCGCCTGCATCCTATATTGTGCCAAAAGGCGATATAGATTGTCAATGATGCAATGTGAGCTTCTCGATATCGTCAGGTCTACTGACCTTGTCATATATCGACGGCTGAAAATGTACATGAATCGATGAGATCTGGAGATCACCGACTATCTTACAACCACGGGTTGTAAGATAAATGGAACGATGTGACAATTGTGAAGTGACCCTGGATGAGTACGACCGATGCCTACAATGCCAACGGAGGCTCCTTATACAGGGCAAAATGTTGTGCTGGTCCTGCTATTACTTATACATTACGTACAATGGCGGCTACTGTCCATGTACCAAACTCTAGTTGAACCCCAATATTAACATAATAAAGAATGTTTAAATTTGGTACCGAGAATGTTAATACGCGAGACTTTCATGCCACGGCGGCTCCATTAAATATCAAAGATGTCAACAATGATAATATCGTGCTAAGCGATCCCGTTCCGGCCAACAAAGGTAAAGATGAGCGCACCGTACTTGGTTATAAAAATGGTGGTAAGATCCGGCCTTTAACAATCACAACACCCAAGAAGCTCTATTCAAACGGTGCCTCGCGCTATAACGAGACATCTGCACTCACCATGTCATTCGATATCTATAATCACCCCGAATGGCTGGAGAAATTTAATAGTATCATGGCCACGATACAAGCTTTGAAATTACAAACCTTTGCTACCCCGCCCTTGAAAAGAGGCAAGTACATCACGGCTAAGGTGAAGGAACGGGATGGCAAAGTCAAGACGGACTTTCATTCCGGAGAAGTCCCGTTAGGGGAAAGCTGCGAGTGCCAAGCCATTCTAAAACTATCCGGCATCTACAAACAAGGCTCAAACTATCAAATGCAGATCTATCTGGATGAGTGCAAGTATCAAACCCTAACATTACATACTACCCGCTACCTTTGCGATTCGGATGACGAGAGTGACAACAAGGACTCCTATTTTGGAATAGCTTAAAAAAAAATGCTTTATGTGGTTGCTCTCCAACCATATCAAAACATGTTCGTTACAGACTTAAAAAGGGAAGCGAAAGCGCTAAAGATCCGTAATATTTCAGCCATGAACAAGGCCGCCCTTATTGAAGCCGAAAGGTTAAGTATAAGGACGCTTCGACACAAGCCGATGGCCCCTATTGCGAACCATGCGTTATCATAGCTTGGGAGAAGAACCTAGAGCAGTATGCGCGAGAGCTATCCGAAAAGAAGAAACGTGTATGGTATGATAGATTCTATACAGTCGATCCAGATAGTGGGGAAGTACTCGTCTAGTATGTTGAACAACATATTAGACTACAAATATTCAGGTGGCTCATCTAAATACCGCTTACATGTTGCACAGATTGAAGTTTTTTCATAAGCTCCTCCTTCGCCTCCTCACGCCCCTTCGCGACAAGCTGCTGTCGCTCCCGATCATTAATGGCATTCACGGCTTGTTTCGTTCTTTGACGGACTTGTTCCTTCAGCATCATGTATTTTTGCTTCTCCTGCATAATCAAGCTGAACTCATAGTCGCTGATCACCCCATTCTCCACAGCTTTACTGATCAGGTCGACAACAGAGTTTAATTTAGTCCCCGCGAGTAGCCTGATGCTCTCGTGTTTTTTCGACTTGACATCTAGCTTCTTCCCAGCACTCCGCAGACCTGCTTGCCCTAGTCCTACGGCGATCGTTATACCACCCATGGCTACGGCGAGCGGTACACCGATCCCCGACAGCATGCTACCAATACCAACACCCGAGGTGACGACACTTATGGCCAATAATCCATGGTCAGTGAATCTCACCCACGTACCATGCATTTTGAACTTTTTAGCGAGCCTATCCCGCTCTTTTGATTCATTGCGGAGGTACTGCTCTACCTCCTCGATTTTGCGCTGTCTGTACATCTGGCTTTCATCAAGCTCATCAGGTGCACTCGGTGATAAGCTCGGATAAAGCTTTGCGATTTCACTCATCTTTATTCTATAAGCAGCTGCATCGTTAATCCTACGAAGGCCACATTATTATCGTGATGGTGCTCATCTGTCAGCATGAACTCCAAACGATCTGTGGAACCCTTCAAAGGAAGGTAGATGGGATTGTCAAAACTCCAGGTTATCATGTCTCCCCAAGCGTCAATCTCCTTAGTGGGTAGCAAGGCTAGAATCTTAGATTTGTTCCCATCTAGCAGGCAGTCGCCTTCATCCAACTGGGGGCAAACGAGTCTTAGCCGCTGGTAAACGTCAGTTTTGTAGAAGCTGTCATGATCGCCCGCTGTAAACTCCACTTTATTATCAAAGGCCCGCCCCATAAGGTCCTGCAGTGGTTGATCTATTATCACAACGTACCCCTTGTTAACTCTAATCCTACAGCGTCCGTTCGTGAGTACGAATAGCTTTATCCTGCCCCCTGCTTGGTTGTTGATAATAGCCGTGAGATCCTCGATTCGATATAAACCCGGATCAATGGGGATAAGGACTTCCAACGGTCCCAGCCTCAGACTGCCGCCCGTCTTATATATGTTGATCGCGCTCTTGGTGTGTATGTTCGACCACGTAGGTCGAATACTGATCGACTTTAGAGCGATCCTCGAGTTCTCCCCCAGATGAGGCTTGAATATCGTTGGCTTCTCTATATCTGTAACATACAGTTGTCTCATGTTTCTTTAAATAAACATGAATATCTACAGCTATAATCCAAAGGCAAAGTATGCACCTAACCACGGGCGATATTTGGAAAGACTCAAGGGTGAGCAACTCTCGGTTCAGAGCATTGTCATTAACGCTCAAGGGTCCTCATTTACAGCAAAGTTCCCGAACATCTTCGTCGACTACGAGTTCCATCCCGGTGCTGCGTTGAATACATGGCAAAGCCACCCCTTCGGACTCTGGTCCACACAGCTAAATTTTGCTACCTATTGCGCAACTTCTGCTTGTGGTATCTCTATGCAGCATTTAACCACCTTTTTGCCTCTGATTCGATCCGTTTACCGCTTCCACGTGTACTTCCAGATTCGTAAAGTCCTTCAAGATCTCGAAGTTTCTCTACCGGGTTCCGATAGGTTCCGACGTCTCAACAACCCTTTCAACAACCAACAATTCCAGCAATTAGCACGTGAATTTGGGGTAAGCGACAGCGAGAGCGAGTGGAGGAACGAGACCTTATTCAGTAGCTGGCAAGCTATTCGCGAGGATTATCCCGGCTCGGGTCCCAGCTATTTCTATGAAGACTCGTGGAGTCAGTCAGAGTCAGGCTAACGCGAGGTCGAACATTATCGGCAATCAAGGCAGTTCGATCGATGCCCAACGCTTGTACTTGACGACCCTTGAAGCGCTGATCCTCCAGCCTAGTAACAGGGGTGAGGAAATAAAGCGATTCCAAAATGTGCTCAAGTATGCACGTAGCAAGGTCGATTTCACGGTGGCTCATGGGGTATACATGATTCCTAGTGATATGCGTCTTCATATCGGGAATATCATGAATTTCACGAACAAAATCCTCATCAGCAAAGAGTACTTCTCCATCGGTGTTAACCCTAATATTAACACACCAAGATCGTCTGGCGGTTCCCCCGCTGCGGGGGAACCGGTGAAAGGCTCGATCGAATCCAAGAAAACTACACCTCGCCGTGCCTCAAGGGGGGGTTGGGTTCTAAACCCCACACCAAATGCCGACCAAAATCAGCATGAAATAGCGGTAATTAGTAATTATCCCCTTGGAAGAGGGAAAAATCAGCATGAGGACAACAAAGCCGCCTTGGTTACAACAGGGGTAGGCCTCATCCTTGCCTATATTTGGCTGAAAAAATAGGTCTAATGTGTTGATCAATACATTAGACTCGAGCTTCACGATCTACGATTATTTCTCTTAGTCCCAACATAGGCCACAACGAAAGCGACAGCAGCAGCGATGACCATGTATAAGTGCTTGGCTACGAATTCGACAACCTTTGCTGCTACTCTAAAGAAGAACGAGACCACGCTGCCAATGATCCCTGGTAGTGCTGCACCTGCCTTACCTGCTAGATACTTCAGGAATTTTCCGAGTCTTTCAAGCTGTTTCCGTACAAACCCCTGCCCACTTGCGGCACTTCCTCCGGAAGCAGCAGCACCTCCACCACCTGTAACAGCGAGCCCGATGGTGGAAATCAATAGACCGATAGCCGAGACGATGCTCGCGATAGTTAAGCCTTGTTCCTTGAACAAGATCCCCAGCTTTTCCCGCAGTGACGTGTCTTCTCCGGCGATTTTCATCAGAGTCTCCTTGATCGCTTTCAGTTGGCTATGAGTCTTGGAGGAAAGTAAACCGTGCGCTTTTCGTGCTTCTTCCTTCTGATCACGGAGCCCCTCCAGCTCTTCCCTTGCCTTCGCGAGGTCCTCGTTCCAGATGACTAGCTGCCCTTCAGATACTCCAGGTGTGGCCTTCTTGTTCTCGATCCTCTTCACCTTGGCTTCCGCTTTATCGATCTCGCTATCGTAAGATATCATCTTGCTTTTGAGGTGCCTAAGGTTGCCCCGGAGCGTTTGAAGCTCGAGGTTGAGCCCTCTTCTTTCACGCTCCGTGAAGGTTCCATCCCTGCCAAGGGAATTATCTTCGATCAGGCTCTCCGTATCGTCTAGAACATCCCCGAGCAGCGGCAGCATATCGATGTCGTCGGGCCTTTCCACAACGCGATCTATATCACCCATAAGTTTCTGGGCCGCTGCCCTACTACCTTTGTGTGGTGTAACATAGTCGTCAAAACCCAGGGCCTTCATACGCGTACTGCCCAACAACACCCGGAGCTGTCCAATAGTTGGAAAGCTACCATCTTGCAACGTGAGTACTACTTCCGGTAGGGATCTTTTCCCCGTCACAACTTTTTTAATGATAAGTTGATCATCCTCCCCCAATTTGAAGGCATTATAATCTCTCCCCTCAGGCAGTCGTAATCCCAACTGCACCGTAAGGAGATCGTAAAGGCTATCGACCTTCGATTTTACTAGCTCTCTCCTATACTCCGAAAGCCTAGACCCCGGAGCACCTTGTTGTTCTCCCTGTGTTGAAGGCCCCGGGGTTGCTGGAAGTGGTGGAAGTTGTTTGGGTCCACCGAAAGATCCCTGCTCTTCCCCATGGTCAAGGTCCTCCTCAGTTGTAAAGTCTTCTCCTTCGTATACTGGATTAATCGGCATTTATTCAACGAAAACTATCCATAATATAAACCATGAGTAACATGTACGGAACTAAGCTAGATCCCAATGCAGAGGTCAAGACGCTGTTTGCCATGAAAGGCAAGAAGCAGCGTGTTAAAGTAAGTCACGGCCCCAGTACCATCAACCAGAACGAAGACTTGTACGTGGATGTACCAAACATGGGGCGGGACGATATCATTTTTTCAGGCTCTCTCAAGCTCCTTTTCAACTTGGAGCTTGAGGGTACGAATACGAAGAGAACCATCGTCAGCAACATTGGCAAGGCCCTGGTGCGGAATTTACGTATCACTTTGAACGGTAATGAGGTGCAGAACATTAGCGACTACAATGTGCTCGCTACCTACAGAGATCTCTGGCTGCCCAAGTTTGGGAGAGAGAACAACCTCATTCTGGAAGGGATCAACCCTAACGACGGTACCATCCGGGCTCTCCAAGTGAAAGCAACGGACCACGTTGGAACAGATGAGGAAAAAGCGATCGTGGCAGCGTATGGCAACACCTTTTGCATCCCGCTAGGCAAGATGTTTGAGTTGACGAGAGACCTACCCTTCTACCAGGGAGGACTCCATGACAGGCTACAGTTCGTCCTGCATTTTGCAGGGTATGGTGATGTGATCAAAGATGCAGGCACAGCGGCATCAGGAAGCACGGCAGCTAAACCAGCGGATGCTCAGTACAAGATTACCAACATTGCCCTAGAGTTTGACAAGGTGCACCATGAGGGGCTTAGCAGTGCTATGATGTCACGATATTTGAGACTCGCGCTACCTTATGAAAGGATCCTAAGAAGTAAGGTGGTCACTATGAAAAAGTCTGATACCGCATATAACCTCCAGATCGATACACCCGCAAAGAGCCTCAAGGGAGTGCTACTACTGTTCGTATACCCTGGGAGAGTCAAAGCTTACTCGGGTGTAAACGAGACGTTCTATAACCCCAAGATCGAAAAAATCTCGATCACGGTCGAGGGTGAGCCTAACGAACTGTATAGCCACGCCATGCTACCGAAGGATCATCTTGAACAAGTCTTTGAATTGTTTGGTAGCCATGACAGTGAGGTGATGATCGGGCAGTTCATGACTGAGAGATACGCTCTGTTTATCGATTTTCGTAGCTCTCCAGATAATACCCTGCATGGATCGGGTAGACCATTGCAGAGGTTGAGTGATGGTATAACCCTCCACATGACCAAGAAAGCTGACGGAAGTACCGGGGATATCAAGTGCTACGTGTACTTGCTGCAAGACGCGCAGGTTAACATCCTAGACGGGCGATTCCACGGGGTGGAATATTAGAATAAAGCATGGCGACAATCGGTGTTCTTGTTGCAGGTGCCGCAATTAATGCGTTGGCATTCAGCGGAAGTAATTTCCTATTCTCCAAACTCTCGGGGCATGGTGAGGCAGAACGTAAGAGGCATGATAAAGCGATCGAACAGCTGAACTCTGCCCAGGCACAATGGGTCCGGGACAGACAGGCTAAGATTGACTGGTATAACAAGCAGCGTGAGCTGCAGCGTCAAGCGGGTGAGAGCTTGAAAGAACTCGATGCAGGCATGCGAGAGTACTATATCGCGACGATCGAGAAAGCCCCCAAGCTCTCGGACTATTATGTACCTTCCAAACAACAGCAGGACGGTGAACTGGCTTTCATCGTGGGCTCGTTGGCTTTTTTGAGTTTCGTGGCTTACAGGTATATGTAAGGTACCCAGGCAAGGTTTTGACATGTATAATATAAAGACATGTCAAAATTATTTACCAAGGAGGAGGCTGAAAAGCTAAGCAGTATCTACTATACCCCGGAACATCTCTGGATTGGACGGAAAGCCATTAAATTGCTCTCCGAGGAGAGTAGTCTATCCAAAAAGAGGGTGACTCATTGGCTGACTCGTCAACTGCTCTGGCTCCGACATATTATAGGCCCCAAAAAGATCGACTACCCTCATTTCACCATTACGAAACCCAATGAGATGCATCAGTTTGACTTGCTCTACATGCCGCATGACAGGCTGTACTGCAGCACCTATAAATACATACTCACAGGCATCGATGTGGCCTCGCGCTACAAAGTAGCCAGACCCTTGAGAACCAAGAAAGCCAGCGAAGTTGCCGACATGATCAAGGATATTTATAAAGCTGGACCTTTACGATATCCCAAGACCTTCCAGTGCGATAACGGGTCCGAGTCCAAGTCAGATGTGACGAAACTGCTAGAGGGCAAAGGGGTCGAACTCAAGCGCGCAACTACCAAGTACCACCATACTTTTACGGCTTTTGTTGAGGTCTACAACAAGGTGCTCGCGCAGAGATTGTTCAAACCACAAGATGCGCAAGAGTTGGTCTCTGGCGAGACTAGTACCACCTGGGTTAAGCACTTGTACAGCATCGTGAAAAGCATGAACAATAGCAAAACGTCTATGATCGATATGAAGCCCTCGAAAGCCATCAAGCTGGATGAAGTCCCACTTACGAAAAGTGAACAGCACCCTGAAGAGAAACCCCTACCCGATGACGGCTTATACTTGTACTTACTGCAACCTGGAGAGGAGCATGGTGATGCTAAAGGACGCGCGACAGACGCTTGGTGGAGCAAGAAAACGTATAGGCTGGACCGTATCGTGACAGGGTCGAGGTTGTTATACTATCTGGCGGGTAGGCCTGATCGAAGCTTTGTGGCGGAGGAGTTGATGCTAATACCGGAGGGTGTTGAAGTGCCTCCAGAGCATGTAAAAGAGTGGTAAATGGGTTGTTTTTGTGGCTCGATCAAGCTACAAAACTACTCCTGCGGAGCCGGAACTGTGTTACTCCTGTAGAGCGCTTAACATGGTGGAGAACACACGCCTTGAGCTACGTGGTCAGAACCCCGCATGCCATGCGGGGTTAAAGGAAGGTCAAAAACCCCATGATGTCTTCGTCACATTCAGACTATATAGTCCAAAGGATGCAAGGTGTAGAACGGGTACCCATAGATGATACCCTTGATGACATTGGGCTCGCTATCAAGGTTGATGATGTCAACCAATGCTCTATCCTCGACTTGAATATTGAGTATGTCGCCAATTTTCTCCAAGTCCGCCAGATCCGAGAGCTTCAGATCCTTATCCTTGATGATCTCGTAGCAGAGCATGCCCCATTTGTTCACCTCACCCGAGACGATATGTAGACCCAGGTCTTCAATATCAACCTCTTCTTCTTCCTCACAGGGAATTGTTGCCCACGGCTTTTCACCCGATGCTACTCTCTCTAGAAGCTCGTCATCATCTGGATATTCAAACCCCTCGTAGTACTTCCCATTTCTAAATCTAAAATTTTCAAGACAAGTAGAGCAATAGCCAACGCTAGATCCTGCCCTGATGCAGCACCGCAGCACAGGCACCCGAACATCGTAAAGGTTTCTAAGTTGTTGGCTCCGTATATAGTCTTCCATCTTTTTCTTTCACGATTCTTCCGCTTCTAATGCTCTGAGGGAGTGGTCAAAGAATGGTAAATTTCTCGTCTTTGTGATTCAAAAGAGTCACAAAGGCTAAGACACACCTCAAAAGGAAGCAATAAAGGCCGGGTTCCGTTAGTAGAATCGTGTTTGGTTGAGTGGGTCTAATATTGTCCCCACCTTGGAGCTCAGTAATAGCGTCGCCTAATCGCATTTTTTCGAGTCGGACGGCCAGTTCACAGGTTCGTACGCTGCGGGGGAACCGCTCAGTTGACACTTGTGAGCGTAGTTAATGTGAGCCACAGGTTCACCTTAATACTTACCTCGTCCCAGGGCACAATCTAATGAGACGAAGCCGCCGTGCTATATGCAGCTATAAGTGCTCGCAGTTTACCTGGAATATCGGGGTCTCTTGTATTGCGTTCCATGAGAACGTCATTCGTATCCATCTTGGTAGACGGCCTCGTAATACCGAGGAACTTTTTGCCGGCCATCGCGTAGGCAAATGTGAACCCAAGGTCCACGACTGTTTCATAGAGCATATCGATAATCTCTTTCTGCTGAGGTGTTACGTTTGAACTCATTTATATTATAGGGTCTAAGACATCTTGAAAATGTCGATATCGGGCTGTCGCTCTTGCTTTTGTTTTTGTTTGGGCAGAGGCGCATGTGGCTCAGGGATTTCGACAGGCTGGCGGGCCAGCTGTTTACAGAAAATATAGAACTCAACTCCTATACAGGTGAGTAGAATGGCTGCACCTCCACCGCCATAGATGTATTTAGTGCCTGACTGCACAGGGGCTCCAGAAGAGGTTTTGACGGGAGATTCTACATTACCTTCTTGTTGCTTTAGATCTTTCTCCTCTTGTTGCTTTAGATCTTTCTTCATCTTTTTCAGTGCCGCCAACTTGTGGCCCCACGCAACTCTCCCCGGGTGCTTTGCCGGCTTCGTTATGACTGTTACTTCTTGCGTATGTTTTGCGCTCATTTGTTATAACTCGTGAGAGTTACAAAAAGCACTTCCCCCTAGCCGGCTTTCACACCGCATCTGCCAGACGTTCTTATAGCGTTCTTATAGGGTTTCGTCTCTAAAATACATACGTGAGTTGGGAAGCGATCCGCTGCCGGAGTTAAAATTTCACGATCATGTATACCAAGATCCCCCGTGAGGCTGCACCAATCCGAATAGCGCAAGGTAGAGGTTTTGGTTAGAGATAGAGCCTTGTTGCTTGCTCTTTCAAACACTTCATAATTATCCAATCGTATCTTTGATAGACTGTCCCCATCTTTACCTTGTTGTTCAACCTCTTGCCCCTCACCCACTTTGGACGCGGGTATTTGACAGTGGTTTACACTGTGTGCAGCTACTAGAAGAGGCGATAGGAATTTACCAAAAGCGGAGTATACTAGTAACCCCAAGTCAGTCATGGAGTCTTTAATGATGGGATCCTCTTCAATATCTTTGCAAAGACCCTCGGCGCTGTCAAGCTGAACTATCCTCCCTAAGACTTTGACATACATGCTGATGGCTTGTGACGATAGGGCTTTTGCCGTCCTCTCGCCCTTCTCTTGGAGTTCACGTTGAAGAAGCTCGGTGTGGATTTTCTCGATCATCTCGGGTGAAGCTTTATCGATAAACCCTTCGGTACACTTTTTCGGTAGTAAGTGCCCCTTGCCTTTACGTATGGCATCCTTCAGAGTTTGGCGTTTGTCGATAGGTTTATCGCATTGCTCTGGCGCCGGTGTATCAACCACATCAAATATTTCAGCAATATTAGACATCGTTTTTATTACACGTCGATAGCGGAAGAAGATGAGTATAATCAAGACATAGGGCAGGAGTATGGCTATATATAGGCATAATTCCATTTTGTTTTGATGTGCTTGATCAAGCACATCAAACTATAGCCTACAATTCCAAACGATAATGACCTCTCGCGATTGTCGTGATCTGATCTGCTTGAACGATCCGCTTATCGTCTGCTCGATTGAGTGCAAGCTTGGTCACTTCCTGCGTGAAGATCTGATGTCCTTTGTTGGCAATACATACCCAGGTTTTGTATATATTGACGCCTTCCTCCAGACAGCGCTGGTAATCATTAAAGGTGATGGATTTAGCCGTAATGCACTTCTTCACACCCTTAGCCTTGCGATCTCCACCCTCTTTCGAGAGACTCTCGTAAGCATATGCCTTGGCCCTCAGGGTGATGAATTCGGTCATGACCTTCCCGCTTAGCTCATCCTTCATGAGGCCCACGACCTTTTTATTCTTGCCGATGGGGAGAGGTCTGTCATCGTCCCTACTGTAGGCGCTCGTATCAAAGCGCTCCTCCACATCGTTCGCGATATCTTCGTAAAAGTCGTATGTCTTGATATGATAGACGAAACTATCAGTATCCATATAGCACAAGCGCAGCTTTCTATCGTACATGGGCTGCATGTAGTCATAATGGAACTCGTACATGACGGTCTTTGACTGATCCAAGATAGCTTGACCAATATATACGGGCTTATTCATCTTGATTCCCATCCTACCCATTTCAACACCCATGAGGTTCTCGCTGAAGTAGTTGCCGCCCCTGAAGTTTGGCTTCATGACGAACTTTGTATACGCGGCTTCATTCGTGACTAGCTTAATATTACGGTGATTGCGGATATTCTCCATAGTTTTCCCAAAGACCGACAGGTTCATGAGCTTATAAAAGTCCTTCTCAAAGTCGTTCTTGGCGGCAGTTCTCAGCCGCGTGTTGTGATCGATATAGTCGCGCAGCCAAGGCTTTTGGTTAAATCGGATGACTCGGTGCACTTTCTTGAGTAGGAGCCCATGTTTCAGGGCTTGGTGGAGAGCTCCGATGTGTACAACATACTTCCGCTTATGTTCAAGGTTCGGGATGAGCTTCTCGACCCCGTGAATCACCTTACGCTCCGGTAGGAAGGGGAGTTCATTGTGCTTGTCGTGCAAGCCTTCGGGGTAGTCTATATCAACTTCCAAGAGGTAGCCATGCTTGTTAGCAGCCACGAGTTTATTGATCTTCTTCCCCGTAAAGTCCTCCACGTTCGACATCCATTTGAACCCATCAGTGGGTAGATCTTTTCGCATGGCCCAGCCGTAGAGATTGTTGGCATCGAGATACTGCAAGTAGGAGCACTTTTCCTCGGGATTATGCTGATCTCCCATATACTTGTTATTGGCCTTGGTATACCTGTGAACGGCTTGGGTGATGCCACCTCTAATACCCTTCTCAAACATCAACAGCATCTCCAAGTCAGTGAGTAACTCTAACTTGATTTCGGTGTACTTCAACGCTGCCTTCCAAGCGAGGCCGGGAGCGCTGTAAAAGTGGGCAGGGTCGAGTTTGTATTGATCCAGGCAGACTCCCCTAAAGGTTTCGAAGACGTCGCTCAGTAGGAGGACGTCTGTGGTAAGGTATATATCATGATAGTCGCCCATGGTGGTAGCGGAGCCCTTTGGAGTGATGACATTCCATACTTTTTGAGCGTGCTCGTGGCCGTCATCGCTGACCCCCTTCATATTCAGCTTGCTGTAGAAGGCCTCCTTGGGAGGTAGCTCCGTCTCCTTAAATCGTTGCCAGCCATCCATGTACTCGTAGGGATAGACTCCCTTCTTACGCATGAGCTTAAAATGGTCGTCCTCAGCGAAAAACCAGCGGAGATTTTTGCACTGTTCATCATCGAGGTTGTTCGCGACATTTTAAAAGCTTGAGGCCATGAAGCGACATGCTTTTCGAAGTCGTCGATGGGTACGTTGATTTTAACGTTGAAGGATATGTATTTTTCCGTGTTTTCGGCGATACAACCAATGTCTTGAGCGTCATACTTGGCACCGAGTTCTCGGATGAATAAGTGAGCGTCGTATCCTGGGAGATTGTGGAAGATCACAGGCACGTGGCTAGGGATTCTAAACTTGAGGTTGCAGCTGTTATGCGCGGCACCTCTATAGAGACCGGTGTAGTGACAATGGTCCCGAACTTTGTAATTCTTGTCATCATCGAAGGAATTCATGCAGATATGGCATTTCTCAGCCTCGTCGTGCTCTCTCTTTAACACCTCTGTTAGTGGCAACATGTCCTGCTGTGGGTAGGTAGCATAGAGACGTTTGACTTCGTCCTCCAGATGGTTGACGAGCTTCGTCACGCAGTCCTTACCGCGGTATCTGTACAAGGGATATGGCACGGGCCCGTAGGCAAAGGTACTATATGTGCACCAGCCACATGGTACGTGCTCGTTCAGCTTCTTCGTCTTTGTATTGCTCGCGTCTTCTACGGGGACCAGCAGGCTCTCGAAGTCGGCATATATAGCGAAAGGTACATCGAACTGCTGCTGACCGTCCTTGTAGTGGAGCCACTTTTCCTTCTCGCTTGGCATTGAGATTTTGATCGCCTCGTTGTCGGCGCAATAGTCATAATGCTTGTCGCGCGACTCGACTCGACTGTGGGGAAAGCATGCAAGCAGTTCATGCAAAAGTGCATTTTTGACGTATCCTTTGAGATCTCGCTGCCCAGCAGTCGTGAAAGGCTTTTGACTGCTGTATAGTGGGTCTTTTTATCGTCCGTGAGGAGTAGCAGGTTCGCCTGTTTGTCGCGTGAGATGTTGTGATTGGAACGACGCAGGATATTGATAGTCTTCCCCGTCACGTACAAGACGTTCACCGCAATGTCGGAATTGTTCAACTCAAACTTGTTGATGTCCTTGACGCTTGTGGGGAACTCGATGCCCTGCCAGTTATAGCGCTCCGCGTAGGGTCTTAGTTTACTGATTCTCTGTGGGTTCGTCTCTATCTGCTCATGATGCAGAGCTGCTATGATGCTCCACTTGAAGCACTCCTCGTCCTCGTTCGCGGGATTAATGATGGCCTTTTTAGTGGCTAACCACTTTGATGCTGCGATGTACGATGAACCCCTCGTCAGCTTGAGCTTGTGAAAGTCTACATCGATATGTATAATTCGACCGATGCTAAAACCGCTCTTGGGCATCGCTGGGTTCTACACATGCGTTTTGATCTGAGCGAGCATCGTATCCAGCACCTCTTCCACGTCGCTACCCTGGAAGACAGGTGTCATGCTGCTATTGAATACCTTATCGACCTCGATGAACAACTCACTGGCACCCTCCACCGGCTTTTTCCACTGGATCCAGAGGGAGCACTGCGCTTTCGCCGATCCCATCTCCTCTACCTGGTTCTTGATCAGGGTTTTCACGTGTGATCGTACCATCCCCAAGTACCCGTCGATATCCGTGCCGTCCATACCAGGGATGCGGAAGCTCCGGAAGGTCCTGCCGTGGGCTTGCTTATGCTCCTGAGGCGTGAAGTCTTTATCCGATTGCTGCCCGTCTTCGGCATGATCCTCCCTTGCTTCTTGCTGAACAATATCATGAAGCGTTGCACCCGTGGCCCTGTTGTAGAGGTTCATCACATTGTTTTTGAACGTATTATATACGGTATTGACACCCTTCTTTATAGGCTCGGGAACAGCGTCCACTAGCCAGTTGTACCATTCCCGCATCTTGTTTTTCACGACCGTCTGGGGTACATCCTCTGGGAGAGCGGGTGCTTCTACAGTAGCAGCCGGTTGCTGTAGCAAAGCAATAAGGTCGGTCTTGGGTAGCCTAGAGTATCCCCTGAGTCCACGGTCCTTTGCAATAGCATGTAATTGTTTTACGTTATGGCCGTCCATATTTATTTATATAAGAGTTTCAACTAAAGGGATTCTGGCACAGTGGTCTTTGAATAGAGATAATGCGCATGCGTTGATTTTTGTTGATGTCAGCATTATTACTTGACAGCTGTGCGCATGCGTCGGAATTATCGGTTTCGGGATGCTATCGTGGATTGGGGATTTCGGGATTCGGATTGGTTTCGGGGATTAGGGATTTCGGGATTTCTGGCACTTTTTTTGTTGTTGTTGTGCCGTTGTCGTTGCCGTTGCTGCCGTTGTCGTTGTCTGTGCCAGAACGGATATTTTCCTATCTCTCCCCTTACTTTTGTAAAACAAGAAATCTAGTCTACACGCCACTCAACCTCGATCCCAGGGCCTGTAGCGTTTTTTGATATGAGGATGAAACGCGTACGAGGCCCTGGTACAACAGACTTAAAATTCGCCCAAAATTAAGTATGCAGGGAAAAGTAATGTATGCGTGACGTTTTCGATCAAAGATGGTGCTTTTGTGGCGGGAGTTTGTGAGATTGTTTTACTTGATTTTTTGTAGGTAGCTGAGAGCCATAGAGCTACCTATAGCTACTGTATACACCGTAAAATTTCAGAATGAATACAACCCTTAATGGCTTTCTAGTCATTTTGTGGTGTATGTTACATATAGAAAAGACTACAGCACTTACAGATATTATAGGATAACTTACATCAGCTGCAAAAATAACAGATGAAAGGAGGACCACTTGGCAAGTTGGAGAAAATTCAGGGATCTTCAAAGAGACGAAGTTTTCTTGACCTTAACAAGTCAAATGCTTAGAGTCAATAACACGAGGACAGGACGTCATTGGAGTGTTCCCAAAGGAATATGAAAATCTCTAATTTTTCAACTGTTAGCTAGCTAGCTACACCAGATGTCATCAGAGAAGCAAAGACGAAAATTTTTTGATACACGAGTTCACAGTTTCAGTTAATCATTGTTTAAATAAATCTCTCTTTTGTTACAACGCTCTTATTGAGAATTGAAAAAAGGAAGTAAACTGTTATGAATTAAGAAGGCTAAGTGAAATAATTTTTCTGTCAAATATTTCATAAGAAAAGTTACAATTTCTTCACGTATGTTTTAAGTAGCATAACATACTAAATTTTCATGCCGTGAGACTAATTATTTCTTCAGAAAATGAGAAATATTTATAACGCCCATGGTAAAGCCTTATCAAATTCACTCTGTCTACCTCATTTTTTAAATACGGAAAATGAGCAACAACTTAAACTCTAAAGAGGTGTATTGTCATTGTAGTCACTTGTTTAAATGCAATTATTAAAGATCAGTAAATTTTCTTGAAGAAGTAGGAATGAGAATGACTTGCTACATTTTACATGATTTAAATTTTGAGGAGAATGCTGTATATACAGATGTTGTTTGAGGATCTCTGTTTAACCAATAAAATATAAGATGTCTTGCCATCATTTGCATTGGATGGTCATTGTGACTTCACATTTTGCCATCCAGAGGCAATTTTGAGTGAGAGAGAAAGGAATCGTGTACATATATACAAGAATAATTTCTCTGATAACATAATGTTAACTGTAAAATGCTATATATATATATATATATATAAATCAACAAAGACAAGAATATCTGTAAACAACCGGATAACAAAAAATGTAATATAAAATAGATATAGCTACAACCCTGGAAAAAATATATTGGGAATTTCATTTTGAGCTCCCCCTTTCCCCCAAAGTCAATGTTGAAGATGGTATTTGCCTAGCTAATGCTTGCAGAATTACTCCAGGAACCTTAGAGGGGAACAACATTGACTTTGGGGGGAAAGGGGAACAGTTAAAAGGAGTTATGACATAAAAAATAAGGAATGAAGATTTATCACATTTTTCCCAAATATTTTTTCCGGGGTTGTAGCTTAAAGCTACACACTATTCACACAGCTACTGGAACCGGAAAAACAGTGACTTAAATGGAACATATTATACCTGAAATAAGAACCTTAACAATAATATCTGTCAATCCAAACAGAAAAAATGTATACCTATGCAGAAAAAGGAGAAAAGTTGGCAAGGAAAGCCTTGAAAATATCAAACCACAAACATTATATATTGTGGATTAAGGTTTTGTGGATAATTTACAACTTATAAAAAATGTATTAAACAAACACATACATAACAACCCCCAGCAATTGTGTCGACGAGGGCTGAAAGCATTGGCAAGATTATATTATGCTGGACATAAAATCAGCACTAGGCGTTTGAAACAAAATAATGTTAAGGAGCTTTAAGTGATGATATAACGCTCTTCACACAGCAATTTTTCCAAAAGCTTATTTGGGAATTCTGGCAGAAAATCTTGAATTGTCTTTTACATTTACGACAGATTATATCATTAATATTATCAGTTTGCCAAATTGCGATACCCACAACATCTTGTATTTTTTCGTAAGCTGTTTCTAGGTTCCAATACTTCTGAAAAGTTGACTAAGCCGTTTTAGGTTAGTTTCAGCAAACAGCCTACATTCAGCACATCCACCATAATTTATGTTGTGTGATTTTTTCTTTCTTGTTGCCTAAAAACAACAAGATGCAGGCGCTGCATAAACTATCTCGCTATTAAAAATGCACAACTATGAAACATCCACAATGCGACCCAATTCTACAATTTCTGCTAACAAAAATACAGCCTATCATCCATGGTTAAAAGTCGCGCGATTGAAACGTTTATGATCTTAAACGGCATTTAGGTGACAAAAAATCAAAATTTTGATGTCACCATCATGTTCAGCATACTTTTTTTGTTATCTGTGCCAAATTTTGTCTAAAATAAAGTAGTTTTAATTTCGGACCAATTTTGGCCTAAAATGACATTTAGGTGACAAAAAATCAAAATTTTAATGTCACCATCATGTTCGGCATACTTTTTTTGTTAACTTTGCCAAATTTTGTCTAAAATAAAGTAGTTTTAATTTTTGGACCAATTTTGGCCTAAAATGACATTTAGGTGACAAAAATCAAAATTATGATGTCACTATTATGTTCAGCATACCTTTTTTGTTAACTGTGCCAAATTTTGTCGAAAACAAATACCAATTTTGGCCTGAAACGTCATTTAGATGACTTCCAAGTACTTGAGAGTTTAGGTACGAAGTTTAAATCTGTGACGTTGCAATTGACCATTTGTGACATTTAGTTAGTTACGAGTTGGAAACCTATCCTCGCAGGCGAGATAGCAAAAAGAAAAAAAAAAGTAAAAATAGTTACCAAGATGAGATTCGAACACACGACTACTCCCGTGTCGGTGCTCAGAGAGCCAAAAATTTCCATTTTGGGACGGACAGCTGTATTTGAATACTCCTCGCAGGCGAGATAGTAAAAATATATATTTAGTTGTGATTTTTTGTATTTATTTCTTTTTGTTTATACACTAGCTATACTTTATTTCCATTTATTTTTCAATACTCTAGCTAGTATTTTTGTCCAAAAAGTTTGTTAAAAGATGTCATTAACACGTGTGGAATTTTAAGAAAAATTACTTGTCATTGTTGTAATTGTTTGTGCATCTTCAAACCAAAAGCATCTAGCAAGGTACTCAGCATACACACTACAGTTAAATTTCTACCAAGATTTTCTTTACTTTTTAGCATATGAGAAGTTTTTTAAAAATATAAGTATTGTGTCACAATAAAAGGTGAGAAGTACCTGTTACTTTGATCGCACCATTCCATTTGAGTTGTCAGCTGCCTTTTTTCACCATCAGTGAGACCATCAGTGTGAAAACAAAAGTAATGTTTAAAATCTTTGAACAGCTTCGAAATTTGTAAACGATACAAGGAAAGTCAAAAATAACGTGAATTAATAAATATTTCCTTCATAAACAAGTAACCATAAAAATCTTCGTAATGCTCATCGCCATATTTATTGTTGATAAAAAAATGCTGTGCTTGCAAAAACACTTCTGCATTAATTATCTTTTTAACATAATTTCAAAAAACCGTACACGCAATCTCATTGGTTGAGTAATTCTGTTGTACCAGGGCCTCGTACGCGTTTCATCCTCATATCAAAAAACGCTACAGGCCCTGGGATCGAGGTTTGCACGCCACTGCCAAGTACCAGAGAAGTAATTATCGCGAGAAAAAATTTTCCCGAATTTTGTAGTATACAAAAGTCAGCCATTTGTTAAAATTACCTTTCGAAAAAAACTCTTAAATTGCCAGATTTGTGAAAATATAAACTGGTATAAACCGCATAAACTGGTTAGGAATTCCAGTATTAAAAGGGAGATAGGTAGGTCGAATTTTCCAGATAGAGACAAGATAAGGATGGAAAGACATGACAGAAAAAGAGCGTAAATGTAAGAAGGTTATTTCCTTTAGTCATCTGAAGGGCCAGATTCTTGAAAACTTCTTAAAACAATGTGAAAAAATTGCAAATATTTATTTCCCCGAAAATTACTTTTCTTAAGGATTGTGCTGGATCTGACCAAGGTGGGGCTTGATATTTGTTTTGGCTGTTAATTTTTTGCAAGAATTAAAAAAGAAATTTGGTGTCAGAATCAGGTAATATTAATTCAACTTCACTTCAGTAAAAACAAATTTTTTCAGTGATGACAAACCTGTACATTCTCGACCCCAGAGCTCTTTGAGATAAACCTCGAAAGCCAATGCACGTAGTACTTTCGAGGTTTATCTCAAAGAACTCTGGGGTCGAGAACCGCTTGTGCTTATTATCAAAAATCTGTTTTCCCTCAATCTTGATATAAAAGATGGCAGAATGTTATTATTTAGCGCCTATTCTTAGAGGAAATTCAAAAATTGGAATTGGAACCCGATTTTATATTAAATAAAAAAAGGCAAAAATCCCTGGGGATGGTACGAATCGATACGAATCACTGATGTTGAGCTGTGTATTGAACTAAAAGATGAAGAAATTATCGGTACATTTCTTTTAATAAGAAACAAACATGAAAATCTAAATCGAGAGGTTGAAATTGATGTTGAGCAGTGCAACTTAAAAAAAACTGGACAGATGAAGAAAATGAAAATGAAAAGAGGTAAAATCGAAGAACTCAGTCTTAGATTTTTTACATTTTACTTATAATGATCAAATTCATATGTTTGCTTGCTCAATTATGGCTGTATGTCAATCAAAACCAAATTTGTTTTATTCGCGTTTGTCGTACGTAACTCTACAACAAACATGCCTCCGGAACTATTTATTGATTTCCGCCAGCGAAGCGGAAATCTTCAAAAATCGCCTGAGGAGATAGATAGATAGATAGATAGATTAAGATAGATAGATAGATAGATAGATAGATAGATAGATAGATAGATAGATAGATAGATAGATAGATAGATAGATAGATAGATAGATAGGATAGGATAGATAGATAGATAGATAGATAGAATAGATAGATAGATAGATACGATAGATAGAATAGATAGATAGATAGATAGATAGATAGGATAGATAGATAGATAGATAGATAGATAGATAGATAGGATAGATAGATAGATAGATAGGATAGATAGATAGATAGATATGATAGATAGGATAGGAGTAGATAGATAGATAGATAGATAGGATAGATAGATAGATTAGATAGATAGATAGATAGATAAGGATTAGATAGATAGATAGATAGATAGATAGATAGATAGATAGATAGATAGATAGATAGATAGATAGATAGATAGATAGATAGATAGATAGATAGATAGATAGATAGATAGATAGATAGATAGATAGATAGATAGATAGATAGATAGATAGATAGATAGATAGATAGATAGATAGATAGATAGATAGATAGATAGATAGATAGATAGATAGATAGATAGATAGATAGATAGATAGATAGATAGATAGATAGATAGATAGATAGATAGATAGATAGATAGATAGATAGATAGATAGATAGATAGATAGATAGATAGATAGATAGATAGATAGATAGATAGATAGATAGATAGATAGATAGATAGATAGATAGATAGATAGATAGATAGATAGATAGATAGATAGATAGATAGATAGATAGATAGATAGATAGATAGATAGATAGATAGATAGATAGATAGATAGATAGATAGATAGATAGATAGATAGATAGATAGATAGATAGATAGATAGATAGATAGATAGATAGATAGATAGATAGATAGATAGATAGATAGATAGATAGATAGATAGAGACAGCGCAGCTAGGCTGGACGCCCGAAACTTATCCAGGCTAAAGCCTAAATCCTCGTTTTGACAGATTTTTTTCTGAGAACGAGGCTAAAATGAGTTTTAAGCCAATAAGAATCCTAACAGTGCAACAAATTGTTTTATTATCCAATGAAAAAGTTTATATGGTATCGAAAGTTAAAGCTCGTGCAGTGTAGCATAATGAAAATCGTCTTCTTATAATGCGCCATATTTGATGCTATTATTGTTTTCCTTTAATAATTACGTCATTTCCTTCTGTACAATTTCGCAAGCACGTAGACTAAAAAGCTATAGTGAGCAGAGTAGTACTAAGGAGTGATCATAGGTACACCGGAACCTTTCGATCGTCAAAACACCGCTTCCACCACCTCCCCCCTCACTCCACACCTAACCCCCCCAAAAACCGGTAAATCGACGGCATCCGAAACCAAATCCGATAACAATCCGATTCCGACAAATCCGACAATTTGAGTAAGTTGAGTTGAGTAAGTAAGCAGTTGAGTAAGGTAAGCCCCTTACTCAAAGCTCGACTGCGCTATTTGAAAGCTACCCATAATAAAGATGGACTACTTCTGGAACGCTATTATCAAACTATACCACACCGTGTCGGCACCAGAAGACCATTTCAAGACCCAGGAAATGTGTAACAAGGCGGTTGAACGGAGGTCATGGATGCTCGGGGATGTTCCGGATCATTTCAAGACCCAGGAAATGTGTAACATGGCAGTTCAAAATACTCCCGTGGCACTCATGTATGTTCCGGATCATTTCAAAACCCGGGAAATGTGTACTGGGGCGGTTGAACGGAGGTCATGGCTGCTCGGGGATGTTCCGGATCATTTCAAGACCCAGGAAATGTGTACCGGGGCGGTTGAACGGAGGTCATGGATGCTCGGGGATGTTCCGGATCATTTCAAGACCCAGGAAATGTGTACCGAGGCTGTTGAAAAGTATCCCTGGATGCTCGAGTTTGTTCCCGATTGGTTCGTGACCCAGGAAATGTGCATGGGTAACACTGATCCTCAATTGCTCAAGGCCTATCGCTCGAGAAAAAGGGAGAAGGCCAGTATTAGGGCTGAGCTGGGCCCAGTAGCATGGCATCCGGACAGAGTTATAGACTGGTGCTTTACAGAAGAGGAAAAGAAGGATCTCGAGATATTGTGGAGTGGGGTAAGAGCCACGGGAGAATGGCGGAGCATCTCAAATAAAACGAGGAAGGAACACTGTGATGACTGTGAACGCGTACTCGATGAGTATGACAGATGTCGCTGCGGACGCAGACTCCTGATAAAGACCAAGCTGCTCTGTTGGTACTGCTATCAAGAGTACATCACTTACAATGGCGGCCAGTCCTTGCACTGAGACCACTTAGAGAAATCCTAGTTGAGATTTCAGCATCCAAATATAAAGATGATGAAATTCGTGAACAAACTGTTAAAACCATGGACTTTTACAACAATACAACTCCGCTAAATATCGAAGAAGTGAATATTGAAAACCTCGTGCTGAGCGATCCCATTCCAGCAAACAAAGGCAAGGATGAGCGCTTCGTTATTGGTTATCAAGGCCAAGACGGCAACCAGGCAACGCTACTGCTTAAGATCCCTGAAAAGGTCTATTCCAGGGGTGTATCATGCTACTCCGAAGACTCCGCACTCACGATGTCTTTCGATCTTGGTGAACACACCGAGTGGTTAGAAAAATACGATAAAATCCTGAACAAAGTCTGGATGCTCGAGTTTGTTCCCGATTGGTTCGTGACCCAGGAAATGTGCATGGGTAACACTGATCCTCAATTGCTCAAGGCCTATCGCTCGAGAAAAAGGGAGAAGGCCAGTATTAGGGCTGAGCTGGGCCCAGTAGCATGGCATCCGGACAGAGTTATAGACTGGTGCTTTACAGAAGAGGAAAAGAAGGATCTCGAGATATTGTGGAGTGGGGTAAGAGCCACGGGAGAATGGCGGGAGCATCTCAATAAACGAGGAAGGAACACTGTGATGACTGTGAACGCGTACTCGATGAGTATGACAGATGTCGCTGCGGACGCAGACTCCTGATAAAGACCAAGCTGCTCTGTTGGTACTGCTATCAAGAGTACATCACTTACAATGGCGGCCAGTCCTTGCACTGAGACCACTTAGAGAAATCCTAGTTGAGATTTCAGCATCCAAATATAAAGATGATGAAATTCGGTGAACAAACTGTTAAAACCATGGACTTTTACAACAATACAACTCCGCTAAATATCGAAGAAGTGAATATTGAAAACCTCGTGCTGAGCGATCCCATTCCAGCAAACAAAGGCAAGGATGAGCGCTTCGTTATTGGTTATCAAGGCCAAGACGGCAACCAGGCAACGCTACTGCTTAAGATCCCTGAAAAGGTCTATTCCAGGGGTGTATCATGCTACTCCGAAGACTCCGCACTCACGATGTCTTTCGATCTTGGTGAACACACCGAGTGGTTAGAAAAATACGATAAAATCCTGAACAAAGTGGCTTACTTGGGAGGACATCCGTTAACCAGCACTAGCGTAAAAAAAGATCGATACCTGAGCACTAAGCTCAAGACGTGGGATGGTAAAGTTAGAACCAACTTCCAGAAGAAGAAGGTACCACAGGATGGCTGTACATGCAAGGCCATCATCAAACTGGCGAGTGTCTACAGGCAGGGTTGTAATTATTACATGCAGACCTACTTGGAAGAAGGCAAATATAAAAAGGTTGACGAGTTTACTGCTGTTTGCTTCTATAGTGACTCAGAAGATGATGACGAAGACGAGGGTTTCACTGTCTTGTAAAGGCGCAAAGCTTTGTATGGTTGGTGAAACATCCATACAAACAAACATGAAGGTTACAGAACTCTTGAAAGAAGCAAAATCACTGGGCTTAAAGGGCTACTTCACTCTCAACAAGGCCCCTCTTATGGAAATGATCCGCAAGGTCAAGTACAAGGACGCCTCAACGCAAACAGACGGTCCCTATTGTAAACCATGCACCCTTCACGCGTGGCAGAAAAAATCTCGAGCAATACTCGAGAGAGCTCGCTGAAAGACAGAGACGTGTTGTGCATGACTGCGGGCTTGTCATCGATCAAGACACTGGAGAATTGCTCGAGTGTAGATGATCTAATATGTTGACCAACATATTAGACTGTGTATTTAGGCGGCTCCTCTAAGTAGAGCTGACATACTGTGCAGATTGAAGTTTTTTTAACAGTTCATCCTTGGCTTCTTCACGCCCTTTGCGATAAGCTGCTGTCTCTCCCGATCATTGATGGCATTCACGGCTTGTTTCGTTCGTTGACGGACTTGCTCCTTCAGCAGCATGTATTTCTGCTTCTCCTGCATGATCAGGCTGAATTCATAGTCCCTGATCACCCCATTCTCAACAGCCTTGCTGATGAGGTCGACACAGAGTTGAGTTTAGTCTCTGCGAGTAGCCTGATGCTCTCGTGCTTCTTTGACTTGACATCTAGCTTCTTCCCTGCATTCCACAGACCCGCTTGTCCTAGTCCTACAGCGATAGTGTGCCACCCATGGCGACAGCAAGCGGTACCCCAATCCCTGAGAGCATACTACCGATGCCAACACCTGAGGTGATGACACTTATAGCTAGTAATCCATGGTCAGTGAATCTAACCCAGGTACCATGCATTTTGAACTTTTTAGCGATCTTGTCCCGCTCTTTTGATTCATTGCGGAGGTACTGCTCCACTTCTTCAATTTTGCGCAGTCTGTACACCTGGCTTTCATCAAGCTCGTCAGGAGCACTCGGTAAACTCGGATAAAGCTTGGTTACATCATTCATTTATTCTATAAGCAGCTGCATCGTTAGCCCCACGAAGGCTACATATTTGTCGTGGTGGAATTCGTCGGTCAGCATGAACTCCAACCGATCTGTGGAACCTTTCAAAGGAAGGTAGATCGGAGTGTCAAAACTCCAGGTTAACATGTCCCCCCAAGCGTTTAGCTCCTTGGTGGGCAGCAGGGCGAGAATCTTAGACTTTTTACCCTCCAACAGGCAGTCCTCTTCATCCAACTGAGGGCAAACGAGTCGTAGCCGAATGAAAACGTCAGTCTTGTAAAAACCCTCATAGTCACCCTCTTGATAGTATTTACCACCATCTGGATCAGGTAGACCCATAAGCTCCTGCAATTGTGTGTTAATAGTCAACGTATACCCCTTATTGATACGGAGCCTACATAGCCCATTTTTCAGGACAAACAGCTTGATCCCCTGCGTGACTGTTGACTATGGCTGCCAAATCCTCGATCTTGTAGAGACCGTTCATGATCTCAATTCGGGTAGCCCCTCTGATCGGGCCCTGTCTTGCGTATGGTGAAATCATTGTCTGTGTAGATGTTCAGCCACCTAGGTCGAATACTGATCGACTTTAGAGCGATCCTTGTATCCTGCCCCAGATGGTCTTCGAATATCGTAGGATTGTATATATCGGTGATGTACAGCTGTCTCATCTTTGTTCTAATAAGAAAAGATGAACATTTACTCCTACAATCCCAAGGCAAAGTACCACTCCAACAGGGGTGAATGGCCACTTGGTGTAATCAACTTGGAGCATCAAGACTTGTACGTCTCTACGGACTCGCACATTTCCGTATCATTCCCTGAGTTCACCAAATACCCCATCAAGGTGACAAGTACGTACCTGAACGACCCTGTCATACAAGGCTGGACGAAAGATCAAGCCCTCGACTACTGGAACATCCAAGTGAATTTCGCAACCCATTGCGCGAGCACTGCCTTGGGCATCTCTGCCAAGCATCTAACGGGCTCCGTACCGCTCGTGAACACCATCTTCAAGTTCCACGTCTACTACCACATGCGTCGCATTCTAGCAAGGATGAAAGTACCCATGTCTTTCAACGATGGGTTCTCACGCTATAAGAATCCCTACTCCACCTCTGGGTATGCGCAAGTATGTCGTGAATATGGTGCTGACCCTAATAGTCTGTACAAGACCAAGTCGGTATCGGCGTCACTCACCAATGGTAGATGGTGGCCCCAAGTTGAGGGTGATTGGGCCAAATTCATCACCCCAACAAGTCAAGGCTTGACATTGGAAGGCCTCACCAAGCTAAGCGAGAGTATAAGAGTTTACGTGGTCTTGTTGCTTGGATCACAAGCAGGGGCAAAGGCATCCCTACTCGGCTCAGGTGCCGATAACTACACAGCAAGGCAAATCTTGATGCAAAAATTTGAAGCCATGGTAAAGCGCCAAGAGAACGTAGGGTATGACATCAAGGAATTCCAGATGGTGTTGCAATATGCTCGGACTCCGGTAAACTTCGCCGTCATGCCAAGCGTATACATGCTACCCTCCGACCTTGAATTGCGCATTGGTAAAATTGTGGGGTATAACAACAACATCCTCATAGCACCTGCCAATGTCAATGTGGGATCCCAGGTTGATGTGAATAGCAAGCCTACGGAGCAAGCTATCGCGAAGCCCGGAGGCAAAGCACCCCCCAAACATATGGAGCAAGCTATCAAACTTCCAAGGCATATACAGGGAACTGTATTTAGTACATACAGTTCTTCAGGTATGCAAGGAGGCGGGAAAAATCAGCATGAGGCTAGCCACGAGGATACCAAAGCTGCCTTGATCACGACGGGGGTAGGCCTCATCCTTGCGTACATCTGGCTGAAAAAATAGTCGCCTGACGACTCCACAGCAGCGCCGCAGGAGTAGGTCTAATGTGTTGATCAACACACTAGATGATAGCCGCCCTATGATTTTTTCGAACTGCGATCCGCGCTGCTACCCTTCGCAACATAGGGAACTCTGTTCCGCGTTGCTACTACAACAAACCCTACAGCAGCAGCGATGGCCATGTACAGATGCCTTGCCACGTATTCGACAACGGTTACCGCTACCCTTAGAAGGAAGGAGACAACGCTGCCAATAATCCCCGGCAAAGCTGCACTTGCCTTACCTGCTAGATATTTCAGGAACTTTCCCAGCCTTTCAAGCTGCTTCTCTACAAACCCCTTCCCACCTGCGGCACTTCCTCCTGAGGTGCCGGCACTGCCGGCGCCCCCTCCCGTAACGGCGAGTACGATGGTGGAAACCAGTAGACCAACAGCCGAGACGATGCTCGCGATAGTTAAGCCTTGTTCCCTGAAAAGGGTTTTAAGCTTCTCCAGCAAAGACGTATCCTCTCCAGCAATCTTCATCAACTCGGCCTTGATATTTTTCAGATGCTTAAAGATTTCGGAGGAAAGTAGACCATGTTTATCCAGTGCATCCTTCCTTTTCTGTTTTAATTCGGCAATCTCCTTCTCCAAATTTTCAATATCATCCTCCTCCTTTTGCCCCCTGACCATCTTTTTAAGCTCTATATTACCATCCTCCTTTTGCACCCCGGTCATCTTTTTAAGCTCTTTCACCCTGCCCTCCTTTGTCTTGATCTCACTTTTTAAATTGAACATCTCAACTTTAAATTTTTTGATATTTTCCCGAAGGCCTTCAATTTCAAGCTTTATCCCCCTTATATCAACCTCCTCATTCTCATTGTCAATACCAGCAAACGAGGTATCGATAAAGCTCTCCGCATCAAATCCAAAATTTTCAAAAACCTTTCACTGTTTCATCCACTGTTTCAATATCGATCTCACCCGAGTCGTTCTTAACAATAGCATCAACCTCCAGCGCGAGGTTCTGGGCTATTGTCTTACTACCCTTGGTGGGTGTTCCGGTGGTATAGTCGCTAAAACCCAAGTCGCGCACGAGCTGTACTTTCAAATTTGATAAGATAGCGCCGGATGACCTTAATTCAAAGCCATTCTCCTTATAGATCATTGCGCTAATATCTTTGCCATTGAAATATAGACGGTTCCCACGAAGTGTGAAATCACTAATTGCCATCGGGATTTTTAATCCCCCGGATCTCAGATCACTACTAAGTGTCTCGTATAGAGCCTTGACCTTATCTTCCAAAAAAGTCTTGTTGACCTCGTCCGCGATGTCCCCCTCAAAATGTTGTTGTATTCTTGGACTCATCGCCGATGTTCCTGGTATCTGCTGTGTTGATGGGAGTTGTTGCGTACTATCACCATCATCCCCACCAGTCTTATCAGCCTCCCCTATCTGATCCTCATGCGTAAATCCTGGAATATCAGCCATTTTATTTGAATGAAGATTGGCTAGTAATAAACCATGAGTAACATGTACGGAACTACGCTCGATCCTTATAGAGATGTGAAGACGATGTTTGCCATGAAAGGCAAAAAGCAGCGTGTTAAAGTAAGTCACGTCCCTAGTACCATCAATCAGAACGAGGACTTGTACATCGACGTACCAAACATTGGGCGGGACGACGTAATTTTCCCAGGCTCTCTCAAACTCCTTTTCAACCTGGAGCTTGAGGGTACGAACACGAAGAGAACCATTGTCAGCAACATTGGCAAGGCCTTGGTGCAGAATTTGCGTATCACGTTGAACGGCAACGAGGTGCAGAACATTAGCGATTACAGTACCCTGGCAGTGTACCGGGACTTGTGGCTGCCCAAGTTCGATCGTGAAAACAACCTCATTCTGGAAGGCATCAATCCCAATGGTACCATCAGAGCCCTCCAGGTAAAAGCAACGGACCACGTTGGGACAGATGAGGAAAAAGCGATCGTGGCGGCGTGTGGCAACACTTTCTGTATACCGCTGGGTAAGATGTTTGAGTTGACGAGAGACCTACCCTTCTACCAGGGAGGACTGCACGACAGACTCCAATTCGTCCTGCATTTCAGCCCTTATGGTGATGTCATCAAAGATACAGGCACAGCAGCATCTGGAAGCACGGCAGCTAAACCAGCGAATGCTCAGTACAAGATTACCAATATTGCTCTAGAGTTTGACAAAGTGCACCACGAGGGGCTTAGCAGTGCTATGATGTCACGATATTCGAGACTCGCTTTGCCATACGAACGGGTACTCCGCAGCAAGGTGGTCACTATTAAAAAGTCTGATACCAGCTATAACCTCCAGATCGATACACCCGCCAAGAGTCTGAAGGGAGTGCTACTACTATTCGTTGACCCTGGAAAAGTCATAGCCTACTCCGGCGTCAACGAGGTGTTCTACAACCCTAAGATCGAAAAAATCTCGATCACTGTCGAAGGTGAGCCTAACGAACTGTACAGCCACGCCATGCTACCGAAGGATCATCTTGAGCAAGTCTTTGAATTGTTTGGTAGTCATGACTCTGAGGTCACGATCGGGCAGTTCATGACTGAGAGATACGCACTCTTCATCGATTTTCGAAGCTCTCCAGATAATACCCTACACGGTTCTGGGAGACCCCTACAGAGACTCAGTGACGGTATAACCCTCCACATGACCAAGAAAGCCGACGGGAGCGGCGACATACGCTGTTACGTGTACTTGCTGCAAGACGCGCAGCTGAACATTTTGGATGGGCGCTTCCACGGAGTGGAGTACTGAAAGTAAATGGTAGTGACCACAATTTTGTATTTACCCCATGGGATAAATACAAAATAATATGGAAAACAAGAGCTGTTCAAAATGTAAAAAGAGCCTTTCACCAGATGCATTCAAGGTGATGAAAAATGGTAAACAAACAAAATTGTGCATCAAATGTCTGGATGTTGCCAAGACACGTGAGCTTACAAAGTGCCCTCATGATAGGCGAAAATCACAGTGCAAGGAGTGCAAGGGGAGTCAAATCTGCAAACATGAAAGCCAGAGGGCCAAGTGCAAGGAGTGCAAGGGCAGTCAAATCTGCCCTCATGATAGGCAGAGGCCCCAGTGAAAGGAGTGCAAGGGCAGTCAATTCTGCGCACATGAAAGGCTGAGGGCCTATTGCAAGGAGTGCAAGGGTAGTCAAATCTGCAAACATGAAAGGCAGAGGGGCAAGTGCAAGGAGTGCAAGGGCAGTCAAATCTGCCCTCATGATAGGCGGAGGGGCTATTGCAAGGAGTGCAAGGGTAGTCAAATCTGCAAACATCAAAAAAGAAAATCCAGGTGCAAAGAATGCAAGAAGGTCAAACAATAAATGGCAACACTCGCGATAATGGCTGGGGGTGCACTAATCAATGCACTGGCATTCAGCGGCTCAAATTACCTATTCAGTAAACTCTCGGGGCATGGGGAGGCCGAAAGGAAACGACATGATGAAGCGGTAGAAAAGCTCAATACTGCGCAGGCTCAATGGATCAGAGATAGGCAGGCTAAATTGGATTGGTTCGGTAAACAACGAGAAGTGAAAAGACAAGCGGGGGAGAGCTTGAAGGAGCTCGATGACGATCTATACCAGTACTACATTGCCTCCGAGGAGAAGGCCCCACAACTAAAGAATTTTTACACACCTTCCAAGCAACAACAAGACGGTGAGCTGACGTTCATCGTAGGATCCCTGACTCTCCTCGGCTTTGTGGTATACAGGTATATGTAAAACGTTTTTGACATGTATAATAAAGACATGTCAAAATCACTAGTTGCCAAGGAAGAATCGCCTGGCAGCAACGCGGAACGCAGTTCCGGCTCCACAGGAGTAGCTGAAAGGCTAAGCCAAATTTACTACACTCCGGAACATCTCTGGACTGGACGGAAAGCCATCAAACTGCTGCGGTACCAGAGCGGCCTCTCCAAAAAGAGGGTTACTCATTGGCTGACTCGTCAACTGCTCTGGCTCCGACATATTCGAGGACCTAAACGTATCAACTACCCGCATTTCACCATCACGAAGCCTAATGAAATGCATCAGTTTGACTTGCTCTACATGCCTCACGACAAACTCTATGGTAGCACCTACAAATACATTTTGACGGGCATCGACGTGGCCTCGAGATATAAGGTCGCTAGGCCCCTACGCACCAAGAAAGCCAGCGAAGTCGCTGACATGATCAAGGACATTTACTCGAAGCCCGGTGGTCTCCAATACCCCAAGACCTTCCAGTGTGACAACGGTTCCGAGTTCAAGTCTGACGTTACGAAACTCCTAGAAAGCAAAGGGGTCGAACTCAAGCGCGCAACTACCAAGTACCACCATACTTTCACGGCCTTTGTCGAGAGCTACAACAAGGTGCTCGCGGAGAGACTGTTCAAACCTCAAGATGCGCAAGAGCTGGTCTCTGACGAACAAAGTACCACATGGGTCAAACACTTGTGCAGTATCGTGAAAAGTCTCAACAACACCAAGACTGCCATGATCGATATGAAACCTTCGAAGGCCATCAAGCTCGATGATGTCTCGCTCGCGAAAAGTCAAGAATACCCGGAAGAGAAACCCCTACCTGAGGATGGCTTGTACTTGTATCTACTACAACCGGGGGAAGAACACGGTGATCAAAGACGACGTGCCACTGACGCATGGTGGAGCAAGAAAACGTATAGGCTGGACCGTATCGTGGGTGGTACAAGGTTGTTGTACTATCTCGACAGTGGATCGCCTGATCGAAGCTTCGTCTCGGAGGAGCTCATGCTAATCCCCGAGGATGTTCAGGTACCTCCAGAGTATATCAAGGAGTGGTAGATGGGTTGTTTTTTTTGGCCCGAGGGGGGCTACAAAGGCATTACCTACCGGTTCCCACTCATTCCGCGAGTGCCAGGAGACGTTCATGAGTATATGTAAGGCCTAGCCTGAAATGTCTCACACGCTCAGGGTTTACCTCGATACATCCACGTTCTCGAAGCCAATTGTAGTGGACAATGGAATTAGGGGTCTCCGCCAGTACCACAATCTCGCTCTTGGGGTAATCTACAAGCTTGTTCCGTATTTTTTGGGCTACATACCCCTGTTGGCCACAGATGGCAAGGTATGGCCAGGGATCATCGTTGTTCTTCCGGATAACGGCCATACTATTGTCTTTTCCAGGGTCGTTGAGATGAGGCACGGCACGTTGCCGTAGCTCCTCAATTTCTTCATCCCTCTCCTGTAGGTCGCACTCGAGTTCCGCAAGCTGTCGATCCCTGTCTTCTAGGTTGTCCCCGAGTATCATGAGCTGGTTGTCTCTATCCTCAATTTCATCATTAAGGAATGCCACAGCCATCTCTCCGTCCTCGATGGTCTGACGCTGCTTCTTGAGCTCATCATGTAGTTTTTCCACTCCCTTCCCTGTTAACCATTTTGTTAAATCTACTGCCTTGGGTTTTCTTGATCTTACAGTAATTTCAATGGCTCCTCCTAGGGTAACAAAGGCATCATGCCAATTTTTTCCCGCCTCCTTGCATACCTGACCGGGGTGGATTGAAGCCACCCCACTGATATCACGGCGAGGTGTGGTTTTCACGTCCTTATATGATGCTTTTATATCGGCAATCCCCAAAAATCTACCAAGATTGGCACGCTTGAAATGAAGTTGCGAGTGCTCATCGAATAAGGTCTCGATGGCTCCCACGGGCACTGCGTTGAATAGAGTAATTTGCGAAGACATTTTTGACTTGTAATGATTTTGGCATCCGAAAATCTTTTGTATGGACGAATCTATACAAAATTCAGGAGGAAGATATAAAGACCTGGTTCCATCAGTACTCCTGTGTTTGGTTAGTAATAGCGTCGCTCACTTCAAAATCTTCCAAGTCCGAGGGTGCTCCAATCTAACGTACAAGCAAGCATGCTTGGACTTCTTGAGCTGAGCCTTAATAATGGAAATTTCTTCCCTGCTTGAAATTACATCGTTCTCTTCATGAATGAGCTCAAACTCCTTACGATTCTTCGGATACCAGACAAAAAGCTGTTTCATTTGATCCCTTACTGTTATCGGGATCTTCTTATATCTTTGTGTTAGCAGCCACAAGCTATGTCTTCTGTGTCTACCCGAAACAGCTAGTTCTAGCAACGCCCCACGAGTTTTATCGAGGGTTTCGTCCGCGATCATGTCATCAATGATGAACAACGTCACTTCTCCCGCTAGGAGCTTTGATAGTTGCTCGATCCAATAGAAGAGTTGATCACCAGGATCAATCATGAAGATATAGTCATCCCTCCAAAGTGGGGATCTTTCCAAGTAGGTCTTGTTCCACCGTATTGTAGGACAGAGAATGATGTTATTGTTGAAGTGGTGCCTGTATTCTTGCTCGAGGAGGTTCAATACACGATGAGTTTTTCCACACGAGGTGTGCCCTGTGAAAATACTAGTGCAGGGCTCTTTCACTATGTCAAGAACCATTTATTCTATCTGCCGGTAGCAGATAGAACCTTGCACGTTAGCAGGTGACGAATGCATCATGATTGTTTTGATGCTCCCTGGTGGGGTTTAGAACCCCACCACCCAGGGTAATGCGTGGCGCCGGTACTACCGGCACCCCTCTGAAACCTAATATGTCGGACCCCCTCCACTTATTTTGGCTTTGGTACGATAGATGCAGGGATCCAACCTTTGGAAACGGCCATCTCTAACCTCTACCCGCCGAGAAGTAAGCTACCATCTTGAGAGCATCACTGGTATCCATCTTGGTTGATGGGCTCGTTATACCGAGGAACTTTTTGCCAGCCATTGCATATGCAAACGTGAACCCAAGGTCCACGACAGTCTCATAGAGCATATCGATTATCTCCTTCTCTTTCGGTGTAACGTTGGTTGTCATTTATATTATAAGGCCTAAGACATCTTGAAAATGTCGATATCAGGTTGACGCGTTTGCTTTTGTTTTTGCTTGGAGCTGTCAGACGCATGTACTCCTGCGGAGCCGCTAGGCGATGGCTCTGGGATTTCGTCAGGCTGGCGAGCCGACTGTTTACGGAAAATATAGAACCCAACTCCTACACAGGTGAGTATGACAGCGAGACCGCCTGCGCTGTAGAGATAGCCTGCGCCGGGGGCTTGTGAGGACCTGTCACAGGTTCCTGACCCTCTTGGGAAGTACTTTTGCCCACGTTCTTCTGCAAGTTGGCCTTGTTATTGCGGTTCCATTCGGCAAGTTTCTTGCCAGCAGCAACACGACCTTCGTTCTTCTTGGTTATGACTTGGTTAGATTCCTCGCTCATTTATCTTATGACCCTCAAGAGCCATAAGATATTTAAATGTAGATCTCTACGACTCTTCTTCCTTAGCCTCCTCCCCCTCTTCTTCACACACCTTGGACACTGGTATTTGACAGTGATTTACAGTATTCGCAACTACTAGAAGAGGTGTTAGAAACTTACCAAAAGCAGAGTAGACAAGGAGGCCCAAGTCAGCCATGGTGTCCTTGATGATAGGGTCCTCCTCGATATCTTTACAAAGACTCTCTGCGCTGTCAAGCTGCACCACACGCCCTACAACTTTGGTATACATGCTGATGGCTTGTGACGATAGGGCTTTCGTCGTCTTTTCACCTTTCTCCTGGAGTTCACGTTGAACAAACTCGGTGTAAAGCTTGTCTAGGACCTCAAGTGAGGCTTTGTCGATAAACCCTTCGGTACACTTTTTCGGCAGCAAGTGCTTCTGCCCACGACGTATGGCATCTTTTAAAGCTTGGCGCTTGTCAATGGGTTGCTGCGCTTGTGGAGGTGGGGTGTCCACTTCATCAAAAATCTCAGTAATATCTTGAACCATCTTTATTAGACGTCGGTAACGAAAGAAGATGAGTATAATCAAGACATACGGCAGTAGTATGGTGACACATAAGCATATTTCCATTTGTTAGATGGTTGGTGAACAACCACCTAACGAGCATTCTAATTGGAGATGAATCGATTGCCTTTCGATTGATTTTCACTTACCCACAAGGGTTGTATGCTTTTGTAGTGAAGCCTCTCGAGTTGTACCTCTTCGCTGGGGTATACCCCGTTCTCTCTATATTTAACGGGGGTTTTATGATCAAACTGCCACTCCCCCCTGTTGCTCCAGTTCATCCCATCCCTGAATTGGGCCTGTATGTGTCCAATGAATGTGCAAATGTCACACCCTAGATATTCTGAGGGGGCAATCTCTGTATCACGCCTTAGAGCATCACGAATACTATTCATAATAAGGTCATACTGATAACCAGGGAAATCGCATATGGGGCATCGACGTCTCCGTTTTTGATGTGGGCACTTTATACGTTCCTGTGTCGCCTTCTGCACATCTAGGCATTTGATGCACTGTTTTGTTCGCAGCCCGTTGCGTTGGGTCTTGAAGTTGTCTAGTGGTTGGGTTCGCTTACAATGCGTGCATTTTTTACTGTCCTCCATCTTGTTGTTACTTTTTGTGGAGTACTACCCCACAAAAATCTGGACGGGATTCACAACACAAGCGGAGATGTATGTACCCCATCGTAATGTACAACTCGCTTATCGTAAAATGCCGAGAGTCCCAGCTTGTTTTGCTGGTACGTCACCATCCCCTGTTGTGCACCTGGAAACCTACATTTTTAGCTCTATCTACCTCACCCTTTAAAGCTCCCAGGTACCTTGACCATGTCAATTCGTTCTGCCTCTTTGACATACCTTTACACGAGAATTTTGTACCTTCTTGACCTTCAACAAAGTAGCACTTTGCCGTCAAAGCAATCATCCTAGACCCGATGAATTCAGGTTTGAACAACCCTCCCGTTCGACTCGAGTGCTTGTCGGTGACGAGCCAGTGCTTCACATCCTCGTCGTATGCCATTAGGGATTCAGGGCGAACAACATCTCGCAGCTCATCTCCAGAGATGGCAAAATACGCCGAGTCCGTATCCATGTACACATATTCAAAGTCTCGACGGTCTACATATTTGTCCAGAAAATCATAATAGAACTCGAGCATGCGCAACTTTGCCAGCTGGTAGACGGCAATGCCGCACTGGTAGGCTCTATCTATGCTAATCCCGTGCCTACCCTTTCTGATCTCGTACGCGTCTCCGATCTTTTCAAGGTCTTCAAGGTACGGGCTTCTCATTGCTGTATCGACCTCCTTCTCATTTCTCGTGAACGTGGTGTTGGCGTGCCTCGCTAGGTCCTCGATCATCTTCCCATAGAACGAGTTCCCTTTCAACTTCGCCGTATCACCCGCGATGCGCTTGTCAGGATCTTTATCTGCCTGACGTCGTGCCTCGGCAATCTCTTCTGGGAACCACGCGAATGGCTTACCTCTAGAGTACTTGAGGAACTGATAAAAAGCGGTGACTTTTAGCCCATGCTCAAGGTACCACTTTAGCACGGGAGTATACAACAGAATCTTTTCAGCTTTCATCAAACCCAAGAGCTTCTTGGTTCCTGGAACACGTTTGCGCCCTGTCTTGGTCAGGTACTCCTGCATATGCTCGGGGATTTGGGTGTCAGGTATCTCCTTGACCACAAATAGCGGGGACATCTCGCTAAACTTGTCATACAGCTCTGGAGGCACTTCTATATCTACTTGCGCAAAGCCGAAGAGTGAGCCATCTAGAACACCTTGCTCCAGAGCTTCCAATCCTTCAACGGGGTCAGCAATCTTGACAAGCTTTTCCCTCCCACAAGGGAAATCTTGCAGCAGGGTACTCGGGTAGAGCATGTTGGCGTCGTACCCTAGAATGGTCTTGCATTCGCGGGGTTCGCTGTAGATGTGAGATCTTATAGCTGTCACATCCCTCTCGTGGTACCTGCAAAAGACGATCGCGGGGCCGCCGACCATCCCTGTTTGCAAGAGCTCGTAAGCCTCATTCTTCGTGCACTCACCGCAGGTTTTTTGGACTTCAATGCAGGCCTTGCATCGGGCTTTGAAGCAGTCTTCTTTACACTTGTGCTTACAGGGGTCCCCTGGTGCGTAGAGCTCTAACTCAGGGTGTAGACGCAGAGACTTGTTTAGAACGTAGCGCATCGACACACCTGGTATGCTAACGGCATCCTTGAGAATGTCAATCTCATCCTCGTAGTACTGCAATCTCGTCTTATCAACAGCTTCGACAAAGGGTACCACATCGGCTAGGTTGTAGTCAGCCAACCAGTCCATCATAGTTACACAGCCTCGCTTGTAAAACTCTCCTTTGAATGTTTGGTACTCTTCGGGGGATAGGGTATTTTTCCCGCTAAGACTACTATAAAAGTCCTCATGCTCGACGGGGCCGACATGGTTCAGCTTGTCATAGCTTGACAGCCATTCGTAAGGGAACACGACCTTTTCGAGCCCACATTCCAGAGACTTGCACCAGCCGGCATAACTCATCCCAGGGGCGAGAAAGTTCTTGATGTCGAGGAATTTGAATCTCGAGGTTGTAAGGAACATGTAGTCATTATCCTTCTTTGCCACTTTGATCTTCCCGTGCATCTCATCGTCGTCGTCTTCGGCAATTCGCTCAACAAAGTACCGCTTGATCAGGTTGATATCATACTTTCCGCTATTGAAACCGATCACCGCCACTTGGTTCACCCACTCGTTCCAAGCTTCTTGCTTCTTGACAGGGAGCATATCAAAATCGCCAGGTCTCGGGTACAACCTTTCGACTTCTTCAACGATGCGGGCCTGCCTCTGCTCGAGCTGCTCAACAAACTTTTTAACCAACACATTGGGATACTCGTGCATGATGAACGTTGGATGTTCATTGAGACTATCGTGTATGGCGACACTTACAGGGATATGCTCCGATAGATATGTTAGATCGGATGTTTGCCGCTGGTGTAAAGGTGCTAGAAGTGCCTCAAAATCAAACACGATGTAGTGGGGGTATGGGCGAAATTCTTTCTTGAGGTACCCCTTACTTTTTGGAGGGTTCTCGCATCCCCAAGCTGTCACGATGTTATACCCCAGTTTTTGAATATGATCCTCCTTGAACTTAGTGAGATAGTGCTGATTCTTATCCGCGTTGGTTCTGTTAGGTTGACAGGGACATCCATGCCACTTGCAGCCGTGATATTCGTAGACTGTTTTCGTTTGTTGGTCATACCCATCTACAAGGTAGACCTCCTTACCTAGATCACGTATAACACGTTCACCACCATGCCCGCAGAGTGCATGATGTATATGATTTCCGGTTTGCTCCGACATGGCTTCTACCCACCGACATGCCGCGTCACTGTAACCACCCTTGTTGTAACCACCCTCGTTGTAAAAGACCTTCTCGGACCTGCACGGCATGCGCTTGACCTTCTTACCTTTGCAAATGATCGTCGTTTTTGCACCTTCACACTCGTTCTGCTTATGCCGCGTGAGGTTTTCGGTTCTGTTGAAGATCTGACCGCAAGCCTCGCATTCCCAGCTCTGAGTCAAAACATCCAGCTTCTTGATATAGAAGCAGTGGCCATCCAGCATACCGAGATTGATCGTGTCTAACATCTCTTTGTACTGATTTTGACCATAGACGAGCCGCCATGGTGCCTTGTCAGAGTTCGTCTTGGGTTCAAAGACTCTGATGTTGATCTCGAATCGTTTGGCGATACCCTCAAAGTCTACGAGCTTCGTGGCACGTACATCTTGACGCTTTAGGTTGGAGTACTCGTAGTACGTGCGTGCTAGGGCGAGGGAGCTTTGCGTGATATGTTTTTCACGCTGCTTTCGCTCTGCCCGGTAGTGTACCGCGAGGCATCTCCAGAAGCACAGGTTGTCGGTTTTTTCATCGTCTTTGTCAAAGCTGTAGATGCACCTTTTACCCCGCAGCCAGTCAGGCAAAGGTCCGCATCCAAGTAAGGGCTCCCTCGTAGAGATGAGCTTGACCCGCACATGCTTGAAGACTATTTTACCTTCGTAGGCCCCCGGAGTCTCGATGGTTCTGTCAGGTGGCAAGTAGGCCTTGATCCAAAACTCTGCATCTTCCAGATCGAGGCGCTGTATCTCGCATTCTTCCATAAAGGCTTCGATATCCGCCATGCTTGATAGTGACTTGGAGCTCTTCCTCTTGTGGTAAGCCGACACGTCGCCACCACCTCGGTAAATGTCACAGCTGAAACTGTAGACTACCTTGACGCGCATGTCTACGTGAGGTGTGATTTTTTGCATGATAGCCTCTGTCAGCGGTTGGTTAAGGTTCTTGTTGAACTGCCACGTCTTGGTGCGCCTTCCCTCTTCCAAAAACTGCGTGTCATTCTCATCAAATATGTTCTGGATATCCTCTATTCCTTCTTGGTTCGTGGCTTGCTCCTTCTCCCCTCCGAACATGTGTTTGAGGTCGGCGATTCCCTGATATTCATCTTCAATGGTGATCCGTTGGACCTCATCGTGGAGCGTTGGTGCTCCCGAGATTTGTTCCTTCGCCTTGTTATAGTAGTGGGTGACGGTATCCCGCACGCTCCGTACTCGATCTGCAAGAGCGTCGCGAGTTGCTGCTACTGGCGCTGATACAGTGCTGTATATTTTGCTGATAGCGTTCCTGAACCAACTCATCTTTATTATAGGTACAACCGGGCCTCAAATAGCACGGTCGGGTTTGAGTAAGGGGGCTTACCTTACTCAACTGCGCATGCTTCGATGTCAGCATTATCAATATCGGTGATATAGCCAGTCGAAATACCTTTTTCGGTTTAACTCATCCCTGGCCGCGTTCTCGATCAGGCACTCGATTCAATTTGTGCTAAATCTCAGGCTTTTTTTGTTTATTATCCTATACTCGAAGTCAAATTTAAGTTCCTTGCAACGGGGGCACATTTTACCATTACCATATTTTTTTTGACGTTCTACCAAGGCAGCAACCCGTCGAGTATCAAGACATTTGATGCAACATTTCATCCGTTGCCCGTCATCTTTGACCCTGAAATTGTCAATGGATAAAAATTGTCTACATAGTGGGCATTTTGAGCTTTCCATTCTTCTTTTTATACCTCTGAGGTACAACCGTTCCTAAACCAGCGCGGTCGAGTAGGGATACCGTTACTCAACTGCGCATGCTCGAATTTTTGTTGATGTCAGCAATATCACTATCGGCTTGTGCGCATGCGCTGGAATTATCGGGTTTGTCGGAATCGGATTGTTATCGGATTTGGTTTCGGATGCCGTCGGATTTACCGGTTTTGGGAGGGTTAGGTGTGGGGTGAGGGGGGAGGTGGTGGAAGCGGTGTTTTGACGATCGAAAGGTCCCGGTGTACCTATGATCACTCCTTAGTACTACTAGCAGAACTAATTAATTATTCATGAATTTTAGTTTAAAGAGGAATTGTTGAGGCTGAATATTTCTGGTGAAAGATAATGTATTATAGCTATAAAATCGTGACAAGTGTGTTATAAAAGAAAAAATATGAATATGTAGTCTGAAAATAACCTTTCGTAACCGATTATGCCACCTTAAAAGATATTTTTCAAGTTGTTTTTCAGAGAAAAAGAGAAAATCGATAAATTTTCAGCCTTGCCGTTGTTTTTATTTCGTTTTTATTGTTCATCAATTTTTAGGTTTATTATTTTTCTTTTAAAATTGTTCTTATAGAGAAATTAAGTTTATATATGTTAAGTTAGCTATGATTTACAGTTACAATAATAATCAAAAATTGAATTTTAAAATTTTAGAATATTCAATGATTTTGTTCCCCCATGTTACTCAGTCCTCTTCAAAGTTCAGTACTTTTTCAGATTATTGCTAATGGCGGAAATCTTTAAGCCGCAGGGCTTCTTGTTTCCGTTCAAAATAATTCCTGTTTTGCCCTTCTTATATTTTCTATTTACCAATTACGTTGTTCCTTAGCAATTGTTTCGTTGTTTGAAGTGCTGCTTACGAAATGTTGCCTGTCGACTATTCTAGGCTTTAAGGGAATCCGAAGTGATAAATGATGTTGAACTGAAAAAGTTGTTTAGTAAGCTTTTTACATTTTTGATCACGTTTGAAGATTTTGACATTCGATTATTCTCTATAAATTGATGTCTTGTTTGACAGAAATGGTTGATACTTTTATTGTCATAATTTTTGACCTGTAAAGGGATACGGATTCAAACTTTACCAATATATCATTGTTACAGGAACAAAATAGAAAATACCAACTAAAGTTTAAGATGGCACCAGTTTACCGTCACTCTGTAAGTTTGGTTTTGTTTGTGGGTTTCACAGCAAGATTTTAAACCTATTTGAATCAGCTTTAAGATTTTTCCCTATACCGAAAAGTCAAAAATTCAATAAAAATTCAAGAGTTTGGGTAAACTAAATGAGTAAACTAACGCTATTTGTAGGTTTTCCATTTTGTTCCTGTAACCCCTACATGGTGATTGGAATCTATGCTATTTCAGAGGTTTTAAATGTGAATATCTTGAAAATGAAAAAAGCTTTCGCAATAATTTACTCTTATTAAGCAGGCAACATATGATCCAATTTGTCTAATTCAAAAAAATTCATTTTGTATCACCATTTTTTGCGGAACAATCAGTTTTCTTAAATTATATCAAAAATTTGAAACCAATCACTCTAAGAAATAAAATTCGAATTCGGCATGTCAAACTTAAAAGGGTAATCAAATTCGAAAAAGTGGATGCGACAAAATGGATTATGTTACCCCCACTGCTTTAGAACGCCAAGTTTAAATTTGAAAAATTTAATTTGACAAAATGGAATGTGTATCACCCACCTCGTACAACTGTTTTTTACCTAATTTATCACCTTAGATCTCCTAACAAAACTAATTCTGTTTCAAAAAAAAAAGGGTCACATAAAACTATTCTAAAACTATTCTCTACATATAAACTATTCTCAATGTATGTTTGCATCTTATGAAGATTGGCATACCATTTGATGGAATCTACCAAAAAAATTGTATATACCCTTGTTTTGACAAAATTCGACATAATTTACTTGTTAAATTTAAAGACATTGACAAAACCTGACTGTTATAGAAAGTAAAGCACATGGATTATGGAACTTTTTATTAATTGCAAGGTATCAAACTTTTACATTAAGAAATTGATTAACATACAAATATTTGGTGTACGTCATTTTGGCCATAAAAGTTTTGTCGGTTAGTTAGTTAAAAACTCAAAAATCATAGTAATAGCCTTTATGATAAAATGAAATTTTTAATCCAAAAATTAGGGTCAGCTGGGTGACCAAACACAAAACATTTGTGACATCTGCCATAGCTATGAGGGTGCCAATAAGTCATATATATACACTGTGAAGTGTGGTCATATTTTTTGAGAATATATTTGTCTAATTAATACCTGAAAGAAACACTTTTGGGACCCTTTTAGCCGATAAATTATTCACGTAAAGTTACTAAATATGGTAACAAAAAAATATTGTAATAACTTAATTTATGATCAAATACGAGTTATTCAATAAATTATTCCTCATCCCTTGAGTTTGACGTAATTCTGTACAAGTTGCTAAATTTTGAGGCACATGTACTATTAAATGTCAGTACTCTTTGATCTTTGCTTAACTATTGCTGAACAAAATCGAAACGTTTTTATTTATTCGTAGTAAACTGAACTATTTCTTTGCTCCTGGTAAAACTTTTCAATAATTTTCGGTACAATACACTATAACTATTCCGTTAAGTATTCCATTTTTAGTAAACTTGATGTATAATTTATCGAATAGTTCACCGTCTAAAAGGGTCTTTAGACACTTTGGAAAATTGTGTGGGAAGTTGCAAAGGCAACCCTCGCAATTTACCTAGGCAATTGCTGAGCAATTTTTTTGCAAAGGTACTTTTTTCCATTGGTTAAATTTGATTCAGTAAGACTTTTAAACCACATTAAACAAAACACAGCAAATCAGCAAAATAATCACACGCAAAGATATCGTGGAATTAGTTATGGCATGCAATTGCTAGCACAAATTTTTCTTCTGGTAAGACCTTTGTTTCTTCACTTGCATTAAAAATGTTGGAACGATTCAGTCAAAAACTGTTTGCCTATAACTGCCAAAGCAATTTTGATTTGCATCGGCAATTTGTTGCCGAGGTGCTTTTTGCTAAATTGCGAGAGCTGCAGAGGCTTAAAGGAAACTTTAATTCAAAGGGCATTTGCGTATTATTGGCACCCTTGTCCATAGCCAGCTGTAACTATATGTACATATGGTTATATTTTCCAGCAAAAGAATCTTTCGATTTCAAATTTTTTTCAGAATAAAGTCTAGCTAACTATATATATATATATATGTTTTTTAAAAAGTTTTCCAGTACTATCAATTGTTTCCAAAAAAGAACCTTTTTAGAGTGTTGTTCTTCATAAGAGGAGAAGTAATATTTATTTCACAATGTCAAAATGATGAAAATGGAGTCCTAAATTAACAGTAAAAGCAAATTGTATTGTGGATTATTTTGATGGTGGCGTCACAGTAACAGTTGTGTTTGCATGATTGATCACATATGAGCTAACACTTCCAAGCAGCGTTCTTCTGAAGAAATTTAAACCTCTTGAACCCATTACAATACCAACAGCATCCTTTCTATCAGCTATGTCACATATAGCATGCCCAGGTCCATAGTTGCTATTTGTTAAAAATGTTTCGCTATCCACTCCACAATCTTTTGCTTTGTTTTCAAATTTCTTTATAACTTCTTTAGATTCGGCTATACTTTTCTGAAATTCCTCCCTCCATCTATCCTCACTTTCAACAACCATTCTATCCCAAACACCAAATGCTTCAGACGGGCTAGGTGGGTCGTGGATGTGAACAATTCCAAGCTTATCACCTGGTTTATGCAGGTTCTTCACATACCAATCAAAAGCCCGCTCGCTGTGAATAGAGTTGTCAACGGGAAGCATTATCCACCGGGGTTCCTGAGATTTTTCCATGTTATCTGTGAAGCAGGCCTTTAACACAAGATCAGGCGTAAACTAAAACTATGCTGAAACGTCCCAAACCAAGCAAGCGTTTTTCTTCCTTTTTTATAGTATTGTGAATTACTGCACGTGTGTAAAATAATGACCATGGCCTATGTGTGACAGTGGTCTACCATAAAATATTAAACAAGATTTCTCATGAATATCTAATTTTTCGTACTAGTTTTATCAAAGATAAATTATTTTTTACATAAATAGGCTCCTCGAAAATGATTGTAATAATTTTTTAATGCAAAAGCCATTCAAATGATTACGAAAATCTTGGTCCATAAATTATGAATTATATTAGCTAAAGTTCTCCCCCGGGCTTGCCTTGTCCCTTGGACTGTGTCCACAGATCGGGCAGTGGGGGGATGGGGGGGGGGGGACTCTCGCTCTGCCACTACTATACTGTGGTCAACTCATTCCATTAGGGTTCTTCCCTTTTTGATGAGGTAAGCGACAGAGGCTCTGACGTCAGGAACAAACACGGGGCGACGCTAGGCAACCTTTCGTAGTGCGCTTCGGGCACACTGTGGTGCGCTTTTTTTATTTTTAGTAAAGTTGATTTCCAGAACTGTTCGGCAAAAAGAAAATTTTCCGCAACCTCGTCCCCAGGGTTTTTTTGCCTTTTCAACGTCGAGGTCGACGGAGAAGAAACCTTTGGCACACAGGTTGGTGAATTCTGTAATGCGATTATCTCGGGCTACTTGAACGAAAGCAGAAGGGGGAGTTTCATTTACTGATACAGGATTTGAAGCTATATGATCATCAACTGTTTTTTCAATACTTTCGTATGTCTCCTTCTGATTTGGAAACGTTACTGTCTTGGGTAGCTCCCCTTGTTGCAAAGGAAGAAACAAGAATGCGAGAATCGATCAAACCAAGTGAAAGATTATGTATGTATGTATGTATGTATGTAGGTATATTTCGCATAAAAAAGGTATAGTTACAAAAGTTTCCATAGACTTATATAATATACGTAACATTATAATACATATATACATATATAATATACGTAACATATACATACAATACTACGGATTAATTGCAACTTTCCTTACTAAGCCAGGTGACTCGCAGAAGACAAAAGTAGTCTTATCATCGAGAACCTGTTATTTCTACGCAAAGCGTAGTTCTGCGGTGCCTGTTTGTGAGAAGGTAGCTATTTACTGTTTAACGTTACAAACAAGTTTAGTAACAACAAATATATCCTAATCAATATAGCTATGTATAAATAACAAAAGTATAATGAAATTAAAAAAATGAGAATGAAATTAAAATTAAAGAAAAAGAATTCAAATTAGAAGAAAGACGTTTCGCTCTCAAATTCAAATAAAAGTAGATTTTCAATTTACATCGAAATATGTTCTCCGAAGTAGATACAAAAATTGACTTCTTAATTTTGTTAAAGCTATTCCAAATGTGTGGTCCGCGGTACGAAATGGAAAATTGACTGTTTTTAGTTTTCCTAAATGGTGGATAGTATTGACCTGCAGATCTTGTTGTGTATTTGTTATGAGAAATGTGAAAGGTGTTAGTAAATACTTCAGGTGTGTCATTATTTTTTGCTTTGTACATGAAACAAAGCGTTTGAAAGATATTTAGTTGAAATACATTCAAGGCTTTCATTGACTGAAGTAATGGTCTGGAATGAGTCAGCCTATCTTTAAAAGTGATTATTCTTGCAGCATGTTTTGATGAAGGTAAAGTGACTGTATTTTAGTTTTATTAGTGCTACCCCAAACTATGTTAGCGTAATTAATATGACTATGTATAAAAGAGTAATACAATTGTATTAGAGATTGTCTGTTTAGAAAGTTACGTGATTTGTAAAGGATGCCAATAGATTTTGAAACTTTTAAATTTACCATAGATATGTGTTGGTGCCACTTTAAATTTTCATCAAGTATCACACCTAAGAATTTAGTGGATATCTCCCGTGAAATTTGATTTCCTTCTATTTCTAGTTTAGGTAGGGCAATAGGCAAGTCCTTTCTTCTTTGTGGTGTGTGGAATAATGTATACTTTGTTTTTTTATATTTAGTGATAATTTATTAGCAGAGAACCAGGTCGATAATTTGTTTAACTCGGTATTTACAGTTTTATAAAGAGTATTAATACATTTATGGGAGTAAAACAAATTAGTGTCATCTGCAAACATAATAGAATTTAGGATTTCAGAACAATTGCTTAGATCATTAACATATATTAAAAATAAGAGTGGCCCAAGAATTGAACCTTGTGGAACACCACATTTAATTGTTAGCTTATTAGTTTTTTTGTCACTGCCAATATCTATGTATTGAGTTCGTTCACTCAGATAACTTTTAAACCATTTTAATGTTACCCCACTTATTCCATACGCATTTAGTTTACCTAATAATATGTTGTGATCAACGGTATCAAAAGCCTTAGATAGGTCAATAAAAATACCCAAAGTAAATTTTCCATCACTAAAAGATTGATGAATGTCCTCCACAAGTTGCATTATCGCATGTTCTGTGGAGTGTCTGTTTCTAAATCCAAATTGTTTCTTACAAAAGATAGAATTCTCGGTGAAGAAGCGAAAAACTCTGTTGTGCATAATTTTTTCAAGAATCTTTGAGAATACGGGTAGAATGGAAATAGGCCTGTAGTTTGACATCGTTTCTGAATTACCTGATTTAAATATTGGAATCACTTTTGCTTGTTTTAGTTCGTCAGGAAATATCCCTTGTGATATTGATTTTTTAAAAACATTGTAAAGCACATTTTCAATAGCTGAAAATGAATCTATGACAACATTGCTATTAATGTCGTCATGTCCAGGAGATTTATTCATTTTTAAGCTTTTGAACGCATATTGTAACTCTTCTGTTGACAAAATCGAGTTTCCCATTTGGAAATTACAGTTTGGTAAATAATTTTTATAATCTACTTTTGTTTTAATTTTTGCTGAAAGCTGTGGTCCTACATTCACAAAAAAATCGTTAAAGGCAGCACCAATTTCTCTATCACCACATAGCAGTTCACCATTTACAAACAACTTGTCAGGAAAACACTTATTGCGTTGTTGTTTTTGCCTATAATTTCTTTTATCACAGACCATGTGTTTTTAATGTCATTTCTGTATTTTGTTAGCATTCTAGCATAGAAGTTTTTCTTAGAAAGCTTTCTTAATTTTTCAAAAAGATTTTTATATGTTTTATATGTCTCAACATCTTTACTTGACCTCGATTTGAGCTGCTTTATATAGAGTTTTTGTTTAAGTTTTGAAGATTTTATTAGACCTTTAGACATCCAAGGAGAAAGGATGTTTTTATTTTTTATTGTAATTTTCTTTAGAGGAAAAAAATAGTTATAGTGATGTGAGTATATTCTTAAAAATGCTTCGTAGGATTTATTGGCATCTTTAGCATTTATTACATCTGTCCAATCCGTGTTTTGTAGTGTTTGAGTGAAGTCCCTTATGGTTTGGTCATTAAACATCCTTTTGTGGATGATTGTAGATTTATCTTTTAAAGTGTTACAGTTTATAGTTTTTGTTGTAAAAAATATAGGGAAATGATCGGAAATATCTGTTTGAATGATGCCCGAAGTAGTATTTCATTTAAAAAACAATTTAGGAAAACATGGTCAATAATTGTACTGGAACTAGGTCTTACTCGTGTTGGTTTATTAATTATCGGTATAAATCCACCAGAAAATAGAGTGTTGAAAACATTTTGAACGTTAGTGTTTGTGTCGTAGGTTAAAGAATCTATGTTAAAATCAACTGTTAGGAACACGTGTTTGTTTTCACGATTCATCACATTAAGCATTTTTGTTAATATGGAATTAAATTTGATGATATTTCCACTAGGCGGCCTATAAATCACGCCAAGTAAACCATTTTTCTTTCTTTTGTTTTCAATTTCTAAGGAAAGGATTTCATTGTCATTATTAGAAACTGAGAGATCCTCTCTAACTTTGAATGAGAGGGAATCATGCACAAACGCACATATTCAGTAACTTAGTTACTGGAGATGCACAAGTGACAATTGCCTCAAACTTTCGAATGAGCCCAACTGTTGTAGGAAGGATTATCCCTGAAACATGTAGGGCCATATGGGATGCTCTGTCTGAGAAAAACTACCTTAAACCTCCAAACTCTCCAGAAGAATGGCAACATGTAGCTCAGGAATTTTATAAAAAATGGAACTTTCCAAATTGCTTAGGGGAAATCGATGGAAAGCATGTTGTGATGCAGGCCCCAGCAAGATCAGGTTCAGCATTCTTTAATTATAAAAAGCAACACAGTATTGTGGCTATGGCAGTGTGCAGTGCACTTTATAAATTTCTACTGGTAGATATTGGAGATACAGGAAGACAAAGTGATGGTAGTGTGTATGGGAACAGCAATCTTGGCTATAGCATTGAGAATAATCTACTTAACGTTCCAAAAGCATCAAAACTACCAAAGTCGAATCGTGTGTTGCCTTTTACTTTCATAGGTGATGATGCTTTTGGGCTGAAACCTCACATGATGAAACCGTACCCACTGCAAAACTTGGCAAAAGAAAAGCGAGTATTCAACTATAGGCTCTCAAGAGCACGGCGAGTAGTAGAAAATGTATTTGGAATTGCTGCAAGCCGCTTTCGAATTCTTCGCCGACCCATCATAAGTAAAGTTGACAAAGTTGTATTAATAACTAAAGCAGTGGTGGCATTACACAACTACTTAATGACTGTTTCCAATGCAAATGATACTTATAATTACTGCCCAGAAAACTATGTTGATAGAGGAAGCCCAAACAATATTATTCCAGATGAATGGAGAAAAGACTCTGAAAGTATCGGTGGTATTCAGGACTTAACAAATTGTAGTTCAAACAATTATTCAAAACAGGCAGCCTTAGTTCGGGATGAATTTAAATGCTATTTTAACAATTAAGGAGCAGTAGAATGGCAGTGGGATATTGTCAATAGTACAGGACAAAATAAAAACTGAATAATTTATGTCAACATGTATAGAAAATATACATCCATACAAATACTGTAAAAAATGTTATATGTTATATAAAAAATGTTAAACCGAAAATTAGTTTTATTCGCATGCCTCATCAAACTCAATTTCAAACAACAGCTGCGAAATCTTAATTTTTGCCATTTTGTTCTTTTTGGCAGATAATTTTCTTAAAGTGGGCACCAGGCTACGGCAAAAAAGACTATCTTCACATTCCTCTTTATCATCAGCTTTCAATTCTTTCTCTATTGCATCCAACTCTTTCAAAATTCTATTTCCTTTTGCATTCTTACTGCGTTTTCTTTTCTCCCGCTTTGCCGTGACAGTAGTGCTGCCACTGTCCGTAATTTTGTTAAAAATCATAGGAGATTGTGGCGGTGTGAACAAATCTACATTAGGGGGTTGATCAACGCTTTCCTCTGAACACGTTTGTTCTGTATTTTCTTTACTCTGTATCCGTACATTGCTTTCAGTTGGAAAGTTCATAGGTGCTCTTTCATAAAGAAAGGACATCTGTTCAAAATAGTTACATTTTGGAAACGACGAAGCAGCTGCACCTGATTTTGTCATCCTTGCTCTTCTGTCGAGACATTTTTTCAGGTTGTCTTTTAAATATTTTAGTTGTTTTTGAAGGAATTCACCTACAAATAATAAAAAGCCATATATATATATACACAGTATATATTTAATATCAGATTCAAAAATTATGTGATTTTACTTTCTTTCTGAAAATAAAAACAACAGCAAATATATATGTAGCTATGAGATAGTAGGAGTTTACTTACAATCTTTTTGAAATATTCTTGCCAATTCTAGCCATGCATTATTTTTGATGTTTCTGTTTAGAATAAATGTTCCATAGACATGGAAATTTCCGAACCTACAAATGTTTTACAAATATAGGTATTTGACTATAGCAAACAAAAAAACAGAAACCAAGTTTAGCTTTAGAAAAATAAACTAGCTAGCTAGCTAAGCTCTACTTACTTCCTCTAGAAACAATTCTTTGTCAAATTCTGTAACTTGACTCTCTATTGGCGTGCTTGACATGACAGTATCACTAGTTGACATCAAAATCTGACTAGATTCTGAGAAAGACATCATATTGAGTTTGCTAAATGACGTGACATACGTGCCCTACGTGTCTTACGTGCCAACGTGCCATACGTGTCAACGTGCCATACGTGCCAACAAAAATTAACGTGCCAACGTGCCATACGTGCCAGCGTGTCAAAAAGGGCGACGTGCCAACGTGCCATACGTGCCAAAAAAATTCGACGTGCCAACGTGCCAAAAATATTTAACGTGCCAACGTGCCATGATTTTTCGACGTGTCATGATATTTTGACGTGCCATAATTTTTCGACGTGCCATTTTTTTTTCATAAAAAATCCTTTATCAAAATTTCTGTAAACGAGAGTTTGTTATCTTGGGAAATGTTGGTATGAGAGAATTGCAACAAAACTGAACCTAAAGATCGAGTAAAATTCGAAACAAACGTGACAATAACACACGAATTGAGTACTCTAGAAATAGAAATCATCTCCATTTTGATCGAAAATATTACAATAAATATTATATAGAATTATCGAAAAAAGATAGTAAATTGTGATTCCTGAAGAAAGATTCCTGAATAAAGATAAAAATAAAAATATATGCATTCTTTGCCTGGTTCAGAATGATTATAAAATTTGGAGTGAGAAACACAGAACACGAAAAACAGAGTAATTGTATTACCGTAATGCTTCGAATAAACGCCCCCTTCTATTAAACGCCCCCTCGAATAGACGCCCCTCCTTTTCAGTCATTTTTTAAATAAACGACCCCCTCTAATAGACGTCTCCCTCGAATACACGCCCCTCCCTCATAAGGGGCGTTTATTCGAGGCGATAGTAAAAGTATACTTACTTACTTACTTTTTTCCTAAATCTTAGGTTTAAGGTTGGAAATTTAGTTTTTCGCTTTTGAAGTTCATTGTCTAAAACATGTGAATAAATCTTTTATTTTCCGTTGTGAAGATATATGTTATAGTTATCCTTAAAAACTGCAAAAGAGACGAAGTGTAAAAAATTAATAAACGCCCCCCTCTTTTAAACGCCCCCCTCGAATAGACGCCCCCCAAAAATGTCAAAAAATTTAATAAACGCCCCGGGCGTTTATTCGAAGCATTACGGTATGCAACTCGCTTAATTAATAAAATATATAACACAACGTATTATATAAAATGTATTTTGTTTTGGGTGAATATGAATCGTCTTACATGCTATTAACAGCAATACTACAATCGTGGACAAAAATATTGAGACTAAGGCAGTTTTTTACTCATTATCCAAATATGGACAAAACAGTCAAACAGTCAATGCTCTGCAGCCGGCAGGCTGCAAAGTCGCTACTTTTGCACACAAGTAGGCCACGCAGAGAGCGTTGAAAAGTTGCTAGTCACATTCTTTAGCACGCCCGCACACCGAAATAATTCACGTCGGGGACCACGAAGGCCCCGAAATTCGTGATTAATGGCCTTGCTGACGTCAGCAACAATTAGCACAATTTAAGAATTTCGTATTTACCAAATAACCTAAGATCCGAAGTCCTAAGTCCACTCTGAACATTGACAAGTGAACTTTGACAAGTTCAAGATGTGTGAATCTAATATAGAATGAGCCTACGCAATTACTTGTAGTGTCAAACTTCGAAATTCGTTGTCTTGTCCCAACATATTGTGACCACGATTGTAGTATTTTGGTGAATTCATCGACATCTACTTTCGTTACATCATTCATGTGCAAAATTTCCAATGGTGTTCGTATCTTGAACCAAGGAGGTGGTGATCGCAAGCAACTATCAGCGGCGCAAAAGTAAAACTTTTGCTCAACTGCGCGATCGCTGTTGTAAGGAATTGTTAATACACCTTCCACCATCAGACACAACTAATTGCGTGCAATCTTTTTTTTACATTTCGTTGAGCTACATGTAGCACCCCTCGCTGTTTTATAACGAAGAATGCACACTTATTGTTGATTAAAGTTCTGGTGTTCTTGCAATATATCTCTGAATAAACGCTTTGGTTTTTTCTGCGTTTTTTCTTGCCTAAATTTATCTGCAACGATTTTCCCATTTAAAACTTGCTCTACGTTTTCAATATATCTATTCTTGATAGATTCAACACAGTCAAACTCTAGCACATTACATAAAACGAAAATTATGTGTTTACACAGAGTGATTTTACTGTTTTTTTTGAAAATCTGTGCAGGTACATGATGGCGTCGATGTAACATCAACAGAAAATTTCGATTTTCCGTTACTACTATTCACAACTATGAAGCGCTGTTTGTTTTTTATGACATTTTTTGATGCGAACGTATCTTCATGATTGTGGCACTTTTCATCGCATTTTCGTAACGGGTATTGAACATCTTACCGTTATCTCCAGATACTATTTGAAATTTTGAATGAGAGCTTTTACCAATGTTATCAGCTTTCTGCAACAAACTCAAACCCTTCTGCTTCGCCATAGCTACATTCCGGTCTTCATGCCTTCTTTTCACACCAGCTATAGATGGTCCGGATCCCAATCTGGTGCCAGAGTCTTTGTACTGTGCTATTTGACTCTCCAATATTAAAGAGTCTCTCGTATCAAACTCTGCTGTTTCCAGAAGATTCAAGCCAACATCACCTTTGTTCACCCATCCTGCATGGACTACTTTACCTAAGTTAGATCTTGGAGCATTAATACTGGTGAATGCGCGAAATATGTACTGACGACGTTGGTGCCACCATTGCAGCCATGGTTGAAGATCCAATTGCTCACTGTATTCAATGATGATACTGTTGATATATATGCGGAGTTGTATGATTCCGGTGTCGCTGCGTAAAGTAACTGTTCGCATGCATTTCGAAATCATCTCCCCATGCTACTAATTTCCTTGATTGTTCATCTACTGATCTCAAAAAATAAAATTCACAACCTTTAATTTTTTCTAAAACATCTTCGCCATATATTCTCTCCAGACCCGTAAAATTTGCTGTAGTCATGTCTACCACCCAGCCAGCTTCGCAATTGTTAGCTTCCTTAAAAGCACAATTGAAATCTTTCCGAAAGGCATGGATGTTCTCAGTATCTTCACTAACACACTCGCACCTGCTTTTGTAATAATGGATTATACAAGCTCGCAGTCAGTGTAGTAAAGTTCCTCGTACGCTTGACCTTTCCATCAAAACAACAAAATTCAGTAGAAAGAAAATGACCAGCATCTTCATTTGCATTTTTAGCCATCTGCAACTTTTGCAATGAAGACTTGAATACACGCTGATTATTTTCATCAACGAACAAACGTACACACGCGGAATAGAACCAACTGAGACCACCAAGAAAAATTGCATATAAAAATAAATTATAGAATAAGTTCTGTTCACGTTATCACTTAAAATTCTTCCAATTAACCTTGCTTCTAACAATTACTTTCTTCTCTCTCTCTCTCTTATCTGCTACTGCGAAAAATTTCTTTCAATTCTGAAAATAGCGGCAGAAGAAAAAGTGTCTGGGTAGAGCGAGACTCAACGAAAATCCCAGTTTCCATCGGTCTTCATTCAAAAGAAAATTACGATAAAACGTTTAAAAAAACTTTTTCCTTGCAGCGTGAAAATTTGTAGCAATAAAATCTACACTGAAAAAACAGGGCACGTCGAAAAATTATGGCACGTCAAAATATCATGGCACGTCGAAAAATCATGGCACGTCAAAATATCATGGCACGTCAAAATATCATGGCACGTCGAAAAATCATGGCACGTTGGCACGTCAACTTTTTTGGCACGTATGGCACGTTTGCACGTCAAACATTTTTGGCACGTATGGCACGCTGACACGTATGGCACGTTGCCAAGTAAAACACGTAGGGCAAACTCCATCATATTTCCCTTTTTCTTGTCACAATGGTTCACAATGATGCATTCACAGCTACTACTGCTTCACTATTTCCTTTCAGCTTTCAGCTATTTTAATTTTTATGTAAAACACACGAAATCAAGCATTTTGATTGGCTCGCGGAATTTTCAGTGGCGGAAAAGTCGATTCCGGTTCAACTTTTAATTCCGCGCGTAGCGGAACGCCTTTGGCGGAATTTTCATAAGAAGAACAATGGCCGCCCGCCCCGCTCCGCACGGAATAATCCGCCTAGTGGAAAACCGGCTTTAGTGGAAAAATAAAATGCGTTCTGCGGGACGGAAAATATCCTCTGCGCTGAACGCTCCGCACGGAATAATCCGCCTAGTGGAAAACCGGCTTAAAGGCCGGTTCCCATACAGCTGCATTTTGCACCCAGTCGTAAAATGCGCCGCGACTTTTATCACATATAACGAACCATTTCTATTTAGCGATTTTTGCTCACGTGTTTTTTGCAAAACATGGCTGATGTAAACAGACGATATTTGTTGCTGCAAAATTTGAGAGTAGTCCTAGCAATATTTTTATGGCGTAGAAATAAACAACGTTGTAAAATACGTAGGAAAAACATGTGGATGAGACGACTTTCCATAGAAAGAAGAATCAAAGGACTATACAACGTTTTGCTTAAGGATTTAATGTTGTCAGATCACGAGTAGTCTATTTAAGTTTGTTTACAACGTTGTTTCTTTGTGCCTCCACAGACTCATTAATGTTATTTTGTTTTTCATCTACTTCACTTGATTGTTAAATATATTCTGATTCTCTACATTCATTTTGACAAAAATTTAACACAGAAACGAGATGTTGCTAGCCATCTTGAAATGATCTAATTAAAAATTCTTTCGTAATTCATGTAGATTTCTACCTTTTGATTGGCTGTTAAGCTGAAGCGCAAAATGTAGCTCGCAAAAAGTAGAGCCTGTTCAACTTTTTTTAAATCGCCCCAGCGCATGCAAAAGCGCGAGGTCAGCGGCATTATTCTGATAATGCGCATGCGTAGATCAAAAGTCACGGCGCTTTTTACGACTGGGCGCAAAATGCAGTTGTATGAAAACCGGCCTTCCAATTTAATGTTCGGGAAAGTTCGACAGTTTTCCGGGAGCTCCCGCGTTTTTGTGATTAAGCCATCATGTCGCCAGAACCAGATTGCGGCTTTGTCAGGCGCGAGGAAACGGCAATCTTGGTTTGGTTGGAGTATTTTGTTGAATATTCTGAAGAAGCTTTGAGTTTTAGTTTAGTGTTATATTTAGAACTAAAATATGGAAAAATTTGTACAACATAGATAGAAAAAAAATACTTCTGCCAGCCATATAGCTAAAACTTCAGGTGTTTCATACATCTTCAGATTTTAGTTGCATAGCTAGCTAAAAGTTTGAAGCCAGAACCAGCTCTAGTCTAGCTAGCTAGCTAAATACTATCTACTTTTGGGTCAAGTGATTCCTGGAATGACAGCTCAAGATAAGATTTCAGAGTTGGCCAGTCATGAAAAACAGCAAGCTGTTGCTATTCCACAGGAAGAGAGGAATTGCTAGCCTGACTATTCTATCCTTAGGCTTTAGAAATATTCCAAAGTTAGAAAATCATCGCATCTTTGTTCAACTTCTATATAGCTAGCTAGCTAGCATAATTTGTTGTTTTCCCTGACTTACTGTTGGCTAACACCCTTCAGGATAAGGGTAGCTAGCTACAGATATGGAAACACGTTGTAAAAGGGAAACTGTTTCCGGATTCAGAAACCTGTTGTTGATTTTTTCCCCATATAACCAAAACCCATAAGTGCTAGCCAAATTTGGACTAACCGAAGTCGGTTTTCATATTTAGAAACTATGTCTATATAATATATATCAGATGCACCCGAAAAAATATAATGATAATGATTAAACCTAGCTTTCCGTAAGTACAATGATAATCATTAAAGTTAAGTCGCGAAATACACTAAACGTTCTGTCGTTCTGCGAAGTACACAAGGTAATGTAGAAAATGTTAGAAACCATGGCGAATATCAGCAAACAGGACGACTTTTGTGAAGAAAACCATGCGAAAATGGATAAAAACGATGGTAAAGTACTTCAAATTTATTTTTAACTCAAACTAATATCTTTGAGTGGGATGTAAAAAGTGCCAGGGGCATTTTGATTGTTTTAAAGAAGCTGTTTGATAAAAATATGACCTGCTTTAGCAGTAGAACCAGCCTTACTATCTAGAGGAACATTATTAGATTAGATAGGTAGCCAGGTAGCTAGCTAGATAGATGGATAGTTGGATATATTCAATTATCTTTAGTCAGCTAGCTAGATAGGTAGCTAGCTATACAGTCCCATTTTCTTCCTTGTTATATCTCACCACAACCACAGAGACCTCATCTCCTCCAAACTCTGTCCTACCTAGGTATCAGCCAGTTATAAGGAGTGTCCATGGCCTTGATTTGCTGATTTTGCATGGCTAGCCTGACAAGTTTTGAGGGATATATATACCTGTCTATCAAAAGAGGCTATGACTTAAAAAGGGATCCCAGAGTATTTAATTCTCTTTTTGAGGTAAACAGACACAATTAGGGTCCATGTTCTACCACGCAACTCCCTGCAATATCCAACAGCCCAAAAAGTGTGCCATCTCCCTAATTTACCTCACATGGCTCTGGTTAACCCAGGGCTATGGTAGCTAACATTTACTCACCCATATTGAATTAAGGCGGCTCTGGAGGAGACTCACATTCGTGGTCAAAATTACCTGGTTTGGAAAGGGGAAAAAGACTAATATATATATTTCTCGTATTTAATATTTTTTGTTTTATTTTCCCCATCTCCCTAACCTGGAAGACAATTTACTATATAAATAGCTCTGTTTATATACTATTTAATTGGCTGTATATATGTCATAGGACTTAGATGTGAAGAACATTAGATATTGGGGAAAATTTAATTGACAAAGATCTTTGTTGTATAATTAGCCGTATGAACAGTTAATTATACTATACATATCATATTCTCATCCTGTGAAGTCTAACTGTCTTGGTTCAGGCTAATTATTTGTTCTCCTTGACTAAATTAAAGGAATATTCTGAATTGTGTAAGCACTTTTTGTAAAAGAATGTACTGATAAAGGACAAGTCGCTAAACAAAGTGCAATCCAATTATATACATGGACTCCATAGGCATACCCAGGCTAAAGATTCCTCAAATCTTAAGCATAAGACATGCTTATTCTAAGCATGACCATTAGTTTTTAGGCATAGATTGACAACAAAATATCAAATATATATATATATAAGTGACAAAATAGAGTGTCTGAGGCTAAGCATAAACTTTTCTATGCTTAATAGGAGTGTATTGTTCAGCAAAAAAAGCACAACTTGGTAAATATTTTTTTTGTATATTCACAGACAATCTGTAAGTGACTCACCTAATCAAAGAAGTTAATATTATTGGTGCATAATAATATAAATTATTGCTGAAACTGGCTTACTCAATCTGTAGGTTTACTACTCCCCAAATCGTTTGTGTTTACTTCTACCGTATTTAAATTTAGGGTGTTGTAACTGTCTAATTGGATTGCTGATACCCAGGTTGATCAACAGATAAAGATTTATCCAAACATGACTGGGAGAACCTTTAAGGGGAGGATAATTTTTTATAATATATAATTATATATACAGTCTTGTTTAGTAGGTAGCTAATATGTAGTGTTAGGCTGACCTCTCACTAAAACTTAGTTCAAATAAAAGACCTTTAAAAGTTATGTAGGATTCTTTTTCTTTTTATTTTATACATTTTTTTTTTCTTTTGAAAAATTATGGTGAATACATGATATGTAAAAATGATTAAAATGTCAAAACTGAATGGCTAAAAAACATTTTTAGCCTTATATGATTTGTCAAAACTCATTCACATTAGCTTATTCAGAGCTATTTTATAAGTTATAAATAATAAGTGAAGTTTCAAAGTCAAAAAATTGCTGTTGCTTAGTTAAAGCAAGCAGAATTTAAAAACAAGTGTACAATTTGAACCAACTGAAACTATGTCTTGTCTTTTTAATAATAACCGAAACTAATAACCGAAATTAAATAGTTGGAATACTAGTACTAGACTATTGCAAAGGCAATGTTTATTTGAATCATGTAAAATAATTAGGATACCCTTTTGTGCACGAACTTATTGCATAAATATGATCTTTGATGTTTCAGACAAATGGAAATTGAAAAATAAACTATAAATCTATATTTTATGCAATTCTGTTTACATTTTCTTTCAATAAGTACAAAGTCAGTGATAAAGTTATACTTTTTTGAATAATAAAAGCCAAATTACCAATTGCTATATTTTTGTGTAGAATTGATTTTTCCTTTCCGTTTACATCAGTCATTAGTAAATAATATTACTTTGATTTCTTCAGTTAAGGTATCTAAAACAAAACTTAATTAAAAAATAATTATTTGAGGAAAACATCTTGTTTTGGCAAGCATAAATATAAAACCATAAAGTAATTTTTAGTTTTCCATTCATCTACTTTATCATCATCTATCATCTATTTTATTTTAGAAAACCATGAACCACCAAAAAAATTAAAGAAAACTAATTTGAGTGATAATCGTTTAAAGGTATGTTTCGATTGCTACCAACAATGTTTTTTTTGCAATTTATACTTAGTTCTTCTTTTTGTTTAAATGTGTGGTGTCATATAACTTTTATTCTGTAGATATGTGTACATTGCGGGGAAAAAAGTGGCAACAGAAAAAGAGTTTGTCCTTGTGGAAATATATTTGATATACGCAAAAAGACGCTTCAGGAGCGCATCCCTTCAGGCCAAACAAGTCTTTCTGCACAGAGAGATATTGTTCATTCCAGAGTAAGTATATTAATTTTATTATGGTTATTAGTTGTTGTTTTTAAAAAAAGATTTGGCTTTAAATTCTTTGTTTATGTAAGTATTGTTTAAGAACCGGTCTAACTTAATATGTTCTTTTAGCAGTTTGTCTTGTTCTGTAGTTAAAACAAGAATTTTGTATGCTGAGATAAATTTCTTAGATGATTGGCATGAAAGAAAAGCATGGCTGGAACAGCTTTGTAATTTATGCTAAAAAAGGGGAAAGAAATATGATGTTGGACACATTTTCAACACCTGGATTTTCGGCTGAATTTTTTGGAGAAAAAGGAAATCGCACTCAAGCAGGAGAAATGATTTTGCGTGTTGTGCGAGATGGGTTTGAAGGTAAACAGCTGTTCCACAATTCTATGTATAATGTTTGTACATGGTCTTGGATAAATTGTTTTAATATTTTATTCTAGGTTATTGTGAAGCTGTTAATAATCAGTCAGAGAATCAGCATTCAGTCATGGAAAAAAGTTAGTATAATATTGTTCTGTAGTTTGAAAGCATTTATTTTTTAGTATAATATTCAATATGGCATATTTTTATAAGTTTGATACTCGTACAAAGAAGCTAAAAAGTAGGAACTTGAATCAGTAAAAGTCCCTTTTATATCACCGTTAAAATAGACTTATTTAAAGACAGTAATGAACAACGTAAAGTTGTCCTGTATCTCTACAATAAATGTGTCTAGCGTATTGCATTGTTTTAATATATTATTTAATATATATATATATATATTAATTTTTTAATCGCTATTGGATCTCTTTTTGTCTATAGACATTCCAAGTTCACCGTCAGTTGGTAAACAAGGTACGCAAAGATTTGTTATTATGATTTTAGAACATAGTTTGTCTTGTTTTTATCCTATGCAGTTCCCAAGTTGTCTGCACAAAAATAATCGGGATTTTTTTAATTATTTTTAGTTGATGCTGCAGAACTCATATGTCTGAAAAAAGCGGAGTTAGGTATATATACCCTTTATTGTATAATTTAAATCAGGAATGTTTCATTAACTTGACCCTTCTTTTCTCTTATTTCATTTTGTCTTTCTTTCCAGAAAAATCATCCAGCTCAAGTCAATCTTATGAAACGTTTGAAAGCACAGCAGCAGGTAAGGCACAAGATTAAAATGTTTACGTTTCATCTATATTTAGTGTTATTTGCTTGTCATCTGCAACTTTGTGATGGTGTTTCTATCTCAGATACTACGGACGCTGGTAAAGAAAAAATGCACTTTGTTGTTGAAGCCAGCGCATGTTCAAACCCAGCTGCACTAGCTTTAAACGGTACCGTCTTTATACTATTTCGTTGCTCTATGAAAATTGAATGTTGAAAATGTTCTTAGTTATGTTTTAACTGTCCCGTGTTGTTTTTTTTACTTTCATAACTCAAATCTTCATTTTTAGTTGTAGGAAAAGACCAGTTAATGTGTGGCAATACCATAGCTGTATACGCCGATGACGATGAGCGCTTCTGGTTATTAAAAGTATTGGCCATTGGAAGTCGAAAAATCGATGGGTTGTGGTTCAATAAAATTGAGGAAAGAAAATATACATCGGGACAAAGCTGCACAGTTGTGTGGAACAATATCATTCGCCCAAATATTAAAACCACCAAAGTGTACACACTAAATCTAACAATGGTGGAAAATTACTATTTGTTATCACAAGAGACGGAGAACTTACTATTAGGCTTATGTATGCACGATTCTCTAAAAATGTAGTCTTTTTAATAATAATAAATCGAGCAGTGGTGGAATGTCAATGTTTCTTCTAGAAATAGTGGCATATACTCTCTTTTCTCCTGTCTTTTTTTAAAGTTATATTGTTACGGTAACACTTTTGTATAACGTATATACGTTTTATTTTGTTATATAAGTTGTGTCAGGTATTTCTGAACATAATTCTTGTACGTGTTTGTAGTTTAAACCCTGATGTATCACTTTCTTTAAGGAACTAAGGCGGACGTCGAATTTACACCATCAGAAGACCTGGCCAGTGCTTGACATGTAACTTGGGCCTAACAATACCAGTGTTCATCTATTTGTTTAAAATTTGTTTCTGCTAAATAAATTTTCTAATTTTCCCCGCCGCTTTAGTTCTTTAATTCTGCCTTATTGGCATGCGTGTAATCAATATATGAATGGATTATTGAACGGGAACTTGTCCCCTATGTTTTCAACCGAAAAATTTACTCGATGTGTAATCAAGAAGAGATTTTATTAAAGTGATGTACATGTTTTTACAATATACGATAAAAGAATCATGAATCTGTGAAAATCAGTGTGTTATTTCCTCTCGCTTTCCCCATCGTACATTGAACAATCAAATTGACAACAAACAATCAATGATGGTATTTCCTTCGTACTTCTAAAAAAGTTCATATTCTAATTACAAGCATGATTCAGCCGCCAGAGATTTAGTCACCAGTCCACAATTTTGTCCGGACAAGGTGGTCCTGGATGTTTTTGTGTCTTGTGAATGCAATAAAGGGTTTGTTTGGAAAAATTTTATGCAGTTCTCTGTCGTTTATAATGATTGACCAATGTTTCTTGAAAATATTTTTCACAGGAATAAACGCTCTATGATAAGGCATGATAAAGGGCAAAACGTCATTGTTATGGACGCCGCTGCTTATTTCGTCGATTTTGCTCCGTTTCTTTTTGTTATTAATTTTTCTCCCGTTGGCGTTGGCGTTGTAGTTGTTTTTATTTTCTTTGAGTTTCTTTATGTTATTGTTAAGTAGGTCCTCCTGGTTCATATTTAAAACTTGTTTAAAAGTTGAGTTGACCATACGGAACTTATAACCCCTCAATAGTAAGTTGCTTTTAAGTTGGTCCAACTCTTTCCGAAGTAGTATATTATCTTTTGTTATCATACGATAGCGCAGGGCTTGTGACTAAACAATACTCTGTTTTGTGTGATATGGATGGTAGGAGTTGTAGTGCAATAACGTTCGTGTGTCAGTAGGTTTGATGTATAGCTTTGTTTTGAGGTCTCCCGTTTCTGGATCAAGATAGGCAGTGGTATCCAGAAAATCTATTTCCTCGATGGAAAATTTATAAGTAAACTTTATTGTTGGGTGTACTGAATTGAGGTACGTAAAGAACTCCTTGAGTTTGTTTTCTCCATGCTCCCATATGAAAAAATCATCTAAGAAGCGGAGGTAAATCGTAAGAAGGCCTGGAAACCTTTTAAATATGTGTGTTTCTTCGAACAAGACGAGAAAAAGAGATGCATATGGTGGTGCAACCTTCGTTCCCATAGCAGTTCCTATTAGTTGTAGAAAAATTTCGTCAAGGAACTGAAAATAGTTGTTTTCCAAAATAAAGGAGAACAGTACGCGTGTAACTTGTTCGTTTGGTGTAAAGTTTGGTAGTTGATGCTGAAAAATTTTCATGAAGTGTATACACGCGTCCACACCTTCTTTGTGTGGTATGTTGGTATAAAGCGACGTAACGTCTGCCGACACTAAAATAGCATTTTTCTTTATTTTTGGTAGGTTATTTATGCGTGTGATAAAGTGTTTCGTATCCTTTATATAGGATTTCAGCTTGGGTAGGAGTGGTTGTAAACAAAAATTTGAAAATTCTGATATATTTTTCGTAGGTGAATTCACAGCTGATACAATTGGTCTACCAGGGTTGCCATCCTTGTGAATTTTAGGTAATATATAAAAAAGTGGCATTCGGATGAGGCTGGTAGGTGTTATGAATTTCGCTGTGTTTTTATCTATTTTGTGATGATAGAGTAAAGTTTCAATAAAGATGTGTATGTTTGTAATAAGATCCTTTGTCGGATCAGCCGAGATCTTTGAATAGTACGTTTTATTGTCAAGGTGCCTGCGTACTTTGTCAACGTAATCATATTTGTTCATGATGACGATTGAGCCACCTTTATCGGCTTTTTTAATTACTATGTTTTTGTTTTTTGAAAGGTTTTTTAGACTTTTGTATTCTTCGGGAGTGCAGTTGTATTTATCTTTCAGGAGGGGGGAATCGTTAATGAACATTTCAATATCAGCATGGATGGAGTTGATATATTTTAGGAGTGTTGTGTTTTTAGGTTTAGGTGCCATCCAGTCAGACCGACGGTGAAGACCTGCTTGACGTCGCGGATTCTGATAAAAATAATATTTTGTGTACATGCGGTTTCGTAATTTATTGAGCGCTAACGTAAGGTGTTCGCGGGAGTTAACATATGTAGGTGTTGGAACAAATTCGAGCCCTTTATTTAGAATGGAGTGGTCATGGTTGGTTAAAGTAATATTTGAGAGATTGACAACAAGGTTATTTGTTTGTTTATGTTTTATTTTCTTATAAAATTGTTGTTTAACAGAGTTTTTTCTCTTTGAAGAAGGGGTCTGGATCTCAAAGTGTTCGGTGTTGTACTTTTGCCATTTGCATCACCAAGTGTACTTTGGGAAAGTAATGGAGGAAAAAATATTGTTTCTAGACTTCCCATTTCCACACAACAGAATTCATCTTCTAACAAATTAACAACATATTCCTCTCCTGCAGTTCGCAATACACCTTCATTAAGTAATTCTATTTCATCTCCAGATGACGATGGAGAAGATGCATTATCATCAGAGCTCTCTTCATCACTTTCTATCATTTCAGCTCCCTGCGTTACATAAGTTTTGTCCAGCCATATTCCAAAACAATTAATCCCATTTTCGATGGCTTGCTTATACTGCATAATACCTTTTATCGTCAGCCCTATTTTTCCAAGAGAAATCGATTTCTAGAAAATTAATATGAATAATGTACTACTCACTCAAATAAGACATATTTTGTACATTCATTTTAATTTAGCACGCATGTAGGACTTCAATGCGATTTGATGCTCTATTTTTTATTAAGATCTCAGGACTGAAAGTTCTTCATTGTTTATTAAAAAGAGTACTGATAAAACATGCCTATCGAAAATTAAGAGAGAAAAAAAATATAACAAGCAAATATAAATAAATAAATAAATAAATAATCTGACATTCCAAACTAACTTACAACATTTAAAATATTCGTTTTGTCTTTCAATGAGGTGACATCAAGGAGCGAGTCATTTATTTCTAAGAAGAAGTTTTTGCTAGCAGTAGTCTGCTATGTCTGAGGAGTACATATGACACAAAAACGGATAAGACAAAAGCAGTATGACGTACCTTCTAAAGTAGTGTTGAATTCTTTACATTTCTGTTTCAGGAGATTGTACTTCTGCAAACAAAACTCTAGGTAGTTTTTCATTTCTTGCTGCAATATTATTCTCTCTTCTACAACTCGACGATATTTTTCGTAGATTTCGACACAAGACCGTCTATCAAGGGCTATGAAAATAAATGAAAATAAACTTATTTATCAACTCATGGGAGTCTTTACCCGTGCCAGGAATTCTACTCACCAGAAATATTCACACAATCTCCATTTCTTGTAGTCCATGGAAAGCAACCGTTTAAAACACAATCCTTTGTGCAGGTGAATGGAAACAAACGCCGATACTCAGACAATGCTTTTGATAGGGTGTTTTTTACAGAAGCAAGTTTTGCTCTAACAACATGTCTACGCTTGCTGGTATCTAATAAATAAATTTTACAAGTATTTTTAACAAATTAAAAATGTATTTGCTTTTATGTAGCTAATAAAAACATTTTTTGGATGTATGTAAGGAATATTATCTATCTTACTACCTGCAATTTTCTTGAGTGACACCTCCCAGCTGACTTTTTCCATAAAGTTCTTTTCTATTTTTTGTTGTAATACTGGTTTCCATACATTTGACTTCAACGATTCGTATGATTTCTTCAGATGTTCAGGAGATAAATCAGAAACTGTCACCAATGATTCAAATTCTACTTTCTTATTTACTTTTTTCGATTTGAATTCATTGTAACTACCAAATACATCTGGGAAATAAAATGCTCGTGCTGATGTTGGAAATTCAATCGTGCAAGCATTCTCTTTTAATTCATTATATAACACCAGCAGTTTCTCCGTGTGTGATAGTTTGTGGTTATAATGAAGTTTTACACCTATAAAAAAATAGCAGAAGCACTTTTTTAGGATATTGTTTGCAAAAAAATACATTTGTTCATTTATGGAACACTATTGGTAAATGAAACAAACTGTAAGGACAGTTTCTAAAAAAACTGTGTAACCTGCAGCGCTAGTTTGGATGTCAACTTTCCATTGTTCAATTTGTTTTGGATTATAAGTAATTTTTAGATGCTTTAGAGTATTTTGTAGATTATTCCACATTGTTGCTATTTCTGTTTCATTCTAAAAAATTAAAATAAAAGCAAAATATTAAACATTTTCAATTAAAAATGACAACACAAATGAGACATGATGAATATATATAACATCAAGATTACCACCTTTAGGTACCGCTTTTTAAGGTCATGAGCCAACGTTGAAATTTTTCTTTTGTTCCACGCCATCATCATTTCTGTGATTGTTTCCTCGCGATCTTCAAAAATAACAAACACCTTCTGGTGAAACGTATTGTGAATTAAATAAATTCACTTAATAAAATGCAACCTACGTTCAGGAGTTTGGTATTTTGTTGTGTTTCCACATCTTGACAAAAAACTAAAAACTTGCTCAGTGTCTTCACCAGTTGACCTTCCAGTCCCCTTTATCCATTCTCCACTCCACAGCACCTACAAATATATTAAAGTCTATTTATATTTATACAACAACTGAGAGAATCTCACGACTTAGACTATTAGTCTGTATAAGGTAATTTTCACCATAGTCCCCTTACAAAATTTAAAAAGTTATTTGAACCTGACAGTCCAATGCATGCCCTTTAGCGTGCATGACAGATAAAGCTGGAGTCACTGTTGAAGCAATAGCATGTTCATGAGATGTAACAAACTTCCAAAATTTGCACATGACATCAGTGAAACAATACTGCAATGAATTGTAATTCTTTAATAAGTACATTGGATAGCCAAAGAGCTCTCCTTGAAACATATTTAAAACTTTTTGCCCAATCCTGTGTCGACATGTACTGAGAACAATTCCAGTTTCTTCTACAGAGTTCGACTTTCGTTTTGAGTTGCTTGCTGCAGACCATAATCCACCACACCTATTATCCACTTCGACCTAGAAATGTTAATTTTTCCATTTTAGGCTACTTGTAAGGTAAGAAAATGTTAACCCTATTGGGACTTGACCTCAAAATCCCAGACAAAATACTAAAAAACAACATTTGCTTTACAACTATAAGCTATTGGGTTGTGTATATTCAGAAAATAAATAAAATTAAACATGGCGAAACGTGCCTTACCTTTTTCATACATCTTTCAGAACCATATACTTTTTGGAAATATTCATCAACTTCACTATTTGTCTTGAAAAATGTTCCCTTGTAATACGTTGGCCGCTTTCGTCTAAATATATTTACATAAAAGTTTTAAAGACATTTCCAATGGAGTTTTTATTAAACGACAAGTGCCAATATAGCATTTTAAGCAACGTACCTTCCTGAGGATTTGAATCGATATAATTTAAAGTTTCCATCAATATGGCAGCTATGCTGGGAAGCTTCACATGATGGACATTCAAATGGATTTTGCATCTTGCAAGAACTGTGTTCAAACATCCAGTAATTCCACTCTTTGAAAGACTGAGAAAATGAATTGTGATGTATCTTACCATTCTAAATAATTAAGCATAAAAATGAGTTTTTTATTTAAATTTTATAGCTTTATCTGTTGTTTTTGTATTTTTTTGCGATTGAGTAACCAATTCTGAACGAACGTTTTGTCATGTTAACCTTTATGTGCAACCTGTTTTTTTAAAAAACAACAACAAGATGATTAAAAAATAGCAGTGCAAATGTTTCAGGAAATTATATTGATATTGTACTGGATACCCAGCAGGAGTAGCTAACTGCCACCGTCATAGGTGTGTTTGTGGTTGGTAAGATTGAGGATAATTTTCACAAGTTAAAAAGGATTTGATGGAGATATATATATCAAGGTCATTATATAGAAAGATCAACTTACTCTACCATTTTTGTGAGATATATCCGACAATGACAAAAGAAATGATTTTTCTGAGCTTCCAGGCATTCTTTTTCTAAATGCATCCCATGTTTGAAAAACATTTTCCGAAATAAGAATGCTAATGTTTACTGCACTTCCTGGCCAGTAATTAGATTTGAGTAGAGTTCTTATGTTGAAGGGATCATGATTATGACAGCATGTGTTACAATGAACCAAATACTTGTACAAATCGAATCGCCCTAGAATTGTGAATAAGTGTATTCATCAAATATTGAAATCAGAAGCATGTTTCTGAGACAATAATATATATATAATTTATATATATTTACCTTTTAATGTAAGAACAACACATGTATCTTCTAAAGGTTGTTTCAACAAGTCTGTTCCACCACAACGTTCGCATTTTGGGTAATACAACATTGGCATTCTCACTATAATTAGAAATATAAAATTATGCATAGATGCATAAACAACCTCATAAAAATTTTCAACCTATAAAAAATGAATTAGCTACCAGCAGAAACAATTTTGTGAAATTCGTTGACTACATCTAAGGGTGTCAATGGCTCAAGATATCTTTCAAGATAACATGAACGGTCATGCAATGGGTTAACTAAATGTATGATAGTGTCACAATTATAACAAAGGTTCTTCTGAGTACAATCATTGCACTTCACAACAGCTTTCTTTTCATCACACACATCGCAAGTATCACAAATTGCTTCTTCACTTATTAATGTGTCCCAAATTATATTTCTATTGCTTGTCCATTGTTCATGGCTAACTACAATTCTTTCGTGCCATCCTTTATGGCTGTATTTTTTCTTCCTTGTTTTCACAAAAGAAGATAGTAGCTGTACAGACTGCTTTATAACTTCATCATAATCTAAATGAAAAAATACAACATCAAGAACAATATTGAGAAGTAATAAATAATACATACAAAATATATTTAGAAGTTTACACTTACTGCAACCAGAGGATAATGTCTGATTTGGTAATTCATTTACTAGAGATACATTCTCAGTCTCACATTGTATCGACAAAGTACCTACAAATTCATTGACTGATTTTAGTTAAAAGTTTAGAACAAGATACTAGGTTTGCACCCTAGTGATATTTTCGTAGACAAAAAAATCAATAGGTATGTATAGCTAGCTTGCTAATATTGTGATGCACCATTTATCTATAGCTTTAAGGTAGGTTCTCTCTAAAAATCTCTCTAGCTAGCTAGCTATATTGTACTCCTAGTTTCAGAGTGTCAGTCTACTAAAGAGGCTTTAATGTGGCTTTTGGGTAGCTTAAAAGCGACTATAGGTACTACACTAATATCAGAAATCAAAAGGTTTTAAGCTAGTTATATCACCTGATTCCTCTGAGTATGTACATACTGACTCTTCCTCTTCTTGTTGTGTTTTTCCTTCATCTTTAGCAGAGCCCAATGTTCTTTTCTTATTATAACGTCTTTTTGGTGTTACTCTAGGTTTGTAAACCCTGCTACCAGCGCTGGACCTACCATATTCCACAAATTTTGTCTTTGGTTTGGGTTTTGGTTTAAGTAATTTTGCAAGAGCATTAATAGAATCTGAAGCCATAGACAAGAGAATTCATTTAAAGTTTACTGCTTGTTTCAACAACTACGCTACCATTATTGTTATTTTGTTGTGTCGTCACTTTACGCGGCTTCAAAGTTAAATGATAATCATTGTACTTTTATGAAATACGATTTAATGATTATCATTATATTTTTTGGGTGACCGTGTATACATACCTATAATCATCTATAATAACCTATAAGTAGTAGTAGTAGTAATATTTATTTATCAATAAGTCATGTACTATGTAAAACTAAATAAATAATAATAAATATTTTGTTACAAAAATGACTAATTGATAGGAGACACACCTATTAGTCGAAGACTATTCTGGAGGAGGCCACCAGTGTTTATTAGATAATCAATGTCCTAAATAACTACCAATGAAAAACAAGTAAAACATTTGTGATAAATTAGGCAATGTAATTACTTAGAAAGATGCTATTTTGCAACTTAGTTAGATTAGATTTTGATAGAATAGCAAGATCTAGTTCAGGACACAAAGAATGCAGCTCATTCCAGTGAACAACTGACTGATAAACAATAGAATTAATACCATATTTAGAGGTTTTGCAGTGACTTTTAGCTAATAACCTATAAACTATAATAATCTTTAATAACTTACAATAACCTACATTAATAATCTATATAATAATACGCCAGTTCCGTGTCTCTGTGACAGGCAAAGTGGATGTGTTGTTTTTTCTAAAGAAACAGCCGCGGTAACATGTCACTTTTGCTAAACTTTTATGTTTATTTTGTCTTTTGTGTGCAAAATTTTTGTTTTAAAAAAGTCACGGTTAATTTATTTTATTGTTCTCATAAAAACCTTTGTTGTAATTATGTAAACTTTATTACACAAAAGTCACGGGTAATTAATTTTTATTATTCCTTTAAGCACGTGTCTATTGTATTCCCGCGTGAATGGAATTAACAACTAAACGTTTTGACGAAAAGAACAATGAATTTATTGGTTAATTTCGCTCACTATTTCGCTGTTTTTTATTCAGTATCTATAGTGGATTATTCCACGGGACTAAATACTAGTTTACAATAACCTACAAACAGTATATATAACAGCATTATATATACCTATATTCTCATCATCATTTACAATATTTATATTTAGGTTTTTATCGAAATTTACTGTACGTCGACGGAGTTTGGTTATGTTGAACATGTTGTTAGTGTATTTTGTTAAATCTACACCAGATGTTTCAAGAAATTCTTGAACTATATACCATGTTGCCATTTGTACCTGGGATGTTGTATTCCTGTGCCAATGACGATAAGTTGAGCTAAAATGGAAAATCAGAAAAATAAATGAGTTGGACGTTCAAGTAATTAAAAAAATTGTTATGTGCAGTGCACACATATATAATAACATTTAATAGAATTAGAATTATTATTTAAATTATATATATAATTAAATTAAAAAAGATGATACATTAATTTTGTTAAATATATATATGTATTTAAACATTTTTACTTACTGGAGAGCCATCTCCTAATGATTTTACTTCATTCAATAGGCCTGCTTTGTCAATTTCGAATTCAGATGGATCTGGTGAATGTCTTTCTCTATTGGGAATTTCTATAATGTAAGAAATTACATGTTTGTTTGCAAATTTTCTAATTCGGAGGCAGTGCCAGTTTTTACAATTCAGAATGAAAAAAGCAATACAATGCAAAAATCAAGCTTGTTTCGATAACAAAAGAAATTTTTAGGGGAAATTTAATTTAGCAAAATTAGTTCTGTACTCGTCAAAATGACTAGTAGTCAGGTAGCTGAGAGCATAAATAAATGGAAAACTATGCAATACTTTAGGACAATTTCTAACCCGTACATACTAAAAAGGGTAACACCCTAGAACAAGCTAGAACAACCTGGAACGATCTAGAACAACCTAGAACAACCTGAGAACAAGCTAGAACAACCTAGAACAAGCTAGAACAACCTAATAACAACCTAGAACAATCTAAGAAATATAACAACCAAAAATATAAGACTATCTCTGTATCGATTCTGTAAATAAATCTGGGTTTCTAACAAGAATATTTCCGCCATGTTTCCCGCTCTCCAAGTTATGGGGGATTCCCTTAGTTTAGTACAACAACAGCATTAACCGTCCCGGTATTTTTACCCCTAAAGTCCAATATCAGCATTTAGCTAGAACAATAGCTAGTTATTGCATTTCTTTATTATATTGAATTTTACCATTTTATGTGAACCCCCGGTCTTACGACGATACAGTTCGCTGCATCAAGGAAATCGACTTCTTTCTGTCTCGCCACATTCGAAATGTTTGAAATGAATGAAAAGAAGGAAAAATATTATATTTTTTTCTTCATTCAAATCAGTTTTCACACAGAGCGTTTACGCTATTCCGAAAGAGAATTCTCATTTCATTCGCTGCCGGTTCTCTGGTTGTTCTCTTCGTTTACTGTCAGCTCTCTGATTGTTCTGTGAAACTGGTGGTTATACCTGGTTTTGTCTTTGGGTAAAAAAACCTTCAAAAACGCCTGTCGTTTAAAAACAACAACAATGAATGGAAACCAGGTCACCCATTTTATAGCGAGATGTCGAAAACACACATTCGATACCCATTTCATTACTAAGCATCCAAGAAGTTTTTTTAAAACAGTTTTAGTTAAATGGCGTCTTCTGATGATGAAGATTTGAAGCACGTATCATCAACCAAAAGCAAATCTCTGGCCACGTTGCTATTACGACTATTCCTTGTCATTAGTGACCCTGTCATTCCAGGCTATTAATCGCTGCCTTCTGGCTCCTCGAAACTTAAGAGATCGTTTAAATTTTTTGTCGAAGAGCTATGTACAGGACCCAAACTTTAAAGGTAGATAATTAACTTTGTTGTCTACCTCGACGGTCCAACTGACGTATCTTTTCGTTATTCATTCAGCAGATGTTACAATCACGGCGCTTCTTAGGCTTAAATTTTTTTTTGTACACGCTTATAACCTCAATCGCTCACAAAACACACAAAGGGGATTACCCGAATTTAACTCTATCAGCATGATCTTTTAGCATGTTTTCAGATAGGTCTCGCTTGTCCTTAGTTTATTCCAGTTTGTTCCAGGTTGTTCTTAGGTTGTTCTAGCTTGTTCTAGCTTGTTCCAGGTTGTTCTTAGGTTGTTCTAGCTTGTTCTTAGGTTGTTCCAGATTGTTCTAGCTTGTTCTAGGGTGTTACCCTTTTTAGTATGTACGATTTCTAACCTACATAAAATCAAACTATAGATAAAAATAAACAAAAAAATCTTTACCGGACACAATAAGTTTATTTCATTCGACAAATATCATTCAAATAATAAATAATTCTTACAAACTTTTTACACTACTTTAAGACGCCATATTTAACGCATTTCGAATTTTGATATCGAACACACGCATTCCAATGTAAAAATATTCAGGGGGTGTATACTTCTCAAAAGTAATTGATTTTAAACAAAAATTAAAACCAATATATGCCAATACGTAAAAATTATTTATTTATTTCATATAAATTATCAAATAGTTTCAAATTTTAGATAAAAGTCATTAAAAAACTGGCTGTGTACTTAAAAGAAAAAAGGGACCCCCCCTCTTTCCTGTACATTAAAAAAATGCGTAACCTTAAGCGGGAAAAGTAGTCTTTCCGGGAATAGTTTGAAATGTAGATGAGTATAAAACATGTCTCGCAAACTGCTATTAATGCCAAAGAAAAAAAGTAAAAATAATAGTGATAATTGTATAATTCATATTAAAAGATACAGCAACATCCTTCCTTTAGGAAGCTTCACTGATATTTCGATAAGAAACGTTGAACGCGCAAGGTATTTTTTCTACTTATTTTTTACTTAGCTTTTGATAAGGCCCTCTACATAACTTTTTGCATTATAGTCGCATACGAGAAGATGAAAAAGTCACGGAGCTGTTGAACGATCCTAACAAATCTATTTCTTCGTTTAAATTCCACCAAAAATGTTATGATCAATACACGCACTCAAAGATGTTGCGTCGTCTTGAATTAAAACGAGAACAAAAAGAAGATAAAATAACACCGAAAAGAGCCTCAGCAAGAAAGAGAAAGTACTAAACGTGAAACGGGTTCCAAAGATATGATAAAATGGCTTAATCGTTTTGGTCATGGGATATCGTACGATGAAGTCAACCACGTAGAAACGTCTCTGTCTAATCATGCAGTTGCGATGCAAACACTTGCATCGTATTGTCCAACATCACTTCAGCCATCACAATTTGTAACATTTGTTTGGGATAATAATGACGTAAATCCCGAGTCACTGTCAGGTATTTCTATGCATGTTACAAACGGCATAATAATCCAGCTTCAAACAGGAACCAATTGTATGTATGAACCATATCAAAAATGTTTGATGCATGTAATTACCATCTTTCACATTTCAGGTGACGTGCGACGAAGAAACATCACTATCTACAGATCAAGAGGAAGCCGACACAAAGGTCTTTTTATGTGCCAAGCATGCTCAATTAGAAAATTATTCATCAGTCTTGATCCACACTGTCGATAGTGATATACCGATTTATGCGCTGTATTTCGAGAATCAGCTGCGGCTAAAGATACTTGTAGAAATTGGAGTAGGTGAGAAAAAAAGAGTGCTTGATATTTCATCTATGCGTAGCGAAATTGGTGAGGGTTGTTGCCTAGCACTCCCTGCTATCCATTGTTTCACAGGAAACGATTACACTGCGCTTTCCACGGAATTGGTAAAAAAAAATCGTTCCAACTGCTGAAAAATAACGAAGAGTACCAATGGACATTTCAATTGCTGGGTGATTCTTTCACATTTGATGCGTCACTGTTTACAATGCTGGAAAAATTTGTATGTCAATTATACGGTCTTAAGTCCCATAATACCGACGAAGCTCGATTTGAAAAGTTCTGCGCCAAAGATAGAGCGCCAGAACCTGAAAGATTACCTCCGACTAGAGACGCTCTATTGTATCACCGCAAACGTGTTTCGTACGTTACAGCGATAATTAAGAGATTTCTCGACGCCACTGCGTCAATTCCCAACGCAACCGGGTATGGTTGGATCCTTCAAGATGGTATTTTGGAAATTGAATGGATGATTCGTCCTCCATCACCAGAAGGAGTTCTGCAACTTATATCTTGCAACTGTAAAAAATCAAACTGCAAAACAAGAATTTGTATTTGCAAATCGCATAGTTTAAACTGCACCGACTTGTGTCATTGCGTTGATTGTGATAACATTGACGTTAATTATGAAGAAAGTTCTGCTTCTTCTGATGAAGGATCCGATTCTTTCTAAATAAAATTAATTTTAGCCATGTAATTATTTCTTGTCTGTAGGTATAGTAGTGCTTTAGGTTTTTGTATGGCGTAACATTGTTAAGACATGTGACGTCATTAACTAAGCTTTACAGGGTGTTTGTTCGTTTTGTGTAGCGAATTACCATTCACTGTTTTTTTAACTTTTGCTCTCCAACACAAAATCTATCGTTTCATGTACTTGAAAAATAAAATTGATGTTTTTCATTTATTTTCCTATTGTGTGACGTCATCATTATAAATTAAAGTCTCAATAGGCCACAATAAATATAATTTTCAATGCCGGTAACTTTTTTCAAGATCACACGTTCATAGTCGTCACGTTAAACAGCATTTCACATTGTCCTAAAGTTTTCCAGTAAATCGATGCTCTCAGCTACCTGACTATAGACTAAAAAATATTTATCTGAGAGAATTTATTTTTGTGGATGACAATTAATTTTTGAGGATTTTATTTTTATGGATTGTTAAATTGTGTTGTAATTTCATTTTTTGTGAATCAATGCGATATTTGTGCTCAAATTTATTTGAATTTTGCAGAGTGCATAAATTCTGTGGGAACTTGATTTTTGCGGAATCTACAAACTTTTCTTTCAGTGAAAATTTACCGTGACGTATATACCTGGGTTTTTTTCTTGAAAGAGTGTCCTGTTTAGACTCAAAGTATAATGATGATCTCACTTAGTGTATGTTGCCTGTGTTTGCCTTGTTCTAAGATATGTATCAACGTCCTTATTTTCCTTTGTCCATGCTTCTTGTAGTTTTAATTTGATATTTATGTATAGTTTTCTCGTATTTCGTTTTTTATTAACTTTATCAGGTTTCTCCTGTAAATTTGTTTCCGGTAACTTAGTCGATACTTTTGTAAAAGGTGTGTTATAAATTTCGTCCCACTTGTTAGTAATGTCAGAGAGGACGGCTCTTGCAGATTCTTTCATATACTCATTTGTCTTGCTTTGTTCTTAGAACATCAATTTGAAAATCAGTATCTTGCCGTACCGATTTTGATCGACGTCTTTGAACTTTACATGTCAAAACCTCTGGAAATAACTTTTGCTGATTCATATATTTTTTAGCACATTCAATACATCGTGAAGTGTGTGTTTTTGCTTACTTGTAGCACAAAGTTTGGACCACCGTGACTTTGAAAAGTATTTTTCATACTCTGTTCTTTCTGCACTAGACCACTTTTTTCTTCGGATAAAACTCAACAAATCTTTGGATTTTCTGTGAAAATACATTTCTTTGATTTGAAGATCTGAAAATTGCTCTTTAAAAGCTTCATAACGTTCGGGAGAATTTTGATTACGTATGTTCTTAAAAATAATCAATATTGCTGCTCTGTGAAATTAACCCACAGCCAAAAAATGCAGCCCTAACAAAATTTTCGAATTTCGCGCGTAGCCTTTTTTATTTTCTGCGTATCGGCATTGACGGCAAATTCGTAAAGGTGTTGACGTCATATTTTACCGTGTCGGAAGAAATCCCGTCAGTTGAAGAAAAAAGCCCGTCAAATGCGCGTGTTACCGTCAAATGTCTACCCGCACCACATAAACATTTCTTATCATTTGAGGACCGGCCCGCACCCTGTACCATTTACAATTTTTAAGTAGAGCGGGCCCTAATTGAGCCGACGTGATTGGAATGCGAAATGCGTCATACCAGAATGACGTCATCCAATGAAATTTTGGACATGGTACAGAGTGTTTCAGAAATGGTTTTTCCTCACTATTAAGTTTGCCAAAAATGGTTATGATACGACGAGTGTTGGTGCTGCGGGTGATAAAACACCTTAAAAAGACTGGCCTTAAAGTATCCCGAGTAGATCCGACTTAGATAATTGCGCCCCGCGGAAGGGGCGCAGATTTAGTAGACCGCGGGTATATAGTGTATTTCATTTTTATATGGGGGAATTTTTTCCAAGCTCTTCTTCTTGGGTGTTTATGTCTCCATTATTCAAAATAATTTCGGTATGTCTCTTGTCTGCTGGTATAACGAAGACACAAAATTGTTAATCGAGCAAATATTTGATTGACTCGTTTAATACTTATACTTGTTAAAGGGGAAGTAAGCTCTAATTTTTTATTTTAAAAAACAGTAGCCATAGAAAAAAAAAATTGAAATACCTATCTCTTTTCATATAAAAGTTTCACCAACTTTGTAAAAAGTTGTGTTTACTACGCCGTGAAATCGCTTCGTTATTTTGACCCCTTTGCGATTTTAAAAGGATTGGGGCTGGTGGTGGTAGAAGTATTATTTGTAAATTTACTCAAACAAGTTATTTTATTCGCGTTTTTTTGCTTGAAAACATGCCAAATTGCGCTGCCATCAACTGAACTAACGGAAGCAGTAATAATAAAGCAAAAGGAAATGTTGACGATGTTGTAGTTTTTTTCAAAATTCCGAGCGCAGAGAAAAAAAACGAGCTTCGAAAAAGATGGTTACATAACATCAGAAGAACTGGCCCCTTACCTAAGGATTCAGGATTCTACATATGTTCCAAGCACTTTGAGCCAGACTGCTCTGAAAGAGATCTTCAGGAAATTTACCTGATTTGCGTAATGATTTGTTTTTGTATGTATCAACCAAACACATGCTTCTTTCGTATTTGTTTATTAAAATAAAGATACAAGCTCGGTATAAACTTCGTGTTCGTAACCAACAATTACATACCAAGCTAACAAAAATTATATTTTACACAATGATTCTTCCTTTTAACCTTAATGATGTAATACATGTTTTCCTAAAATGAGAAATTCAAAATTTACCCCCTGTTTTCACATACACTCATTGAGAGCACGTCTCACTATTCTATTTCTTCATTAGGGCATATCATATGAGAAAAGTCAACCTCGTTCCCAGGGCTTTTTGTCTCTCATCGGCGCTGCGCTTATTGATAGGTCTCGCCGTCCGATATGCAAAAAGAGACAACATGTCCTGGGATCGAGGTTGGAGAAAAGTGAGACCCGATACCCTATGTGATACCCGAGACCCCAACCTCGTTCCCAGGGCATTTTGCCTTGTTTGATAAGTTGATAGCGGCGAAAAGGCCCTGGAACAGGCTGGTCACATGATCGCTTATAATTTATGATAATTATACCAAAAAAATAATTTATGAACAGTTTTTGCCCTGCAAAAATTTATTTCTGCCCTGCGCGGGAGTTTCGTGTAAACAAGAGTACAACAAATGTGGCGGTCGATTTATTTTATGAAGTGGATAAAAATACTAGCTAAGGTTTAGCATCAACTTTAGAGAGGCTCGTTTGAGAAATATGTTAAAAAAAGATAACATTTTTAGTTAAACATGACATTTTTATCTGGATAATTAAATTGATATATGTGCGGAGCTAGTATAGGGAGGGAATATAACCACACTTTTCCAAAAACCACGGTCAAACTCTCATAAAAAATATCATACACAATTTCACTTGTGACGTCACAACTTTTTGTCACGCTCCATTGCACAAAATACCGTTGATCATCAGCAAAAATCCACTGATCATCAACGCATGCGCAGTAACATCAATGCTATCATACGCAAATGGAGTAAAGTCCCTACCATGCGGTGTTGAGTCATAGAATTCAAGGGTAAGTCCCTATCATACAAGAATGAGTATAAAGGGGAATTCCCAGCCCGCTCTGTAATCTTCGGACTTTGCTAAAATGTGTATATAAGAAAGGGATGAGTTGGTTTAAGAATGCCATTAGCAAACTATATAGCACCGTGTCGCCACCAGTGGCAGCAACCCGCGACGCTCTCGCCGATCGACTACAGAGTGTGCGGGATACCGTTGCATTCTATTACAACAGGGCAAAGGAACAAATTTCGGGACGTACAGCGCTTCACGATGAGATTGAACAGGAGGCAAGGGAGGACTACACGGAGGACATCCAGGGGGACGATATACAGATGCTGGAGGACGGAAATAGGATCAAGACATGGAGGTTCAACAAGCATCTAAACCAACCTCTAAAGGACGCGATCATGCGAAAAATTGAAACCCACATAGAAATGCGCGTTAAGGTTGTGTACAGCTTCAGCTGTGATATTTACAAGGGTGGGGGCGATGTGTCTGATTACCACAAAACTAAGAGCTCCAGGTCACTATCAAGCATCGCCGAAATCGAAGCGTTCGTAGAAGAATGCGAGATGAAGCGCCTCGATCTGGAGGATCACGAGTTCTTGAGCAGGGCTTATTTACCTCCTGTTAGGACCACCGAGACCCCGGGAGCGTATGAAGGCAAAATTCTCTTCGATCACGTACAGATTAAGGTGATAAGCACGCGTGAACCCCTCTTGGGATGCGGCCCTCTCCCGGGATGGCTGTGAAACAAGAGGTGCATCTACGCTATGGATGGGGAAAAAGAACGAACAGACAACCTATGTTTCTGGAGATGCCTAGGTGTGATGGAGAGGGCCAACGTAGCACGAGGAACAGAACGTCTAACGAAAACAGCTCTCACATTAGCTCGAAAGTACTATGGGGACCCCAAGCTAAAGCATAAAGATGTGCGCCCTACGAGGCTGGTGGATCTGGAGGGCGTTGCCAAGCAATTCAAGATCAACATCAGAGTCCTTGAGCCCAAGGCAAACTCTGAGAAAGCACCATGGCGACTCGTCTATGGTCAAAAGCAGTACAAAAAGGGTTTGGGCACCACTATCAATCTTGGTATGCTGGACGGGCACTGTTTTTACATCAAAGACTTAGATGTGCTGACCCAGCACTGGCAATGCGAGGTATGCGGCCAAGTTTTTAACGAGGTTTGGAATCTCACGCGGCATAAGGGGAACGAATGCGAGGGTGCCAAGACGACGATTATCTGCAAAGGGGGGAAGGTCAAACGTATGCCGAGCAGGGCCGAGAAGGTCTTTTACGATGAGGGTTTTAGCTATGATGCATCAAAATGGATAGAATACATGTCAAAACAAACCGAAAGACATATTCATCATGTCCTATGTGGTGGTGAACGTGTTATCCGTGATGGCATAAAGGAGTGGAAGGTAGATGGCTATGAGCCTGTCACAAAAACTGTTTACGAGTACAATGGTTGTAAGTGGCACGGATGCCCCTGTCTGTCCGAGAGAACCAAAGCGGACAAGTCTCGTTACACTGCAACCCAGTCTAAGGAAAGGATGATACGGGAACAGGGGTACAGCCTCGTCACAGCTTGGGAATGTGAGAAACCACCCAAAATCAAGAGGTACGTTCGGAAAGAATTCAAACCCTACCCCCCACTATATTGTATTTGACTTTGAAGCCCTCCTATCAACTTTAAATTACCAGCAAACACCTGATCTAACATACCTTTCGAGACATGTTCCGATAAGTGTTGGTATTGCCGATAGTTTGAATAGCCACCCGACGTTCATCGAGCACGAAAATCCCAAGGTCTTGGTTAAACAGTTTGCGGGGGAGCTGGAAAAGAGGCATGCCCTGATTGTGAAGGAGGTCGAGAGAATGTACCCGAAGCCTGACGACTTTGACATGCTCTCCAAAAAGAACCTGGAGTTGTGGAACGAGTGGGTAGGCCAAGTATCTGTAATAGGGTTTAATTCTGGCAAGTACAACATCAACCTGATCAAGCGGTATTTTGCTGAAGAGATCGCGCAAGGCGATAAGATCAAGGTGGCGAAAAAGGATAACGACTACATGTTCCTCACCACCTCGAGGTTTAAATTTCTCGACATCAAAAATTTCCTTGCTCCTGGTCTAAGCTATAACGGTTGGTGCAAGTCGTTGGAATGTAAGCTGCAAAAGCTCGTGTTTCCGTATGAATGGTTGACGAGCCACGACAAGTTGAACCATGTTGGGCCTGTGGCTCACGAGGACTTTTATGGCCGTCTAGGTGGGAGAAACACACTATCTGGCGAGGAGTACGAGACATTCCGCGTTGAGTTTTACAGGCGAGGCTGTGTCACCATGATGGACTGGCTGCGCGAGTACAACCTAGCCGATGTGGAACCATTCATTGAAGCCATGGACAGGACGAGGTTGCAGTATTATGGGGATGAAATCGATATTTTGAAGGACGCGGTAAGTATCCCGGGTGTATCAATGCGCTACGTTCTGAACAAGTCCCTACGGTTGAACCCCAAGCTAGAGCTATACGCTCCGGGAAACCCATGCAGGCATAGGTGCGAGGACTCTTGCCACGCCAAGAGTTGTAAGAGTTGTAAACAGGTACAGAAAGCATGTGAAAAATGCACGAGGAATGAGGCTTACGACCTTTTGCGGACAGGGATGGTGGATGGCCCCGCGATCGTATTCTGTAGATACCACGAACGAGACATGACGGGTATCAGATCTCACGTGTACAGCGAACCCCACAAGTGTAGGACCATTCTAGGGTACGACGCAAACATGCTCTACCCGAGTACCTTGATGCAAGACTTTCCTTGTGGGAAGGAACAGTTGATCAAGGTGGCCACACCGACATCAGCACATAACTTAGAGCTACTGTCGCGAGGTGTGGCGGATAGGTTGTTGTTTGGGTTTGCCCAGGTTGATATCGAGGTACCTGAGGATCTGCGTGAAAAGTTTAGTGAAATGTCCCCACTGTTTGTGGTGAAAGAAATACCTGATGATCAAATCCCCGAGCATATGCACGAGTACTTAAAAACCACGGGTCGCAAGCGTGTTCCGGGTACACGTAAGCTTTTGGGGTTGCTAAAGGCTGAAAAAATCCTACTGTATACCCCTGTGCTAAAATGGTACCTTGACCATGGGCTGAAAGTGACTGCCTTTTACCAGTTTCTCAAGTATGCTAGAGGTAGGCCCTTTGAATGGTTCCCGGAAGAGATTGCTGATGCACGACGACAGGCTGATAAAGACCCCGACAAGCGTATTGCGGGGGATACAGCAAAGTTGAAAGGCAACTCGTTCTACGGCAAGATGATTGAAGATTTGGCGAGACACGCAAATACTACGTTTACGAGGGATGAAAAGGAGGTTGATGCAGCCCTGCGAAGCCCGTACCTAGAGGATCTTGAGGAGATTGGAGATGCATACGAGCTTAGAAAAGGCAAACACAAGTGTGCTATTGATAGAGCTTACCAATGCGGCATAGCCGTTTATCAGCTCGCCAAACTCCGCATGCTGGAATTCTATTTTGACTTCCTGGACAAGTATGTGGATCGTCGAGATTTCGAATACATCTACATGGATACCGACAGTGCGTATTTTACCATATCTGGGGAAGAGTTGAGGGGTGTCGTTCGCCCCAAACTACTTGACCAGTACGACAAAGACGTACAAAACTGGCTCGTCACTGATAAGTACTCGAGTCGAACAGGAGGGTTATTTAAGGCGGAATTCATTGGGTTTCGGATGATTGCCCTGACAGCCAAGTGCTATTTTGTTGAGGGTAAAGAGGGTACGAAATTCTCATGCAAGGGCATGTCAAAGAGGCAAAATGCCGTGACTTGGGGTAGATACCTAAGTGCGCTGGGGGGTGGTCTAGACAGGGCTAAAAACGTAGGCTTTAGGGTACATGAGCAGGGTATGATCACGTACGAACAAAACAAGCTCGGACTCTCGGCTTTTTACGATAAAAGAGTCGTGCACGATGACGGTGTGCATACCTCCCCACTTATTTTTTAAACATTTTTGAATAACGAGGTTTTCCAAAAGCTGTCCAAAGTTTTGTAAAGGTAGTACTTTACAAAACAAGAACAATATGGAGAGGACCAGGAAATGCACACACTGTAAGCAAACCCTACCACTATGCAACTTCAAGGTGATCCAACGTAACGGACAACGAACAAGGCAATGCATCAAATGCCGCGATATTAATAATTCATCAAGGGAACGTAGCAAATGCCCGCATAAAAAACATAGACAATTTTGCCCCATATGCGATCGCCCTGCTTATCAGTATAACCTCATTCTAGCTGGGATTCGTAATGCCTTAAATTGTGATACGGAGATTGCCTCCACGGAATATATAGGGTGCGATATTGTAACATTCATGAGGCACATCCAGGCCCAATTTAAAGGCGGCATAAACTGGGGGAATAGAGGGCAGTGGCAGTTTGATCACAAGGTGCCGCTAAAGTATAGGGAGAACGGGGTATACCCTAGCGAAGAGGTGCAAATTGCAAGACTGCACTACACCAACATGCAACCCATGTGGGTTACGGATAATCAAACGAAAGGTAATCGATATATCTCCGAGTAGAATGTAGCCTAGCGCGGTTGATCAAACACACTTGCTATAAATGGAAGTGTGTTTGTATATTGTGGTATTCTACCATATGCCATGATTGCTTTTTGCTTCTTCCGTCACCGCCGTATAATAAATAGGATGTCAGAACTTGCACGAGTATTTGATGATGCCTCTGCAGAATCAACCTATGAGCATGTTGAAAAGCCCACGGATCAACGCCAAGCTTTAAAAGAGGCCCTGCGCAAGGGCAAGGGGCATCTCCTGCCGAAGAAATGTACAGAAGGCTTTATTGACAAGGCTCCAGATGAAGTTATCGACAAGGTACATGCCGAGTACGTTCAACGTGAGCTTCAAGAGAAGGGGGAAAAGACGGCCAAGGCGTTGACTACTCACGTAGTCAGCCTATACGCGAACATGATTGGAAATGTCGTGGATATTGAAAGTGTCGATGATTTACGCAAGGACATTGAAGAGGATGACGGATCTCGGGATTCTTGTGTACTGCACAATTGGCAGATGTTTGGCGCCTATCTTGGTGGTAGGCCACACGGCGCGGCATATGAGCAAAAAGGAGCATGAGGCGGAGACCAAGGAGAAAGATCCTTAAGGACATTAAACTTTCTTATAAGCCATAAGACTTATAACAAATGAGTGAGGAACCGGGACAACAAGAGCGAATCATTACAAAACCAGTAAAGCATCCGGGGCGTGTGGCCCAAGGACACAAGTTGGCGGCACTGATGAAGAAGAGGAAGGAGGAAATGAAACAAGAGGGCACAGTAGAACCTGAAGTCAAAACCTCTTCTGGGGCAAGTTCCGTACAGTCCATGGACAATGTATACCTTTATGGTGTAGGTACGCTTGCCGTGCTCGCAATAGGAGTTGGCGTATGGTACAAATTTGGCAGAGGTGGTAAAAATGATGGAGAAACTCACAAGCCCACCCCCGAACCCCAAAAGGGCAAGGCCCATCCTGAATTTTTTTAAATGCTCTGATATAATAAATGACAACAAGCAACGTAACCCCGAAGGAGAAGGAGATTTTAGATATGCTCTACGAAACCATTGTAGACCTTAGCTTCACTTTTGCTTATGCAATGGCAGGTAAGAAATTTTTGGGTATAACAAGGCCATCTGCCAAAATGGACATGAATGACGTCCTTAAGATGACGGCGTACTTCGCAGCAGGGAGAGCAAGCCGTGAAATGGCTGTCTCCAAAAAATGGATTCCCGCGAGTATCGTGCCGAAACCTCCAAAATAGACCGCCTGTTAAAATTTCTATATCTCGTAGAGAGATAGAAATCAATATGGAGGAGGGTAAAAAATGTACAAAATGTAAACACTATCTCCCCTTGAACCATTTTAGGATCAAACGTAATGGTCAAACGCTTCGACAGTGTATCACCTGCCTCGATGCTAACAGGGCCTCAAGGAAACGTACAAAGTGCCCAACCAGCAACCGGCCTCTACATGAAAACAAGGAGCTCATGGCAATGCTGCGGGCCCATATTGAGGCCCAGTTTTCAGAGGGAATGACCTGGGAAGATTATCAATCTTTGCACATTGATCACAAGGTACCCTATAAGTATATGGAAACCGGGAGGTATCCAACGCTTGCCGATGTTGCCAAGGCATTACGCAAGGCGAGTCTCGGAATAGTAAATGGAGGCCAAATGTTGTTCCAAATGCAAGCACATCCTAGCCCCGGATCAGTTCAAGATTAGGGGCACAAGTAGAACAAAAAGCTGTATAGGTTGCCTGGCTAAGGCGAAGGAGAGGCGGCGTGCCAAGGACCCTGTTATCGAACACGAAGTAGATCCTCTTGCTATTGACAGGGAGATTCAAGGGCTTAAACAGGATGAAGATTACCTACTTCTTTACATCTTGCTGACATACGACATCATACCCCGATACGCCGAACTCATCGGAGCACCCCCTGAGAGCCAGGAAAAGGCACAGCTCGCCAAGAGGTATCGCAAGGTATTGCGATACCTAGAGGGTAAATTATATACTCCGGTACCTCTCGAATACCAGGCTCGAAATACCAAGCTCTGCCCTGCCTGCCGGGGTTTTTTGGTGAATAACCACGGTGGTGTGTTGATTTGTTCTACCTGCGCCGCCATATACCCCAAAATTCACGATCGGAAATGGAGCTATTATTAGATGAACGTCGTGAATGAAGCACATACAGCAATCTTTACAGGTCCGACAAGTTGTGGCAAGATACAACGTGTCCTTGATTTACTGGAAAATGAGTATAAAAAGCACTATCACAATATCATCATCCTGTGCCCTACCAAACGGTGGAATAACACCTATTTGGAAAGGATATCATTATGGAAGGATAACTATGTGTTCCTGATAGAGCCTGGAAATGAGCTGTTTGAATGGATAGCGAAATTGTCGTCGCTGTTGACAGGTGAAGAGAGTCTCTTCATAGTCGACGACATGATATCTGACAAGAGCCTTGATAAAAAACGTCAACCCCTGCTTGAGTTAGCTATTTCAGGTAGGCACCGCAAGCATAGCTTGTGGCTACTCACGCAGTCGTATACGGCTTTGCCCAAAAATTTGAGGCGACAAAAGAAAGCCTTGTTTTTGTGGTACCCTCACGAAAGGAGTGACATGAGGATGATAGACGAGGAAACCAACATGATTTCGGACTGGGATGATATCAAGGCCGAGTTGAAAAAATCCAAGCATGCATGCCTGTATGTGAGGTTGGAACATCCTAGGACTTGGAAGATTCTCGAATGACCACGGTGAAATCCTCTGTGTAAGCATTGGTATATAGAAAATGTCGTCGCAAGTTATGTTCAATGCAGGAGCAATTGAAACTCTGTCCAACAACCGGGATCAACCTATGTTTAAACGCGCTGATCTTGGCAGGTTTTTAGGTATTGAAAAGATTGCGGAGTCATATCGGGATATTCCTACCCTTGCGCGTCATGAGATATGGTTGGTTACTAACCAACCACAAAAACAAGACCAAAATAGCCATGATGCCTTCGTGACATTGGACGATGCATTGGAGATTGTGCGTCGTTCCAGAAAGCCCAAAGCTGTAGGGCTAATCAAGTGGCTCGCCAGGGCAGGCGTCCAGAAATTACAAGATGTACTTAAGGAGCATCGTCAAGCCCTAAAGGATAGAGACGCGACCATGGCGGTGATGGCGGGTGATCTGGAGGATAGGGATGATGAAATTGTCTTTCTTGGGGATGAGCTAGAGGACAGAGATCGACAACTTACAGTGCTCAAAGAACGGTATGTACCACATGCTCAAGATCGTGGAAAGGACAACATGATCATGATATACCGAAAACATACCACGCAGGACGATGACGAGTATCATCATCTTCCATACTACTGTGCGCGTGTGCAAAGACGTATTCTCCCCAACAAAAGGAGATGGCTCAAAGACAACTACCTTAATGCGGAGGAGATTGTCGTCATCGAGAACCCCAACGGTATACACTCCTTTAATCGGTTTGAGGAGGATGGGCATGTGGAGCGTTACGGAAACCATTTCGGTCTTATTGACCTTACTCGGGATGACCTGTATGACCTAGGTGTTCCGGTACTGGAGGACTAGGCAGACGCTAATTTTTACTACCCCCGCGGGTAGTAAAAATTATCATTTTTGACCCTTTTGGGTGTATGTTAAAAGCCAGTGAAATATCAAAAGATGGAAGCATACATAAAAAAAAATCAATTTACAATCAACTACGATATCCAGGTACCTGTACTACATTGCTGTATCAAGGTAGGGTCGGTGACTGGATATTGTCCTACCTGCCTGGAAAATTTTAGGTATCGGGGTGGGGTATACTACGAAGGTTTTGAATACCCTACTGATGACGACCTTTTACACAGGCTAGCGTCAGGCGAAAAAGCATGGGGTACATTTGTAAGAAGCGAGATTGACGAGGATTTAGAGGATGATATTGAACGTCTAGGACTGCATATTGTTCAAAGGGATAGGAACAACTATGGGGCACTCTGCTACCAGATCGTTAAGGATAGGGACTTGAAGCTATCAGATTTGGCTGATATATCAACAATAGGCGATATACTTAACTTTCCCATACCGGATAGACGATTGATTGATATTGATTTGGAAAATGAACCCAATGTCATCAAAGGCATCGTCTATGGGTATCCGTTCTACACCCAACATCCTTTGGACTATGTAAGAGATCCGAATGAAGATGACGAGGATGACGAAATAGATCTGGGTGACCTGGATGAACTCGTGAAAACATTTTACCATTCCTTGATAACATCTGGAGGTACCTGAACGTCCTCGGGAATAAGCATGAGTTCTTCCGACACGAAGCTACGATCGGGACCGTCCTTTAAATAGTACAAAATGCGACTACCTGCTACTATTTTGTCCAACCTGTAAGTATGTTTGCTGTAAAAGGCGTCAGTTGCGCGTCTTTTAGAGTCACCGTGCTCCTCTCCTGGTTGTAGCAGATACAAGTATAAACCATCCTCAGGTAAGGGCTTTTCCTCGGGATATTGCTGACTTTTTGCAAGTGGGACATCTTCGAGTTTAATCGCCTTGCTAGGTTTCATCTCAATAATGGCAGTTTTGCTGCTGTTTAGACTTTTGACGATAGTGTACAGGCGCTTGACCCAAATGGTACTAGGCTCGCCAGAGACCAACTCCTGTGCATCCTGGGGTTTAAAGAGCCTTTCAGCAAGTACCTTGTTATACGACTCGACAAAGGCCGTAAATGTATGGTGATATTTGGTGGTAGCCCGTTTAATCTCGACGCCTTTACCCTCTAGAAGGTTTTAGGATAGTGCAAAGGTCCCGCTTTGTAAATATCTTTGATCATCCCTGCAACCTCACTAGCCTTTTTGGTACGTAGGGGCCTAGCTACTTTGTACTTCGAGGCCACGTCAATGCCTGTCAGGATGTACTTGTAGGTGTTTCCATACAACTTGTCGTGGGGCATGTACAACAGATCGAACTGGTGCATTTCATTGGGTGTTGTAATGGTGAAATGAGGGTAGTCAATACGCTTCGGGCCCTTGATATGCCGGAGCCAGAGCAGCTGCCTGGATAGCCAGTGGGTAACCTTCTTTTTGGATAGGCCAGCTTCCGCAGCGAGCAATTTGATAGCCTTGCGTCCGGTCCACACATGTTCCGGGGTGTAGTATATATTGCTTAGCTTTTCCGCTTCCTCATCGATAATACTATGTGATGCTTTTGACATGTTTATTATACATGTTAAAAACGTTCTTACAAATACTTGTAAGCCACGAAACCTAGCAGAGATAGGGAGCCAACAATGAAGGTGAGTTCACCATCCTGTTGGTGCTTTGAGGGTGTATAATAGTCAGCCAATATTGGGGCCTTCTTGCTTGAGGCTATATAATACCTGTACATCTCGTCATCCAATTCACGAAGGCTCTTGCCGGCCTTTATCTGCAGTTCCCGTTGCTCGTTAAACCAGTCCAGCTTGGCCTGTCTGTCTTGTACCAACTTTGCCTGGGCTGCTTGTAGTTGCTCCATGGCCTTATCACGTCTTTTCCGTTCCGCTTCGCCATGTCCTGAAAGTTTAGAAAATAGATAGTTGGTCCCTGAAAATGCTAATGCGTTGATTGCCGCACCTGCAACAATAACAGCTATTGTCGCCATTTATTGTTTGCCCTCCTTGCATTCCTTGCATTCCTTGCAGCAAGCCCTCTGCTTTCCATGGAGGCATATTTGACTTCCTCCACAATCCTTACAATAGGCCCTCCTTTTTTCATGCTGGCAGATTTGACTACCCTTGCACTCTTTACACTGGGATCTTATCCTTTCATGTTTATAAAACTGACTGCCCTTGCATTCCTTGCAGAGAGCCCTCTGTTTTTCATGGGGGCATCTGTTACGTTCCCATGACGCCTTCTTTTTATCTAGGCATTTGATGCATGTCTTTGTAGTTTGACCATTTTTCACCACCTTGAATGCATCTGGTAAAAGACTCTTTTTACAATTTGGGCAGCTCCTGGTTCCCTCCAGGTGTTTACCCTTCTTGCATTCCTTGCAGTGATGCCTCAATTTCTCATGCTTACAAATCTGACTTCCCTTCATTCCTTGCAGCGATACCTTAATTTCCCATGGGGGCAAATTTGACTTCCCCCACATTCCTTACAGGTGGATCTCACCCTTTGATGGGGGCAAATCTCACTTCCCCCACAGTCCTTGCATATTGATCTCCGCCTACCATGGGGGCACTTTGTACGTTCCCGCGACGCCCTCTTAATATCGAGGCATTTGATGCACAATTTTGTCAATTGGCCCTTTCCCTTGATCCTAAAATTGTCCAAAGAAAGATAGTGTTTACATTTGGCAGCTCTTGGTTCCTTCCATATTGATTTGTATTTGCCTCTGGGGACAAATACAAATTATGGTCACTAATACTCCACCGAGTGGAATCGCCCGCCTAAGATGTTTAATTGAGCATCTTGAAGCAAATACACGTAACATCTAAAATCCCCGGTTCCGTCGGCCTTTTTGGTAATATGGAGGGTAATGCCGTCACTAAGCCTCTGTAGGGGCCTCCCGCTACCATGTAGGGTATGGTCGGGAGATGCTCTGAAATCGATAAACAACGCATACCGTTCATTGAAGAATTGGCCAATCGTTACCGAAGAGTCGTGACTACCAAAGAGGTTGACAATCTGCTCTAGGTGGTCCTTGGGAAGCATGACATGGCTATTCAGTTCGTTAGGTTCACCTTCCACCGTGACGCTGATCTTCTCGATTTTGGGGTTGTAAAAGACCTCATTGATACCGGAATAAGCCTTCACTTTCCCGGGATCTACAAAGAGTAGTAAGACACTCTTGAAGGATTTGGCAGGAGTGTCTATTTGAAGATTATAACTGGTATCGGCTTTTTTCATGGTCACCACCTTGCTTCTCAGGATCCGTTCATAGGGCAGTGCTAGTCTTTCATACCTTGACATCATGGCATCTGCCAGGCCTTCATGGCTCACTTTGTCAAACTCTAGCTTGATATTGGTGATCTTGTACGCAGCATCTGCTGCCTTGGCTGCCGTAGATCCCACGGCTGCTGTCCTGTATCTTTGATGACGTCGCTGTGCTGTGCGAAATGCAGGACGAATTGGAGGCGGTCATATAAACCCGCTGGATAAAAGGGTAGGTCTCTGGTTAGTTCAAAGATCTTTCCGAGGGGTATACAGAAGGTGTAGCCATAGGCTGCAACAATGGCCTTCTCCTCGTCGGTACCCACATAGTCGGTGGCCTTGACCTGCAGGGCCCGGATGGTCCCGTCGTTTGGATTGATCCCCTCCAAAATGAGATTGTTGTCCCTGTCAAATTTGGGTAGCCAGAGATCCCGGTAGACTGCGAAGGTGTTGAAATCAGATATATTTTGAACCTCGTTGCCGTTCAAAGTAATGCGTAGGTCCCGCACCAGGCTTTTGCCGATATTCGACACGATCGTACGTTTTGTATTGGTAGCCGTCACTTCCAAATCAAATAGGAGTTTGATGGACCCTGGAAATATAACCTCGTCCTGTCGCATGCTGGGGATATCCACGCGCAAGTCTTCATTTTGATTGATTGTAGAGGGTATGTTAGATATCTGAACCCGTTGCTTTCGTCCTTTGATCCCAAAGAGCTGCTTCGTCTCTGCGTGGGGATTCAATGTAGTTCCAAATACACTCATGTTTTATTATATAAAGAAAATCTTTAAATAAATGCCAACTAATCCAGTATTTGTACCTGATATTGATATTGATGATGATGGTGGTGGGAAAGATGATAAACCCGAAGCTCCCCCATCAACGCCAAAACCTCCATCAACGCCGGGGCCTTCAACCCAAGGAGAACAACAGGGTGCTCCAGGGGATCTCCTTTCGGAGCAGAGGAAAAATTTACTACATTCAAGGGTCGACGAGCTCTACGAACGTTTTGAGGAGAGATTGGGAAAGCCTATTGCGATACCCTACGACGAGTTTAGGCTGGAAGGGACACGTCTTTTTTTCAACGATATAGACTTTACAGCATTAATTACAAAAGATAAGGGTGGGTTGCGAGCTACCGGGGTGATGATCAAGAGATTGAAGGCAGATCTCGTGCGAGCCCTAGGCTTTCCCGACTATGTTACTACACCCAACAAGGGTAAGGCAGCGGCAAAAGGTTGATGACATTGTGGGGAATGACAGGGCTGATGATATCATTTCGATGGAATCGATAGAGGAATTTGTGGATGCCACGGAAAACCTTATGGAGGAAACTTTATTTGGCGGCACAGATGAAATCACTGAACGTGAAAGAAGGGGGCTTAACCTCGAACTTCAAACTATAAGGGGTAACCTGAAAAGCCTAGCAAGTAAGATCATTTCGTTTGATAGCGAGATTGACAAGGCAAAGGGTAAATTGAAAGAACTTGAGAGGAATAAGGCCAGGGCAACCGAGGGGCAAAAGGTTAACATTGATATAGAAATAGAAAATCTTAATGATAAGATCAAAAAATTGAATGATAAAAAAAAGGCCACGCAGAATGCACGTGGCCTACTTTCCTCACAAATTTACAGCCAGCTGAGGACCATCAAGGAAACATTGATGAAAATTGCTGGAGATGACACGTCCCTGCTGGAGAAGCTAAAGATCCTCTTCAGGGAGCAGGGTATAACCATAGCGAGCATAGTCTCCGCTATTGGTCTATTAATAAGCACCATCGTACTTGCAGCTACGGGAGGGGGTGCCGCAGCGGGTGCTGCAGGAGGAAGTGCCGCAGTGAAGGGGTTTGTAGAGAAGCAGCTTGAAAGGCTCGGAAAGTTCCTGAAATACCTAGCAGGTAAGGCAGGTGTTGCATTGCCGGGGATTATGGGTACCATAGTCTCGTTCTTTTTGAGGGTAGCGGCAACCGTTGTCGAATACGCAGCCAAGCATCTGTACATGGCAATCGCTGCTGCCGTTGGGCTTGTCGTGGTCTACGTTGGAAAGGTGTAATATTAGTTATTTTTTAAGCCATATATAGGCAATTATGATCTCTACCCCTGTTGTGATCAACGCGGCCTTGGTATCCTCATGTTGGTTTTGTGGGGGTTGTTCGGGAGGATGTATAGGAGGCGTAGCATGCCTGGGAGATATAGTATGCCCAGGAGGTGTAGTATGCTTGGGAGGTGTGGTATGCTTAGGGGGTATAGGATGCCTAGGTGCTGTGGTATGTATAGGTGCTGTGGCATGCATAGGGGGCATAGTATGCTTGGGAGGTGTACTATGCATAGGGGGCGTAGCATGCCTCACAATAGGCTTGTTATTCACATCAACCTGGACACCCACATTTACATTGGCAGGTGCGATCAAAATATTGTTGTTATACCCCTCAATCTTACCTATACGTAGGTTCATGTCTGAGGGCAACATGTACACGCTGGGCATAACGGCAAAATTCACTGGCGTCCTGGCATATTGCAACACCTTCTGGAATTCCGTGATATCATGCCCCACATTTTCCTGACGCTGCACCATGGCTTCAAACTTCTGCATCAAAATCTGCCTTGCTGTATAGTTATCCGCACCAGACCCGAGTAGGGATGCCTTGGCCCTTGCCTGCGATCCAAGCAACAAAATCACGTAGACGCGGATACTCTCACTTAGCTTGGTCAGGCCCTCCGATGTCAGGCCTTGACTTGTTGGGATGATGAATTTAGCCCAGTCCCCATCAACTTGAGGCCACCATGAGCCGTTGGTGAGTGAGGCACCTACTGCTTTGAATTTGTACAGATTATTTGGATCTACACCATACTCACGACATACCTGCGCTTATCCACAGGTTGAATAGGGGTTTTTGTACTTAGAAAACCCATCATCATATGGCATGGGGACCTTCATTCTTGCTAGTATGCGACGCATGTGGTAATAGTAATCCAACCCAATTTGTGGGAATTTTTATGGCATATTTGGTAAACTCTGGGAATGCCACAGAAATGTGTGATTCTGTAGACACGTACAGATCCTGATGCTCCAAGTTGGTTACGCCAGGTGGCCATTCTCCCCTGCTTGATCTGTACGTTGCCCTGGGGCTGTATGTGTATATATTCATCCTTTTCTTGTTAGAAGAAAAGGATGAAGCAACTCTACATCACTAATATAGAAAAGCCTACGATATTTGAGGACTACCTGGGGCAGGATAGTAGGATAGCCCTGAAATCGATAAGTATCCGAGGTGAGTGGCTAAATATCTATAATAACAACGACTTCACCATCCGTAAGGCCGGACCTGATCAGAGGGAGACTAGAATACGGATCATGGCTGGTTTGTACAAGATCGAGGATGTGGTAGCTATTATAAATAGCCAGGCAGAGGATAAGATTAAAATGTTTGTTATGAAAAATGGAATCTGTAGGCTCCGTGTCAATGAAGGGTACACGTTGGCGTTTAATCGACAATTACATGAACTCCTAGGGTTTAAATACGATCCCGCAAAAAAGTACTATCAGAAGGGTGACTATGATGCATACTACAAGACTGACGTTTACATTAGACTACGACTCGTTTGGCCTCAGTTGGATGAATGTGATGCCCTGCTAGATGGTAAGAAGTCGAAAATTCTCGCCTTGTTGCCCATCAGGGAATTAAACGCTTGGGGGGATATGCTGACATGGAGTTTTGATACCCCAATTTACATGCCCTTGAAGGGCTCGACGGACCGGCTTGAGTTTATGTTGACAGACGAATTTCATCACGACAAAAACGTTTCATTCACTGCACTAACAATGTGTATTCTCATAGAATAATAAATGAGCGATATCAGCAAACTGTACCCTAGTTTGCCGAGTGCACCTGCACAAGGCGCCGATATGCTGGAGGAAAGTCAAAAGTATAGACTTGATGAGATTGGTGAAATTGAGAAGTATCTGCGAAGTGAGATTAAGGAGCGGGACAAACTCGCAAAAAAGTTTAAGATGCATGGGACCTGGGTAAGATATACAGACCATGGCCTGCTCGGCATTAGTGTGATTACATCTGGTATCGGTATTGGCACTTTACTATCCGGAATGGGTGTACCCCTGGCAGTGGCAATGGGTGGCCTAACCCTTGCCGTAGGGGTGGGACAGGCAGGTCTGAGGAATGCTGGAAAAAGGCTGGGTGTTAAATCAAAAAAGCATGAGAATATAAGACTATTGGCGGAATCAAAGCTGAACTCTATTATTGACCTGATTTCAAAAGCGGTAGAAAATGGGGTGATTGATAAATATGAGTTTAATATAATCGTGAAGGAGAAGCAAAGGTATATGTTGCTAAAGGAACAGATGCGACAACGTTTTAACCGTATTGTGAACGCCCTCAATGAGGAGGAGCGGGCTCAGCTGGTTACGAGAGGGAGGCAGGAGGCACATGATGAGATTTTAAAAAACGTGAGATCTGTGCAGTATGTAAGCACTACCTAGAGTCCCCACCTGAGTATAAGCCTTAATTTTGTACATTTTATAGGCCTTATGGTGCCTATAAAATATATGGTTTTCTAATCCTCACTCAGCAGTGATTCTTTTTTGAAGTCCTTATATCGACATTCCGTAATATGTACCTGAGGGTAGTGGTTTTTGCCCTGCACATACACTGATGAAATAGCCATGATTGCACTGGCTTGGCATGGCTCATCATAGGGTACTGGCATGCCGTGGAATTTAGTAGTGATCGCATCCTTGTAGTATTTAAGCTTGGCATTCACGTAACGGTCCTTTTTGACCGGCTCCGTCGTCAATTGCTCGGAGATCAACTCTTCGATTTTGTTCCATATTTGGCGATACTTCGCAACCCAGTCGGGGTACTCTTCAAAATCAAGACTCATTGCTGGTACTGCATTGGCGTTGTACCGGCTGACCCCATGTGGGGACCAGATTTTAGGTGTTTTTACCCTGAGAGCTACCACAAGGTCTATTGTATGGTAGCCTATGATGTACCGTTGATCCTTGCCCCCATTGGCAGGAATGGGATCTGACACTGTCAGGCAGTCCACGTTGATATCATTAATGTCTCCAAAGGTAGTCGCAAAGTTGTAGAAAATTTTAGGATTGACAATTTCTTCTTCAAATTGTAGCATCTTGTTTTATTGTAATTCAAGCGACTTCAGAGAATTGCATGTCATCGTACATACACAACCACCTCCATTATATATTATATATTCCTGATAGCATTGCCAGCACAACAATTTACCATTTGTCATGAGCCTTCGCCCGCAGGTACATCTGTCATATTCATCCAGCATACGTTCACAGTCCTTACATTGTTGTTCATCCATTTATTTCTAGGTCATCAATACGATCCTCCAGATCCTTAATCCTCCGTTCATTCTCCTTCTCCTTCTCTGATTCTTGTACCAAGGCTAGGGCCATTAGTGGTAGGGAGAGACCGATGCCGGCTATGAAGGTCATGACTACTGCATTTCCAAAAATATCGAATTTTACTTGACAGTTGATGCACATTTTATTAGTAGTAGTATTTTGATTTCATCTTATAGCCCCGAGGGGTTGTAAGATGACTTATGAATTTCACCTACATATTGAACCCTTCAGGGACATACTCTAACATATGGGCCTTCTACTCAAGGGCTTTGCTGCACATGTCCTGTGTCTTGAAACGGCCCGGCACATATTTGAGTGCATGGGGATACTTTTCAACGGCTTCGTTGCACATGTCTTGCGTCTTGAACCAATCCGGTACATATTTGAGTGCAGGGGGATACCTTTCAACATATTTGTTACACATGTCTCGCGTCTTGAATTAATCCGGCATATATTTGAGCGCCGGCTCGTACTTTTCAGCGGCCTTGTAGCACATGTCTTGAGTCCGGAACCTGTCCGGCACATACCCGAGCGCATAGGGATTCTTTTCAACAGCCTTGCTACACATGTCTTGCGTCTTGAACTGATCCGGCACATACTCGAGCATCAGAGGATCCCTTTCAAAAGCCCTACTGCACATGTCTCGCGTCCTAAACCGATCTGGCATATCCTTGAACATCCCGGGGGCCTCGTCGGTAAATATATTGCACATGTCCTGCGTCTTAAACCAGCTCATTTATATATACAGATTTCAACAAAGTCCGAAGATTACACCTACGTATTGGATACATCTTTACTGCGCATGCGTTGATGATCAGTGGATTTTTGCTGATGATCAACGGTATTCTGTGCAATGGAGCGTGACAAAAAGTTGTGACGTCACAAGTGAAATTGTGTATGATATTTTTTATGAGAGTTTGACCGTGGTTTTTGGAAAAGTGTGGTTATATTCCCTCCCTATACTAGCTTGCGGTGTGTTTGTCTTTCCCTACAGAACTGCTGGTAGTGCTAGCTAGCTAGAACGTATACCGTCTAAATTACGTGAATAGCTAGTAGCCATATATATATCGATGTTGTTGAAGTCATCACCCTACTTGGGTACAAAACTCAATGTTGCTGGTCAATGTTTGAGTTTATTTTTATAAATATTTTGATGACAAGCTGGCTGTGTGGGCAAATTAGCTAAATTATCTGTCACATTTCTAAGAAACATTTTGTTCGCTGAAAATTTTGCAGCTGACTTTCATCGTGACGTGTTTTGTTTATAATTCCTATACCTCTTACGCAAATCGGCAGGCAAAAAAATGCAGACAGTAAGTCGTGTGCCAGTCCATTCCAAACTTTTTTTTTCAGGCAGAGAAATATTTTGAAAATGAAATTAAAACATATATAACTTGCATGTAGTTTAGATTTAGAACACATAAACAGTACAAAAGTTTTTAACCATAATTTGACTTTTTTCACCTAAGGTCTGCATTTTTTTAGCCATGCACAAGAATCTTTCTATATTCGTTTTGCTAAAGTAAATGTTGCCTTTCAGTTCGTCATCAAGCGGTACTAGACTTTCCCAGCAGGCAAATGCTCTAATTAGAACGTGCCAGGTTTAAAAGTTTGTACCTTTCTTGGAAATTTTCGACAATAAAAGATGTATTTTTAAAGATTATATTACCTCGAAACTAAAGTATCAAACTTACCTTCAGGAGACTTGTTACGTAGTGATAAAAACACTCTAAGATTATCCACAGGCATCAATTTAAAATCTTGCTAAGTCATAGGTTTCGTCGCCATATTTACACATGTGTAGGCCATGTGCTTTCTTTCGCACCCACAGCAACAACAACAACAATCCCGCGGGGAATTAGAGATGTCTGTCTTGCTGTATGTTGTTCCTCAAACTCACGGTAATTCGATAGATCCAAAATATCAAGTATAAACATTTACAATATGCTAGCGAAAGAAGCCAGAAGAACGAGCTAAAGTTTGGGAAACTTTTTAAAAGGTAGGAAAACATTGTCTTTAATCATACTTCCGTAAGAAATATTAGAGCTCGGCCATATTTACGGTTTGTTTACCTCCTCTAGCTATGTTGCGTAGCAACAGAAGATGCGCACGCATCTTTTTTCGGAATTATCGTAAAGGTATATTAAAAAGTGAAAAAACATTGTGTTCCATAAAACAGCAAGTAAATAGCAAAGCAAAAAGCCGTATTTACCCAAGATATGAATGGACAATAAAGAAAATATTTTGCTGATTGAAAGTGAGTATCTTAGACTTATGTTGTACTTTCTCGGACAAAAACATTTGCAATTTTTGGTCTTTTTCGCGGAAGATTATGCTTACGACTTATTTTAAGCCAGTTTTAAATCAAGTGGAGCCTTTTATCAATACTTGGGAAAAGAATACTTTGAATGCTTAGTTTTAGCCTCACTATCCCTTCCCCTTCAAGTGCAGGTTACGCATGTTCTAAAGTTTTAGACCTATAAAGTTTGCTCTTTTAAATAAAACAGTAGCTACTTTATATATTGGTGTGATGACTGAAATGCATTTTATTAAAGGGTTGTTTGGATATAACTTCAAAGAAAGTACATCATCCAACGTGCACAATATGACAGACATATTTTCCAAGCAGGGCTCAGACCGAAGTGTTAGTGGTTGGCGAAAATAAAATGACGCTGTTGTTCAAGACAATCTTTAAGATACTAACTGTTATTGTTCATGTTCAACAATTTCAATTTTGTAGTATTACACTGTATATTTTGTGTTTTGCACGCTTTCTTTTATAAGCAAAACAGCAGTTTGGCTTAATGCAGCTTAGGTTTTTCTGTTTTAAAGGCTCTATTGTTGCTTATCTGTTGCGCATTGATCATCCACTAAGGGAAGTCCATCTTTTAGAACAAGAAACGTTTCCGAAACTAATGATTTTGTCTTCCTTGTTGTTGCTTATAAAAAAGCTTGTATGTCATATTATTTTATTCTTATAAAACTGTTTATTCATATAAATGATAGAAGTATAAATTTTCTATTAAATACTACATCGTCGTTTTCTTAACCCTTTTCTTGTTTTGGTTTGTCACACCTCCATCAGAATTAAAATTACTAAAATCCTATTATGCATAGGCTAAAATTATCTAAAGCAGGCAGGCCCGCCTTGGCAGTATGACGTTTGAAAGAGACTAAATAAAGACGTCTTTAAGTCGTTTTGGTACCTACGGGAACGTCTCTAAAACGTCTTTAATACGTCACAAAAAGACGTCTTTTTTCCGCCTGTCAAAGACGTCTTTAGGCGTTACGCTTTTAGACGGGTCAGAGACGTCTCAGGGACATCTCATCTGGTCTTTAAAAGACTTTTTAAAGACGTGTTTAAGACGTCTCGTGTTTACTGGGTTAGAAGGGCCTTTAAACTCACTCCTCCCTATCCCACCCAAAATTAGAGGAAAAAATCGCAAAAATTGACTTTCGCGAGTAGCCTACTGTTGTTTCACATATTTCGAGGGACTAAAAAGGACAATATGATGCGATCGCGTCGAAAGGATGTTATTGATTTAACTCGTTTGATTGTTGGATGACTGTTCTATGTAATTGCAGTGACCATTGACTTCTCTATTAATGTTTTGATAGGTACCTAACTACAATCGTGAACAAAATTATTGAAACAAAGGCAGTTGACACATTGGCATTGAAAAGTATGAAAAGTGCCGAGTAATGAATTAGAACCACCACCAGAGTCATCATTTACGTTTTTAATGGTATATTTTGCGATATAAATCATCCTCGTCTCAGCGTTTGTTGCCTGATGTCAAAGCTGTTAGCGCTTACTTGACGGCTACTTTTCATAACCAGTATATTGGTTACTATGAACACGTAATGAGTTTGTCTCGCTGTTACAATTTCCTCGGGTAGTAAAAGCAACTTGGTCGAGTCGTCGTTCTTCACTTGCACATGCCGAGGACTGACAATAGATCCTGGTTATTTATTTTTTTCATCACTTGACTTTACAAAGTTTTATTTTAAGCCAAGTTATTATTTGTTCACTATAAAACTATATTTATAACATTATTTGTCAAGAATGTGATAACGTTTGATTAGATAAAACTGGGCTTTTGTTGGGATATACTGATACATATCTAGCTAGCTAGATAGTTTAGCTTTTGTAATTTACAAGTCAAGTACCTCCTTGGAAAAAAGTGGTGATTGTGGCACCTAGCTACCTAGCTATTTTCTCGATGAGGAAACAAGAAAATTTACCAATGGTTAGCTAGATAAGCACAAAATAAAATGTTTTTAATAATTTATAAATGTTACCTAGATAATTTTTTATAAGCAACCCAGTTGTTAAGACTAGGTTTATAATTGGGCAATAAATTAAGCAACTTGCTTGGCAACATTCAAGCCTTACATCTATGCTATGATCCCTTCCCTCCTCCATCGCTTAGCAAACCTTTATCATTCACTACTGATGAAACGACCCAAAAGGTCAAGGTCTGGTTCATATTTTCAGAACAGTGTTGGTAAAATAATTATAGGTACTAAAAACAACAAGCTAAGAAACTTGTGAGCCAAAAAGGTCCCAGCAATCTAATGCGTGACCCTTGAGGTTAGATATTAATGTACTTATTCATCACTTAAATGTGTTTCTTATAGTGTCATATAGTGTATACTTTTTTTCTTTGGTTCTTACTTTTTCAGAAGAATCTTTAAAAACTTATGTCTGTTGGACAATTTCATTTCAGTTGTAAATCCTTTTTGTGATGATTTCAGACATGCAAGTTGACAATAATTTCTGAATTCCCACATTTTGTTTCAAACCGTGACATTTCTAGCTAGCTATATGTGCTATATGTGCCTTGTGGGGCAGTAGAGAATAAACAAACTAAATTTTATTTTAAAAAGATTATTTGTAGCATTGCTATTATTCATCAAGAAATCAAAATGTGTCCACCAACTATACATAACGGACCAACAAAATTTTAAACTCATTGAGGTAGTCCTATCAGTTGTTCAAAATTGGAAGATGCATTTAGCTGGCCCGATAAAGCTCCACTTTTAGAAGACTGTTTTTTAGGTAAAACAATGAATGGAAAATAAGATTTATTTTTTTATTTAATAACGGCTTCACACTTGCCTATGTGTTAGCAAGATATGTCTTTTCTCACCTAAATTGTCAAAAGCCATGATTTTTAGCTAAAAAGAACCTTTATTTTCATTAAAAATGATTAACAATGAAAAAATCTGTCAAAATAAAATCGTTCATAAAACTATCTACTGCTCGAATCACCATTTTTTTTGGCCAATTTTTTTAAACATTTGTCATAGCAAGGAGGTGTCATAGTCAGGAAACCTCTTATGTTTCAATGTCTTTTATGACAAAATACGCCATCTTTATAGCAAATAGATTATTTATGTCGGATGTAAACCAATCGCATTACAGAACTCACCAGTCTGTACCAGTGGTTAGTGCTATTCTCTGCTCTTCTCAAGGCGATCTTAAAGATTATTGGTCAGTGTGAAACACAAAAATAAACAAAATAAAATTTCGTACGCAAGAAGTTATTCAGTAACAAACATATATTGGCCCTGTCCTGAGGAATTTATAGTTTGTAAGTTAATTATGCTAAAATTATTCATTATCGGTATTAATAAATGATTAGAGAATATTAATTAACGATTGAGATATGATATTTTTAGAGCAATTGCTGTGGAAATATTTGGAATCAAATATGTGTTTTTATAATAGATTTGTGAAATTTATCTGCCTAAGTCTTCTTGTTTCCATTTGTGTACAATTTTCCACCTCTTGATCAGTTTTTGGGAAGGCCTTAATCGATAAATGACCGTCTTCTAAAAAAAAGAACATCACACGTTAATTAATTAGACACAAGCGTATTCAAAACAATATTCATCTAAAAATTCAATATAAAATTTGTTTAAGACTAATGTAACGGATTTAACAGGGCTTGTAAATGTAAGAGATACGTTAGATTAGTTGGAACAACCTTTTTTCCTCTTAAATAAATGTATGAACAAAATAAAATTGCATCAAGATCGCATTTACTTTTGATGACGTTAGGAATAGCTCTTTAACAGTCATAAATGAGCGTTAACGAGAAGTGCATTTTTTCTAATTAGAAACTGAAGTCAAACATTTAATTTTTTTTTTTTGAATTAATTACATTTAATTTAAAAAATAGTTTTTTGTTATAAAGTAAAAATCTAAACAACAGTTTTACATTTCTGTAACCATAAAACTTCTTCTGCTCTTGGTTGACAGGGACTCACGTTGTGCCATTGGTTGACAGGGACTAACGTTGTGCCATTGTTTTGATCAATTTTTAAGGGATAGTAACAACCATAAATTTGTTACTATTGCTTAAAAAATGTTGCCTCATGTTCTCGTGGCATGAATATAAGTTAAATGTTTTCTTTATGACGCATTAGAAAAATATTTTTGAATATATTTTCAGAAAAAAAAAAGAAAATTTACGTTACGAGTCAATGAACTTAACGACTTGACAAAGCGAGTTATTTTTTTCTCCTGTTGTCATAGTATAGTAAGATCGACCGTAGTTTGAAAACAATTCTGTTGCCAGTACTACATCATAAATTTCAAAATTTGTGGTCATCATTTGTCTCCAATAGCACTGGTGAATGTCGACGCTATGTAGCCACATCAAATATCACATTCTCTCCGCATTGCAACAAATATGTCTATATCCTGACGTTGCCTGGTAATTCCGATGTTATACAGATATGAAATAACCACAATTAAGTCAAACAGTTTTGTTAATTTGGTATTTTAAACAATTGAACATTTTGTGGAAATGTGTTGATTGGGGAAAAAAATAATCACGAATCCTCCTAATGTAATTTTAAAAGATGAAACATTAAACTCCTTGGAAATGTCACCCTTCAAAATTCCAGAATCATATCAATAAATAAATGCAAAGATTAGTTATGAAAAATGCGAGATGAAAGGAAATGTTCAGGACGCCCTTTGGACTGTCTCATTAAACGGCACTTATAGGTTAATTATTGCCATACATTTGAGAAAAAGCTACTAATTAAGCAAAAATGTATAATTACCAAATCAAAAGTTTCCTCAAAAACCCTTAATCTCTTATATCATGACAACTGTGCCATGCTAGATTCTCTCGAATTAATTGTTAAGAACTCACAATGCAACCTCGTCCCCAGAGCACAGGAGGCTGGTCCGATATGAAACCTGATTGGCGCGGATGTGTCACATAATTATTGCGTCACAAAAAACATTTTGGCGAGGCGGCGAGTCTGGGACGAACAGGAGAAAGCTGTTCGTATTAAAATGGCGAAGGAGCTGTAGCATGTTTTTTTTCAAAGTGAAAAATTTAATAAAAATCGTTACTAAGCAATGATAGTACAAGAAAAGACATGATAAAGTGTTACTACTTACATGGAAATATATTTTAATAGCTGGCAAAGTTCAATAACTAGAAAAGTAGCTAGCTAGCACACTTACCTAGCAAACTATCAAGATAAGTTTTTTAGAAAGAAAATCAACTTGTTTCCAAGTGGCGAGGTTTAATTTGCAGCTTTATGCAGAGAATGACATTACATAAAGTTACTAGCTGAGAGACCTAGTGTCGCCCATGTTCTTTATAGACAAAACAATTTCTCACAAAATATCGAAAATGTTTTTTAAATTGTTCATATCAGGTTGTGGTAAGCAAGCATGTTTTATTATTTTATTTGTTTTGGTTACAATAAAAAATATAAAAAGCCGGTAGGGTAATCGTCAGAGTCATTTTATCATTGAATGCACATTTAAGACAAATTGAACACAATCATATTTTAAGTCACACTTTGATTAAGCGCTCAACGTGGTATATCGTTAAAAACAGGATCCACTAAAGATAATGGTAGATATTGAACAGCTCACCACTATGGTATATTATCTCAGGACTTTTAAGCTGGCAATACACGAGTCGATTAATTGCTTTTGATTAATTGGTTTCTACAATTCGGCTCGTGTATCATATGAAAATTGCTAAAAAAAGTTGCTTTTAACCAGTTGCTTTCTACAAAAAAGTTTCCAACATGTTGGAAACTTTTCGATTAGTTGCTCCTTTTTAGCCAATCAAAACCCTTCTTTTTATTACGGCAAATGTGCAGACAGGGTTTTTGAAAAAAATATGAAACAACAAGAGCAAAAAGTAAACACGAGAGAAAACATGACCAACAAAAAGGATTTAACAGAAGAGTTCAATAATCTATGGTATAAGGAAGAAAGTTTGTGGAATGTTGTAATGAAAGTTTATAAAAATAGAGTAGAAAATATTATAGTTTTAAACAGCCTTGAAGAAAAATTTGACATTTCTGGTAAATTTATACATTGATATTAACAAATTATATCGCTATCTTGTTTATGATGATATTTCTGCAGTATGTTTTTTATTATTTTAGTGAAATAAAAAAAAATGTACGAACATATTTTGGTAGAGAAGTAGCCAAAGAAAACAATCAAAACAAAAATGGTGCCGGTGCAAATGATATCTATCAATCAAAAATGACCGCATTTTTTAGCTCTACAGTTCCTCAGAGAGAGAATACAACCACAACTTTGTTAAATTTATCTATAATGTATTATGTATAGTCATCTCGCCACGGAACGGCTCCGTGGTTGTTGAAGTAATTACAAAACGCTTCTCTGTAGTTCTTTGCCTCTTTCGTACAATTACTTGCTTGTGGTTTTAAAGACGATCAAGTTTCCATAGCACGACATCGCGTTTGTTCAAGATCCGCAAATGAACTTGATTCAGCTGACATTTTAACATATTGGGGTATAGCCTCGCACATTATGGTATCTTCTTTTGTAATGTCATGTTTCACAAGGTCAAGAAGATGGTCAAAAATGTTTGGGCTCATTCGTAGAAAGTTAAAATAATCTGCCTCACTTTCAAGGCAAAATTCGAGCAGAAGACTATCATACACCCCATATGTTTTTCGTTTCCTGAGCCATTTTTTGTCCACGTTCCTTTCTTTCTTTTTCTGCCTTTTTCCCCCGAAGACTCTATAATTAGAATATGAAGCAGCTGCGGCTGTAGTCTCTTCTTTACTAACTGAAGACATTTTGTTGAAAGAAATAGTTGCTTTCGTGTATCACCTTTTACAGAAGCAACTTTCTGTATGCGCACCATGTGTTCTGCTAGCAATTAATCGACCCGCCGCCTTTAATACTAATTATAAGGCAGTAAACATAAAACATTCACAAAAAAAGTCCAAACCGGGTAGTATATATATTGTGTCCTTTTCAGTAAAAAATTGAAATATTGACTTGACATTTTGTATGATATGGTTTTAGGCTGGTTTGATAAAATTGAGCCAAAAAATAGTTCTATTACCATCAAACTTTCTGAGTTCCTGAATTTAGCCCTTTTCAGAGATGCCGATAAGCCGTTTTTGACAGCATATCAATTTTGACTAAGATACAGGTTCAGAAAATATTAACAGCAATTCCAACCTTAAAAATCAGATAAGATTCAACCTAAAATTATGCCAGACAATTATGCCTGTAAACAATAAAATTTATTTGCAAGAAATATCTTTTTGCTAATATCCTTTTGTGATTTAATGCTCTTATGATGAAAATACTGAATTAATCTTTACAGTTGGTTTGGCATTTTGAATATTTTCTAAGCGAAATATGATAACAATAAACATAGAAGTATGTTGTAAATGAAAAGTGTTTTTTGAACAGCAGCAGAACTTTGATGAGCCCTAAAAAGTGCGATTTTGTGGAAATTAATTTTGGCCCAAAATCCCCAAAATAATTCCTCAAAAAATTATTCCCCAAACATTTTTTTCTCCTAAGGTAGCACACAATACTTTGCTGTTGGTAAAGTTGTTCACCAATACTATTAAGGCAGTGATACATGATTCAATTAATTGAATCGACAAAATAGATCACATGTGGACTTGTCAATTTCAATTTTCAAACGTGTATAACGCTTTTGATTAAATTTTTGGATTATTAACGTTTTAAACCTTGTTTTTGTATATCTAATGTGGGTCAATACAATGTGTGCTTGTTGAGTGAAAAATAAAAAAGCTGTATGGCGTTTTAAAAACATGTCATTAGGAATAGAAAGAGCAGAATTTATCAGAAAACGGGTGGCTTTTGGGGAATTCTTAGGCCACAAAATGTAAATGCAAAGAGGAATCCTGAAATAAATACTTTTTTGAAGCCATTTTTTCATCCACATGTAAGTTTTCCTCCAGATATTTGGACTTTATAGCAGTTGCTAAATATAACTGCAAGCAGTAAGTTCACAATATACGAATTCAGTTTCAGTTAACCATTGTTTAAATAAATTTTGTGAAAAATAATAATAAGGAAGCAAAATGGAACTCATACAATAAAATACAGCAATGCAGACACACACATGAACTTACAGAAAATGAGAATTTTAAAGTTCAGCCAAAATGAATAAAAAAAATGTTAATATGAAGTTAAATTTCTGCCTAGCTACCTTCAGTCGGGCACCTAAAATCACATGACCATTTGAAGATTATGTAGCTAATTTGGTTCTCTAACTTTAGAGAACCAACAATGTGTTATAGTCAGGTGGGCAAATCATTTTACCAATTTCCAAGTTTCCCCTAGCAACAAGTTTTGCAACCCAGTGCTTGCTAGCCAACCAATTCAGTCAAATACACAAAACTTGAAGTAAACAGCAGCCTAAATAACATGATTGTATATTTATACATTTGGAAAACAATCAAGGGCAATATGCGAGCAGTTTGTCTACTGCGTATGTGAGGAATGAAAACAAACTCGCCACACATATCTGTGACGTAAAACGCCGAGCTCGCTTAGCTCCACAAGGTTATATATAAAACTTTGGTACATTGAGACAAATCTCATTGAATATTACGCCCAAAAAAACTGTGCATTTGAGGGTCACGTGACCTCCTCCAGGGCCATCTTCGTTTCGCCGTCCCGGTTATAGAAAAGAGACAACAGGCGATGGGAACAAGGTTGCTCACAAAGGGCAGTTAAAATGTGTCAAATTTTTCATATAAAAATGTCAAACTTAATAACATTTCAGAAAAGTGTGTAGATGCCAAACCTAGGCTGCATCGGTTTTGAAAAATTACTAGCTACATGGAAAACAATTTTTTTAACAGCTAGAAATGTTGCTCCAAATTTACGCAGTTTTTCTGATGACAAAAGTTTAACCAGAATGGATATCAAGGATAGCTTTTGTCAAAGTCCTTATTATCTCTGTATTTTCACTGCTATAATGCTATTTCACGCAGAAATTCACACCGCCAAAATAAGAAAATTCAAAAAGAAGTAAATATGCTTGAGTAAGTAACTACGTTATGAAAAATCATTAATAAAAAAAACGCTGAACCTGAGCTAAATGGCAAAGAGGGCTTACTTAGTGTGTATACTTACTGAATGGATGGCGCCTAACTTTTTGTGACGTAAAATGTAAATAATATTGGTTGTATGATGTGCTACTTAAAAAAGAATTAAAACTCATTATTGATACTTAAAAAGCAAATATTTATGATAGTAAGATTTTAATTAAGGCGAGTAGCAAAGTATATTTCCAGTATGCATTAGTGAAATTAAGCCAATTTCCTGTACCTGAAATACAAAATAAAGTATTATCAATCTTCGCGAAATACAAATTACAATGATATCCAACCCTACCCGTATTTTTTTTGTCACAAGAGCAATTTGGTGTTACGAATGCACGATGATTGAAAAATTAAATGCGATATTTTTTAATGATTCTTGTGGATTTTATATTTATAATTAATATTTTAACTAGTCGTCAAGCCCGTGGAAAAATTATTTTAGTTATTTATACCCCTTTCCAAGTTAAAAGTGCAATGTAATGCAATTGCTTCGTCAATCTTTTTAGCGTATTGACGTCAATCTTCTTGTGTTAAAGTTTCGTAAATGACTGAACAGTTTTATGGCAGATGTTTTATAGAAGTCGTTAAATAAAATTTATTATCCACTTTTGGCGTTACAGACTTTCAAAAATTTACGGGTTTAAAAATTTGATAATGATGACGTCAGCGTACAAAAAAAAAATATTTCAGAAATTTTGATACCTGTTGCCTCTATTGTATCGAACTTGAAAAGCTGATCAAGAAAATGTATAGAATCGTGTACTCTTGACGAACGGTTACAGAGATATTGGAGTTTAAAGGTTTTTTGGAGACGACTTTTTAGGAAATTGGTCCCATTTTAGTCCTAATTTTGGCTGCTTATGATAGTAAATTTAGCACTAAAAGTCAGTGGCAAATTTCGCTGACAACACTGTTCTTTTCTAAGCTAGTCGCCTAAGAAAGTGTACTGCTAGAATAATTTACCCATGAGAGATAACTTTGTATTGACCTTTAAAAAACATTTTTACGCACATAAGTTAAGATGTTCATATTAAATTTCTTCGCAGTGTAGAACTATAGCATAAAAAAGATTATTTGTAGCATTGTTATCATTCATGCAGAAGCAATCAAAATGATGGAGCTTTCAAATTAAAGTCAATTAAATATATCAAGGATGTGACAATATGTCAGTAGTTTGTCACTTGGGATTAATTACCCAATGTTTGACAAGAAATGCAGCGCACAGAAATTATGCAAAATAATATAATAGCTAATGATGATTGCTGGGGTTTTATTTAATAATCGGGACAATGTGTTTTGCCAGGGTTCATTATAAGTTTAAAAAGAAAATTTGGATTTACGGTCTGATTTAAGGTAAGGGTCGATTCCTTTAGAATACTAACATACAGCGTGGTGTAAACACTTTGTGAAGTTTTTAGGGTATTCCAACATGAAGAACCGAAATGTGATTTCCTAACTTCGATGTTTGTTTAAAAATAAAAGGTTATATTTCTTGACTTTGATTAACTCTGAGACGGAACTGGGATTAAGCCGCGCGCAGTCAATTTGGACACACTGAATATAGAGACTAATCGTAAACCCGTGGGAAAATCCAGAAAATCAGCCGGAATTCGCCCTTTGCCACTCGCAGCCACCATATTTGGCTAACAGACGGGAAATTTGGTATTATATAGGCTTGTCGTTAGCCCGTTGAAAATCCACGGGAATTCACCCGTCGTAGCAAACATGTCACATTTGTTATATGTAGCTCGAATATTTCGTACGTGGTTAGCACGACCCGCTTTTGGCCGACAAACAAAATACGGCTATTATTATGGGGACTAGGCGCTAGCCCGTGAAAAAATCCACGGGTTTACCCGTCAACAAATTATTTACTCCGCAGGAGACACGGAATGAAGCTGCAGCGCAGTCGGTTTAAACAGATTACCGTTATAATAGATTGATAGCCCTTTATATATCGCATTTCGTTTTTACCGTAGCACGACGTTTGTCTTGCGGATAGACAGACAGACAGAATACGACGCGGGAATTCGCCTGTCACAACAAAGTCTATTATTACGGCTATTATTGTAGAGACTAGCCAGGGGATCCGGTGTCGAAACGCCCAGTTAAGCTACAAGTAGATGCTTTACCCTGCGTTGGACGACAGGTTAAGGGCTTATAAGAGCCGTTAACTGTGCCACATTTATGTCGTAAATCGAGTGAAGCAAAATTAATCGTGACGCAGGTTGAGCGCTTAGTACAGGTAAACCGTGTTTCACACCCGTGAAACACGGTTTACCTGTACTAAGGCATAATTCCCTTTTCCAAAGAAACGTTGTCCCAACTTCGGTTGAAATAAAAACACAGCAAACAGCCCGTTGTTACCCCGTCCAGGTAAAACAATCACTCAGCATTTTTATTTTGTGAAACAAACCTAACTGCATTTAGCATAAGAATTATTGATTGATAATTTTGTTGTAGCCAAACTGCATTTGGCTACTTTCCCTTTTTATCAGAGATAAATAATGCTAGCTAGGATAAAAAACTCTTATACCAAACTGAATAAAAGCTTTTAAATAATAGGAATAAGTAAGGCTAGCTACATAGCTAACTTCTCAACAGGATGCTGCTTCAAAATCTACGTTTGCAGCCAATCTTGAAATTGGTTTGTTTAAGATTTATACATGGCTAGAAAACGTGATAATATATTCATCTTAGCATGTGAAAATATACAGAAAATAAATATTCCTATGGACACAAAGTACTTAGAATAGAAAAAGGTCAAAAGGAGACCTAGAAACCTGACACCATTATTTCCAAACAAAAATGGCCTTCGTGAGCTTCTTTTTCGAGTTCTGCCGTGATTCCGAAATTAAGCTGCGTGCAACCAAAACAAAGTCCGTAAAAATCGGCTTCTCCAGGAATTTTCCGAAACAAAGTTTTGCGCAACCATTTTGAACAGAATACGGCTATTATTAAAGAGATGAACAGGTGAACAAAAGAAACTATAATATAAATATAACTTGTATATGCCATTAAAAAAATTAATTATTTTCATCATTATTTTTGCTAATAAAAAAAATTTCGTTTTTGTTACACCCATCTAGGGAATTTATTATTTTTTTAATTCGTCCTTTTTCGTCTCCTTGGTGTCAGTCCACTTAAATGTGGGTTCAGTTCTTCTGGCAATATTTTATGAAATTTCCTTATTATGAAAATTTGATAGTTTACTTTTTTATTTTTTGTATTATGTTTACTCAAACACGCAACGTTGTGATCTGCAAGTACATTGTTGAACCAGAAGCACTTTTTTTGTTCGATGTTTCCTTCGCCGTTGGGGGCAGTACATCGGAATACGAACTCTTTGATAACGTGTTGGTATACATTGTCGACAGTCCTGGAATATCGACGTGTTATTTCTATTGTATGCTAATAGATCTTCGGATGGCACGTAAAAAGAAGCACATTTTCCCAAACAAAACTTATTAGGTATAACCACAGGGATGCAACCTCTTTTCGTTACAGTTTGATTAAATCGAATTGCTTGACATAAATCTCTCGGTCTTTGAAGAAATGTCGATTGCGATACGACTGAATTGTCTTCAATTACTCCTACGTTTTTTCGCTTGTTTTTCTTATTTCTTTTATGTCTTCTAGGAGATGATAGAGCTACCATGCTTGCTATGATGAGGAGTAACGCTACTAGTTTTGTTATTTCCATAGCAAAAAATAATGACCTGCTATCAAGCAATGTGTTTTATGCCACAAGAGGCTTTTTGGTCTAAAGTTAAAATTAAAGTTCACAATAAGTACAACAAATAAAAGCTTTTGACAGCTACTGTCTATCTTTGTCCTCGTGGATGATTATTGTGTTACCGATTTTAACCTTTCAACTTTCAATGTCTTACTGTGTCAATAAATTTAACTTAAGAGCTTCAACAATAAACTCTAGAAATTTATATTCTTTTCTTCAATTTTCTCTCTCCCTGTGTTTGTCACAACAGCTTTGCTCTCCCCTTTTGAAATGCTGCAATTTTTTTTCTTTACAATGGCAATGCGTCTTAATTTATACTAAACTTTCGATGTATTATATTTCCTGTTTTCCATTAATCATCCACGTGATTAGATGTCACAATTTTAATTACACAGATGCCTCGTTTACACAGTATTAATTGAATTATGTTAGTGTTTTGTTTACTATTCTCTTGAATGTTTCTTTCTTTACTGCCGTTGAAAAGCATTCTGTCAGAATTTTGCATTATCATTCCTATCATCTTATTTGAAATTGACAGATAAAAGTCACAACATTCAGCAGTCAGCAACAACAAACTTGTCAACCCTTCTCAAAAAACAAAAAAACAAACAAAAAAACTCTTGACAATTTCAGAGTCCGTCCTTATGTGTGGAAACTTTGTTTAAGGAGAGAGCCAGAGTTTTTCTTTTTCCTAAACCTCTCAGACATAGAAAGATTTGAGAACCTTTGAATTTGAATTCTTCTAGTTACTATTTTTAAACAAGCGTTTAAGCAGTTCTTTTCCGTTCATTTACTAAGTTGCGGGCAAATTAGCTTGCAGCCCGTTTTGAACTTGATTGTTTGCAAACAACATTCGTTTCTTAACTCTCAGAAGTTTAATATTTAAAAAGATGTAGTGGAAATTGATAATAAATTTTTGACAGAAAAAAACAAACGAAAATACACAATAAATATTACACATATTTGTTTGCTTATTACACTATTTTTTGTCTCAATGTTTGGTTTTAATCACTTCTTCTTGTCCTCAACACATGTCAAGAAAATCAACATGTCAGCGTGACAACATTGCGGAAATGGTTAAGAACCCCCCAAAAAAATTTTATTGTACTCAAATTGCAAATTTTTTCTCTTAATTCTACACACATTTCTATAACCGAGTTGCTTGATTTCATAGCTACTTTCGGTATGTTGATGAGTTTCTCATTTGGTTCTTACAATACGGTAAAGGAATACTGTATTTTTCAACATGAGACATGGAATTTTCAAAATAGCCTTAAAAGGGTTTTGTAAAATAGTCCTGCGGATAAGGGTTAACAAGATAAATTTTGCTAAAACAAAATTGTAACAAATATGGAGGAGTAAATAATAGAAAGCCTAAAAGACATTAAGGAATTTTTGTTATGTTTTTGAATGATTCATTAGTACTATTTATTTGATCAATTATGTATTAAACTGCCTCGTTAGGTTGATAATGGTTATCAAGTTAATGAACCTTCGTCCTTTATTGCATTTACATTACATCATTGAGTTGCATTGCGTCATATGTTGCTTTCTCTCCTTGCCCTATTAGTAATGCAAAAAAATACGCAAGGCGGCCCTTTAAAGTTTTAAATTAGGTGTCAGGCATAGGTCATCTTAGTTTGAATTGTTCTGAAATCAACAAAAATAACATCACCTCCATATAACATAAATCAACAGCATGCTGATTCAAAGATGAAAGATATGTTAATAGCATTCCAAATTAGCGTTTATTTAAGAGGATTACTACAGTACAATAGTCCTTGTTTATGATAAACGTTTTTCTTCTGCATGTATTAGCATTGCTTAAAGTTCTCGATCTCAGAACTTAACATAAATTCCTTGGCAATATCAAGAACTTAGAAAGATATCGAAAAAGCTAGGTTGCTTTTTCCTATGTTATTAAGTATTTAACGTTAGGCGCTAATAGCAACTTCTCATCTAAAATTGATTTCTGCCGTTGAGATAGAGACAGCCTAGAGCCTGGACACCTAGCTCTGGTTGTCCATTCACCCGAGGCTTAAAAATTGTTTTTTTGGGGGGAACCAATAGGAATGCTTTGTTTTTATTTTTGACTAATAAAAATACAGTTTTAACATGATCTTTGCACGGACTGCTACAAAAAAAGTATTGTTCAGGTAGCCAGAACGTTCCTTAGCTGGCCGGCCTAAATCGTCGTTGACCAAAACTTATAATTCAAAGCACTCCACAGCCTAATGTATTTATTTATTTATTTATTATGAATATTTACACAGGATGTACACTTCAGTAATAAATTACTGCTATTATTGCGTGTCCTGATAATAAAACCAAAAAAGAAAGAATATATATATATATATAAATATATATATATATATATATATATATATATATATATATATATATATATATATATATATATATATATATATATATATATATATATATATATATATATATATATATATATATATATATATATATATATATATATATATATATATATATAGTTTTTATTTTTGACTAATAAAAATACAGTTTTAACATGATCTTTGCACGGACTGCTACAAAAAAAGTATTGTTCAGGTAGCCAGAACGTTCCTTAGCTGGCCGGCCTAAATCGTCGTTGACCAAAACTTATAATTCAAAGCACTCCACAGCCTAATGTATTTATTTATTTATTTATTATGAATATTTACACAGGATGTACACTTCAGTAATAAATTACTGCTATTATTGCGTGTCCTGATAATAAAACCAAAAAAGAAAGAATATATATATATATATATATATATATATATATATATATATATATATATATATATATATATATATATATATATAAATTTGATTACGTATGAATGAATGAGTCCTCGAGATAATTAAAATAAATTAAAAACAACAAGGGCCCTAAAATCGACCCTTGAGGTACACCACATGTTACAGAATGTTCTTCGGATGAGATTCCTTCATATATACACATCTGTATACGTCGGAATAGGTAATCTGACAACCATTGACGTTCACTCCCAGTGATACCGTAACATTTCAGCTTGTACAATAAAATACTATGAGAAAGTGTATCGAAGGCTTTGGACAGATCTACAAATAACGCGCCAACCAATTTTCCGCGGTCTGCTTCCTTTCGAATACTATCAGTAAATAATGTTGTAGCTTGCTCAGTGGATCTCTTTCTCCGATAGCCATGTTGATTTTTAGAGAGTAACTTATTCCTTTCCAAATAATCTGTAAGTTGTTTATGAACAGCTCGTTCTAGAATTTTTGACAACACTGGCAAGATTGAAATTGGTCTATAATTGTCCAAATTCGAAGTAGAACCACTTTTGTGTATAGGCTTCACTTTTGCTATCTTCCACTCTGCAGGTACAATACCAGTTTGTAAGGATAAATTGATAAGATAACATAACGGTTTAGATATTATACTTGCAGCATCTTTTAACATCCCAGGGGGAATGTCATCATGTCCTGCAGCTTTTCCTCGTTTTAATGATTTTAATTCTCTCTCAACAAAAGTCTTGCTGACATATTCAAATTTAAACTGCTTATCTGTTCTTGTGTCGAGTTTTGCAGGTTTTCGCCATATAAAGTCCCGCAATGGTTGCGATTTTTGTTTCAATGTGAATGCAATATTGGAGAAATACTGACAAAAGTTATTTGCCACAGTTTTTTATCGGCTACATCATCGATATTACTTGTTGCACGGAAAAACTTTCTTAATAGCTCTCCAGAAATTTTTCGGATATTTGTAGTTTTCGTTTTGCAGATTATGATGGTACTTAAATCTAGCTTGTTTAATCATGTTGTTACATCGATTTTTTAAATTCTTGTAAGCTGACCAATCTGCTTCTTTTTTAGTTTTCTTGGCTTTGCGAAGCAATTTATCCCGTTCATTCATCATAGATTTAACGCTTTTTGATTATTGGTGCGTGCTTATTTATGACACTAACTAAAGTTTGCTTCATGTAAATCCATGCTTCATTAACGCTGTTCATTCCATAGAAATAACCCCACTCTTGTGAACCAATTTCCTTACTAAATGTAGTTGGATCGTACTTCGAATAATTTCTAATGTTAATAGTTAGGGAAAGCGGTATCACGTCACTAAATGATATTGTTGCTTGTCTGTTGGTTAAAATAATGTCAATTAGGGTACTCGTTTCTGATGTAACTCTAGTGGGATTTTTTATCATTTGTTTAAAGCCTGCAATGTTAATTATGCTTTTCAAATCTCGATGATCTGCTTTCTCAAGATAATTAATTTCCGCCAGCGAAGGCGGAATCTTTAAAATCGCCTGAGGAGATAGAGAGATAGAGAGATAGATGGAGACAGCGCAGCTAGGCTGGACGCCCGAAACTTATCCAGGCTAAAGATTTTTTTCTGAGAACGAGGCTAAAATAAGTTTTAAGCCAATAGCATCCTAACAGTGCAACAGATTGTTTTATTACCAATGAACAATACTTTATTTTAAAGTTTATATGCTATCGAAGGTTAAAGCTCGTGCAGTGTAGCATAATGAAGATCGTCTTATAATGCGCCATCTTTGATGTTACGTCATTTCTTTCCGTACAATTTTTCAAGCACGTAGACTAAAGCTATATTCAGCAGAACTAATTAATTATTCATGAATTTTATTTTTTATTTATTGAGTTGTATTTTAACATTTCAGGTTAGTTAAGGCCAGGATACACTTGTATAATATCATTAAATATCTCTTATAATAATAAGCCAGTTCCGTGTGTCTGTCTGTCACTTTTGCAAACGCAATATTTTTTATTACCCGAATGCGCGAGTTTGTCGAGTTTTTTTGTTTTGTTTACATTTGTCTCGCAACCGTTAGAAACCACGTGATAGAAAATAAGCAGTATGATTCGCTCAAATACGTACTTTCGAACGGGACGGTATTCGAATAGAAAGTTTCCTTGGCGTAAAAACAAACAAACATAAAAATCTCTCGACAAAGTTCTCGACAAAAGGCGAACTAAAGAAGCGGATAAAAAATGTCTTATTTTCGACGATCCCTACGAGTCATAAAAAAGTGCAGATATTAAGAGCAAGGAAAGTCAAAGTGAAGAAGTGGAGTGGATTAAAAAAGCATATAATTTGGAACAGGGTTAACATCGACACACAAAACAACAACAAAGGAACAGACCCTTCGTCTTCAAAAAAGTGCAAAAAGTGAAATGGTATTCAAAAAAGAATATATGAGAAAGAAAGAAAAGTCCAAGTGAAGAAGTAGAAGTAAAAGTAGAAAAGTGAAGTTGGAAGCCACAATAAGTTACTTCGGAAGTGAAGAGTGGAGCTAGAAGTAGTAAAGTAAAGTTAGAAGTAGAAAATGAATGCTAGCGTTTCAAGTTCAAGTGACTTGGAATTCAGAAAAAAGTAAGAACTTTGATATTTTTAGACGTTCCGTTTTTATATGTAGGACACTTAAAATTGTCAAGGAGAATCGTATTCTCAAAAAGAATCCATTAGAGCTTCAAATTCTTAAAGTTTACCGCGTTTTTTATAAAGAAGCTAGCATATTTTTTTGTTTGTTTGCATAATTAATGTGTCTCCTGGTGCGTAACTAATGTGTTTGTCCTAAAATTCAAAATGCTACATAAAGCTGTTAGCTGGCTACAATGTGCTGGCGAAATAGAAAATTCTGGTTTGTTGAACTAACTGCAAATGTCATAATTTTTACATAGCTATTGTTTTCCTTTATATGTGTTTTACTAATCACAAATGGCTAGCTATAGACGTAGCTAAGTCTCCCAGCTTAAGTATATTTAACTGGGTGTCCTAGCTTACTGTTAGCTAGCTAATGTTAGCTTCTAGAAGGCTCCATCCCATAGTTAGCTCTAACCTATAAGTTATGTTGTTATTCCTCTTTTTTTAGGTATTTATCTCTACCTTTAGTCAAACTTTTCTTCTTTTTTGAACACGAATTATGATGTAGCAAGCTAGCTACAAAATCTTTCTTGAACCTTTAGGATAGTGTGACTCATGTTAATAATGCCCATAGAGTATAGTTTTTTTCACATTACCTGCAAAATCACAAGTGGAACAAATTTTGTAGAATTTAAAGTGTGTGTGTTAAGTTATTTTTTATTGTTTTGTTTCTGACATCCTGTTAAACTTTTGTCAGGCTACGTGGTGTAAAATGCCAAGTTATTTTTACAGGGGTTATTGAAATTACATTAGAAATTTACGTGGGTTTATGACTTTGAGTTAAAAAAATTTATGAGAGGATGGTATGGTTGTTCGTTTATATTGTTTGTGTTGCAAAGTGCTGTTATTTGAAATTTGGGTAAACTTTTGTGGAAATAGACCACATGCAATATACTAAAAGAACAAATTTTTGTAGAATTACACTTCATTGTTGTGTAAGCTGATGTCTTTTTGTATTTCGCATTATAAACTTTTGACAAGTGGAACAAATTTTGGAGAATTTAAAGTGTGTGTGTTAAGTTATTTTTTATTATTTTGTTTCTGACATCCCGTTAAACTTTTGTCAGCCTACATGTAAAATGCCAGGTTTTTTTACAGGGTTTTTTTACATTTGATTGGAAATTTACGTGGGTTTATCACTTTGGGTTAAAAAAAATTATGAGAGGATGGTAATATGGTTAAGTCAGTTTATATTGTTTGTGTTGCAAAATGCTGTTTTTTGAAATTTTGTGGAAATAGACCACATGCAATATATACTGAAAGAACAAATTTTTGTAGAATCGGACTTCACTATAAGCTGATGTCTTTATATTTCGTAATATAAACTATTGTTGGGGAGAACTAACTGTATGTGATGTCATTTTTGCTGGAAGAGAATTCCATGGTTTCACGGTTTTGTTTTTCTTGAGAATTTTACAAAATTTTGTAGGGATAAATGTTTGCTGATGATAAAAAAACACTTAATGTTCTGACTGAAACTGTTTTTGTTTTTTATATTTTGTAATCTAATGGGCGAGGACTGTATATATACACTGAAATGACTAATTTTTCTAAGATTTGATGTGTTTTATATATATACCCTTTTTGTGGAAGATTAATGGGTAATGGCAATGTACGACATGCTGAATGAAATTATTTTTGTTGATTTAGATGTGATTCTCAAAAACCAATCTGTTTTACATTTTGTGTAAACTTTTGTTTATGAACCGTATATATACAATGTTTGTTGATTCAAGTTTATTCTTTGCTTATTGACATTTGACATTTGGTGTAAGATTTTAAGAACATTTTTTTTTGTATATGCACTGCTGACGTCAGCCAAACATCTATAAAGCAACCTATTTTTTCATTGGCCTTTTGCCTAAGTGGATTTTTCCACGGGCCTTATCGACTAGTAGTTAATAGTTATCAAGTTAATCAAGATCATCTTCAGTATCTTATTATATCTTATCTACAAATTAAGAAACCAACCTCATTCTCAGGGCTTTTTGTCTTTTATCGGCGCTGCGCTTATTGATAGTCCCACCGTCCGATATGCAAAAAGAGACAACAGGTCCTAAGATCGAGGTTGTCAAGAAAAACAAAACAAAAAACAACTGGATGGCATAAGAAAACTGCTTATTATATATAAAATTCTGAGCCGTGCTTAAGTCAGCGAAATTATGATCCAGGAATTGACGTCACAAGCACTCCCGCGAAGGATTTTTATTTACATTCAGTAAACAAGATGGCGATGGCGAGACGAGGTTTCTAGCTTCCCTAGATAACTTTAACGTCAAATGTCTTGCAAACAAATTAAAACAAGTATATTATAATATTATTTTCGTAATTAGTACAATCAACAAGGTTCCTCCATCCTTGGTACAATACTTAAAGTTGATTTTCGATTTATTAAGCCAGAAAAATTTTTTTAAATCGGATTTGAAATTAGGGTTACCACCTTAAAAGGGGCTACAAAACGATTCGATAAGTTTATTCAATTTTAGAAAAATGGCGTGTAATAAACGACCACTCAAAAGGTCATGGTGGATGAAATTATACACACTTTAGAACCACATACACGTCTAGACAACCTGTTAATGAATAATTAACTTTTTATGATAAATAAGCTAAGGTCTGTAAAATATATTAAATATCAGTTAATCGAAAGTTTGTTTTGACAAAGGAACAGAGACAACACGAGAAGCTATATTTGTTAAAAAATGCTATGTTATTAGCTTTAAAAAGGTAATTAATTTCTCTAAAAATATTTTAAAGTCATTTGTTGCTTAAACTGGCTTATGTACAATAAACTTATATGTTTCTATGCAAAATTTCAAAGGATATAGCTAGCTAGCTAGTCTTATATAATAATACGGAGTGTATGTGACGGTCATAGTGGATATCGTCATTTTCCTTTGATGTCGCCGAAATTTTCTTTAAAGTCGCCGAAAAAAATATGTCTCAAATGTTAAATTTTATGACGTTACGGCGCGACGTCAATAACACTACTTTAACGTCAATATCCTATATTAAATTAATGAAGCCATTACAGTGCACTTAAAACTTTGAGGCCAAATAACTTGGAAACGAGGTGGTGACGTCAATGATTTTTCACCGCGTGGGTAACTAGGGACCACCTAGGACCAATTTGGGTAATTTTCCCAAGCCTGGGTCCCCGAATCCGTTTCGGAATGGACGGGTTGATGACGTCATCAAAAATCATTTAAACCACCATATCTCCGTAACCGTTTGTCAAAAGTACATGATCCTATACATTTTCTTGATCAGCTTTTAAAGACCTATACGTTGAAGGCAACAGGTATACAAATTTCTAAAAAATAATTTTGTGTGTTTTCGCGGGTCTTTGCTGACGTCAGCATAATTTTTAAACCCTTATATCTCATTAACAGTTCATCAAAAGCACATGATCATATACATTCTCTTCATCAGCGTGTCGAGCTCTACACAATAGAGACAACGGATAAACTGAATTTCGTCAATTTGTTTTTGCATATGCACTGCTGACATCAGCAAAAGGTCTAAAATAACCAATTTTTATATTGTCCTCCTGCCTAAGTGGATTTCTCCACGGGCCTTATCGACTAGTATTCTATAATACAGTTATAATTTTTCTACAATATACTTATAATTTGTTAAAATATCGTTATAATTTCATTTAATTTATTAACATCGTTGCCACAACAACGCTAGCAGATAATAGATCTATTGTCACACAAACAAAAGGCATTCGAAACCAGATCACCAACAATATTATTAAAATCAAACTCGTTTGATTTTATTCAAATATTATAGCCATGCAGCAAATTATGATGTTATGACGCACATGTCAGGTGTTGAAATTATACATATTATAGCTATATTATAAGAAATTATAAGAAATTATAACTCTATTTTAAACATATTTTAAGAAATTATATTGATATTATAAGTGATATTTCAGTGATATTGTACAAGTGTATCAGGCCCTTTACAATAATAATTGAGAGTACTCAATGATTTGTTTACCCCATAATTCTCCGTTTACAAGATCAACTTCAAATTTTAAAATATTTTAGGCTAATGGCGGAAATCTTCAAGCCCCTGGGCTTCTTGTTGATATTCATGTCTCCCAAGATGAGTGTCTCTTTACTTAACTCGTTAACTTTTTTGAGAATAGTTTCAAACACTTTATTGAATGTTTTGAGGTTGTAAAGTGAAGAATCAGGGGGTCTGTACACGCAACAAACCAGAAAACTTTTGCCTTTTGTTGAAAAATTTCCATCCAGATACATTCAATATCTTCAGATTCAAGATCGATTCGCCTTTTGTACTTTAGCTTTTCCGAGATATAAATTGCTACACCTCCTCCTTGGCCTTTAGATCTACATCGCTTAATAAAATGATACCCCGGAATTTGATACAGTTCGTCATTATCTTGTTCGCTACCCTTAATAATGTGAGTCTCTGATAAGGTGAAAATATCAATATTTTTACCAATTTCGAATATGGCTAATATATTTGCCATTTTATGGAATAATCCTCTGATGTTTTGATGAAATATACTAATACCTTTTCTCTGCGATAAATCGATCAACTTTTGCGGCCCAGGGCATGATTCAACATCCCCACACATAATCAAGAGTATAAATATTAAACATTTGCGCGTGGGTCTAGTATAACAAAATCTTTTCCGATGTACAACCAATGAAGTCATAAAATACGTTTCTTCTATCTCTGAATGAGTTTCATTAACTCCCAGTGTAACGTTGACACCATCAGACTGAAGTAAACACGGTTTGAAAATTCAAAAACTAAGATATATTATTAAACATACTGCAGCCATACGGAACACGTCTACTCGCTTCGGCGCCATTTTTTTGACGTACTGACGATCAATCAACAAAACTTAAAGCTATGTAGAAATCGTGTATTTAAATACGAGACATATCTAGAATACCCCATTTTCCATATCCGTTTTGCAGTAAATGAAAACGAGGCCGTATTCTAGAAAACGAGACAAGTGTTGAGCATTTTCTCAACAATCGATTTTTTAAGGGGAGATCAACTGAAGAAAGTAGATTTTCTGTACTTTGGGAGCCATTTTTTGATTAAAATATGGATCAATTCAAGTCTGTACTTCCTGAGGGAAAGTATGTTAATTGTTTGGGAGATCTGGGTGGATTTTAGCGTTATAGAACTGAAGACAAGAAGCCCTGCGGCTTGAAGATTTCCGTCATTAGCCGGAGAGATTACGAAATTTGAAGTAGACCTTGAAAACGGAGAATTATGGGGTAAACAAATCACTGAGTATCCCAATTCTCAATTATTATTGTAACTAACCTGCAATGTTAAAATACAACTCAATAATTAAAAAATAAAATTTTTACATAATTATATAAAGTATTCTAAAATAACAGAATACAAATCTTGTTATGTATAAACTTGACGATTTGAGTGTAATAACTTCTGAACGAGCTCAATTTGAATGAATGAAGTAGTTCATTGTTAATTAATTCAGCAATAAATACATATTAGCATTTGAATATGTCAGTTTTTAGGCCTTTAAAATTTACTCTCTTGTCGAACATTTTTTGAAAATGCTGATTGTGCATGGTTTGATAACAGCTGATCTGAAAAAGAAAGTACGTTTTAAAAATGAGAAACAAGAATACAATTTTACCATAAACTGCATTAACACCAGGTTGTTTAATTATTGTCTCTTTAACCTCTCTTTACCTCTTTGATTTGAAAAGGGAATTTATTAAAAAGATACAAATCAATGCCATGTGATGCACAAGGTATATTACATATATAAATATATGTATATAAATTTAATCAAGCTGGCTTTTGATATCTTTGTTAAACAAGTAACATAATAAGCAGGCAATACATGATTTTGAAACCTGGGGACAATACAGGATTTATTTTGTTGAAATCGATTTATTGAATTCAACAAATTTGATTGTTTGTTATCCTTTTTTAATTCGAATTCTCAAATTTGAATTTCTTTAAGGAGAGTCTGATTAGTTGCATTTTTTTCATTTTGAGGATTGGTCATTGTTTTGTTTGACAAATCCAAAAAGTTGAACATATCTAACTTCTGAAATTTCAAATTGACAAATTGAATTCAACAAGTTGAAACAAAAAAGGGTAAACACACAATAAATTTGCGGATTTGATAAATCGATGGTCCTTTTCGTGAGATTTTTAAAAATCAAGTCTTTTCTAAGAAATCTTAGAAAATATTTTGTGATACTTTGGGTGAGTTCAAGAAAGATTTTCAAGCAAATTAGGCACTCAAGGAGAACTGATAATTAGCCAGTAACAGAATAGTTAGCCGTTTTTAATGGCGCCGTTGCTTAGTGGTTATTGTAAAAAATCTTTTTTTCTCTGATTAAGTTATTGAACAACAAGAAATAAAACCACGAGGTAATTCATAAATAAACACTTCTTTCTAGAGTACTGTATAAAAACTAAAAAACAACAAGAAGTCAAAAATACAAAGAGCATGCGTAAACTATACAAAAATAAGAACCCGTCAACATATAAAGCGCATGCGTAAAACTTAATAATCTTTAACAGTTATAACTCTGTGCGGGAGAACAGGGTTCGATTCCCCTTGGCGGTAATTCAATATGGGCGAGTGAATAATGCTACCATAGCGCCGGGTTAACCCAAGCCATGTGAGGGAAATTAGGGAGATGGCACACTGTGTGGGCTGTTGGATGTTGCAGGGACTTATCTGGTAGAGCGCGGACCCTAACTGAGTCTGCGTAGCTCAAAATGAGCATTAAATACTCTAGGACTCCCCATCTAAGCCATAGCACCTCCAGGAAATAATAGACAGGGTATATCCCTCGATATTTGTGAGGCTAGCCATATAAAATATACAGATCATCTATTTATCTATGCAGAATAATTATATATACGGTGCGTACGTTATAATTAGCGGCTCATACAGCTACTTATATTATATATATTTTTTTTACTTAAATTTCCACACTTTTCTTAGTTATCGATCTCCCCATAGCCATCGTATTTATATAGATCCACATAAAGTTGTGCTTCAATTAAAACCAAAAAAAGGAACAAGAAACGATTGTGCAAAAAAGTTATTAATTTTACTGTAGCTAGCGGTATGTTGTATTATTAAACAACAACACTATTCTGATTTCAAGAAAAAACATGGAAAAGACGCAGTTAGCTGTGAAGAACACAAAGAAGCTTTTAATGGCTAATTATACTATGCGTAGCGTCTAATTATCCTGCACCGGCTAACTATATATTCTGTTACAGGTTAATCATCAGTTCACCCTGACTGTTCGGTGCAAGCAACAATAAACTTTTGTCACGTTTCGAAAAACTGTGCGAAAATCCTGTGCGAATATATATCTTTTTATCTGATAGAAGTAGCCCCACAAAGTGTCATTTGGAAGTTATTTTTAGCCCCCCTTTTCCCCATAAGAACAGGAGTTGGGTGTCCAGTCATGGAAAAATTACACAAAGCAGGAAAAAGGGTTTTTGTTGTTGGCTTTTTAAGAAAAAAAGGCTCTAACCAAAGCACTATTTTGTGTAGCTAGCTAGCTATCTCGATAGCTCTAGCTAGTTAGTAAGTAATTTCACGACTATTAGGATATGTCAGCACCAATCAAAAGGAGATCCAAGTCAGCACCAAAAATTGAGATAGCTAGCTAGCCAGCACACCTTTCTCACTTATATATAAAATAATTCTTACCTGATAAAATACACGAATATAAAAAATAGTGCTGAAACCCAACTTTTACTGGAACAAAGTACAGTTGGTAAGTTGCACAACAAATTTATTGATAATTTTCAAAGTATTTCATTTTGACATGATCTTAATGTTGAAATAGTTAATTTTTACCAAAGCAATGGTTTTTCAATTATAGAATTTAAAAAAACCTTCTTTGATCATTATGTAAAATGTGTATACTTTTCTGACCAAAATGCCATCAAATTTCAATTAAAAAAAACTTTGAAAATTGAACCAAAATAGTTAGTTTGATTTTTAGGTATAAGGCTATGGTTCTCGCAAGTGCGATGCAGATAATGAAGTAAATTAGTTGTGTGTGTGTGTGTGTGTGTGTGTGTGTGTGTGTGTGTGTGTGTGTGCACATTTGTGCCTTGTGGGGACCAATAAGTGCCTTGTGGGGTCCACTTGCCTTGTGGGGACCAAAAATTGTGTCCCACAAGGCTTTTTTTGTTAAATTGCGTAGAATCGTCTGAAATATTGTTAAATCGTAAATTAAGGGCGGTTCCCACATGGCATGTTTGTGCTTGTGTAACGCCTTGTGGGGACCACGTGTGTATGATGTCAAATTTAAAAAGCTGCCTTGTGGGGACTAAGCATACACACTCGCTATGAAATGATACACTTTTGCATAAATAGGTTTTATAGTATGGTATTTTTGTTTCAAATAATAAAAATCAGCTAGAGAAGGACCATTTGTGTTACCGCCCCATTTACTATATTTTGTTTAGTTTTGTGTTGTATGCGTACCCTCCTCTGCGTTGTCTCGTTTTTGCCTCGTTCTATGACATGTATCGTCCCAACTGTTGAGTGAATGCAAATTAAACTTGTTGGATTAGGCTATCAGCCACTAAATTGTCATTTCAAATATTTTATGTATTTTGCTTAGTTTTTGGCCCATTTTGCCTGCTTTCTCTTTGCCTTTGCGCTTGAAGCGAAATGAGAAATTGGGAAGAGGTTCTCTACTTCTTATTCCGCTTCTGTAACTCCACTTCGTTCCCAGGTTTCCATTTGGCAATAGTTTATTTAACTTTTTCTTATTCTTTGTATTTACTTCTGTTTTTATTGATTAAATAATAATCCGCTGAAAGTCCGGCTCTAGTCAGCGAGTTGTCGCCCAAGGCCCCTACATAAGTTAAAATTTATGGACCGCTGGACTCCTTAGAAACCTTGTTCCGAAAAAAGTCTGTCGCTGAGGACCATGATTAGGTGGCATCTAACACCACAGAACTGGAACACAGGGCACCTAAATTTACTGAAAAGGGTAGGATCTACAAGCTTTAAACATTGCTCGATGAACAGGAGCGAATCTTTCGAAGATTGATGAGAAGATCTACCGAAATCTGCGACTTACTTAAAGTGCAACAAGTAGCTACAGTCGAACAGTCTTGTCTAGAGTTAACGATCTCGTTAAACGCTTTGATAAAGTACACAGCAAGTGCACCCAAGTGAAGCTTCGAAGAAAGAATCTATCTAGGACAAGAAATTAATTGACTAGATAAGAAAGGCCGAGCTGGTAGAAGCCAAGTTAATCGAACAACGTCGGAGTGCTTCCTTAGATGCCGAAACTTCGCAAGGAACCAAACTCTCTGAAAGTATGAGTTATAGAAGACGTATCTGTGATGACTGTGACGACTTACGTATGCTGTTAAGACTGCGATCTGTTCCAGAAGTCGCCTTTTGATGAGAACCCTTTAAAGTTAACTTATTTCATAGCAATGTTTCAGGGGGTCGAATCCAAAGTTAACGATCTCAGGGGTAAACTGATCCGACTTATCAAATTTACCACCGTTGAAGCCCGGGAGATCATTTGAAATTGCATCCATTATCCTTCTGAGAGGGGGGGAGTATCAAAGCACTGTAGAGCTCATATCTTTCTTGCCAGTTATAGAAAGAAAATTAAAGGTTTGCCCCAGTTGAAATTTAACGATCCAAAAGAAATGAGAGAGTTATTTACAATTTTGATCAAATGTCAAAGTATCGTTATAAGAAAGGAATGTAATGTTCTAAATACACCAAAGACCCTGGCATCCAAGTTGGCTGGATCTTTGTCTGACCAATGAAACCGTAAAGTCCTTGTCAATCGGCGAAAGCATCTTACAAAGCCAGGTTAGAAGACTTTAACAAATTTGTTGAATAAATGTCTAACTTAATGATTGACCCACTTTTCTCCGGACATGCGCTTAAGCATTCTGTTGCTACAAGGGAAAAGGACCCTGTAAAGAGAGCGCGACCCCTAAAAACCTTGGCAACCGACGCTAGGAATAGTGCGAACCGAGACAATTCTTTTCCTGCTTGCACTTTCAAACATGATGTGCTGTACTGTAGATGACAAAAGCAAGTTTCTTGGAAGAAAGAAGCTTTGGTAAGGATGTTACGAAGCTATAACTGCCGATCATACCACAAAGGCGTGCAATGTTTGTAAGAAGAATCATCCCGCTAGCCTACATAGTTTCAAATTTAGAATTCAGGATACATAAAATGAGCAAGAAGAATCAAAGGAAAATCTGTCAGAAGTAACGGTATTGGATTGAAAATATCTCTCAATTCATCGTGCGTGGGAGAAGTCATCCTTTTATGCATTGTGCCTGTTCAGGTGCGTAATCAATTCACAGGCGAGAACGTCAACACCTTGGCTATGCTGTAGTCAAGCATAAGTTTTCACTGATAATCTGTTGAGAGAACATCTCTGTTTTATTGCATGTCTTTTTTTGCGTGTCGCTTTTGCAGTCCGTTGAGTTAAATCTAATCACTGTTAAGTAAATGCGAATGAAACTTCAGTTCTCTCGCTGTTGGGCAAAGAAATTTCGTTTTATTTTAGATCTTGCTGCTGTTGAGTGCACTTTTTCAGAGCTACAATTGTGTTAACAGTTATAATGTTATTACCCTCAACTCCTCCCTGGCATAGATAGCGTATCCTATTCGTGCTGGGCAGTGGATATTGACTTAGCCTCCCGCTGTTCAACTTCTTACTGTATTATGTTACTTTATGTTGTGATACTTTTCCTAGCTTTTAATTATCTTCCATTTTTTTAAGATTGCGTGAAATTTTTTTTATTTTTTTTTTGGAGAAAATTAGAGATAGGGAAATGTATGTTCTAGCGCAATCCCTAAAACGCACACGCTCACGCCCACGAACAAGTCCCTAATATGCAGCACCATCCGATACCATCCCATATTGATCCACATAATTCAAGACCCATTCCCTATTATTCTACCTTGATGACATCATCAATGTAGAATAATATATCCCAATATGTTCTAGCGCAATTTCCCATAATATTCTACGCGCATAAGGGGAATTCCCTAATGATACTAATAATCATCAAATAATCAACGCATGCGCAATAAGATGCGTTAGTTTTGACCACGATGAAATCCTCTGTCAATCGAAAAATCATACAATAAAGAGAGATGAATACATACACTGTAAAACAATTAGGAGATATTGCAAAAGGTCGTGGACTTAGGGGGTATTACAAGTTACGCAAGGCTGAATTGATTTCCTTGCTGGAGGAGCAACAAGAAGTCATAATAACTCCAGAGGCCATGGACATTTTTGAGGGGGAGCCCGAGGCATTCGAAGACATGCCTGATCGGTTCAAAACGCAGGACATGTGTAACAAGGCCGTTGAAAAAATATCCCTGGATGCTCCAATACGTGCCATCAAAATTCAAGACGCAAGACATGTTTGGCAAGGCTGTTGAAGAAAATACCTGGATGATAGAGCATGTCCCAGACAGGTTTAAAACACAGGGTATGTGTAATAGGGCTGTTGAAAGGAAGCCCTATGCGCTCAGGCATGTCCCCAACAGGCTCAAGGCGCAGGACATGTGCAGCAAGGCTGTTGAAAGGGATCCCCTGATGCTCAAATATGTCCCCGGCCGGCTCAAGACTCAGGATATGTACAATAAATTTGTTGAAAAGTATCCCCATCTGCTCTACTATGTGCCGGATCAATTCCATACCCAGGACATGTGCAGCAAGGCCGTTGAGGAGGAGCCCGAGGCATTCGATTTTGTTCTGGATCAATTCAAAACGCAGGATATGTGTAGCAAGGCCGTTGAAAGGGATCCCTGGGTGATCGGGGATGTGCCGGATCGGCTCAAAACGCAAGACATGTGTAACAGGGCTATTGAAAAAGATCTCTACATACTCACGGATGTGCCGGACAGGTTCAAGACCCAAGACATGTGTAATAGGACCGTCGAAAAGTATCCCCTGATGATATGTTGTGTGCCGGACTGGTTTGTCACCCGGGACATGTGCAACAAAGCTGTTGGGGATGAACTACCCCCTGCCTATCACCAGAGGAAAGCCGAAAAGGCCAGAATTAGGGACGAGCTGGCACCGGTAGCCTGGCATCCAGATAGGGTCATCGATTGGTGCTTTTCGCAGGATGAAAAGGCAGATCTTGAAAAATTGTGGGGGCCAGTTTGTTAAACCTATGTTAATCCTACAGCCTTGTTGTAAGATTAATCATATAAGCTTCGGACTTTGTTGAAATCCTTATATATAAATGAATTGCCTCAATACCCGGGACATGTGTAACAAGGCCGTTGAAAAAGAGCCCTGGCTAATGAGGCAGGTGCCCGACAGATTCAAAACTCAAGACATGTGCAACAGGGCTATTGAAAAAGATCCCTACATACTCTACTGTGTGCCGGACAGGTTCAAGACTGAAGACATGTGTAATAGGATCGTCGAAAAGTATCCCCTGGTGCTCAAACAGGTGCCTGACAGATTCAAAACTCAAGACATATGTAACAGGTCTGTTGAAAAGGAGCCGTTAATATTTGAGTATGTGTAAAGAGGTGTTACTATTTTACAATCCCTGTTGTAAGATACTATAATAAATGTGCATCAGCTGTCAAGCAAAATTTAATATATTTGGAAGTGCGGTAGCCATAATACTGGCTGGCGTTGGTATCTCCCTACCGCTGGTAGCGTTGGCACTGGCATTAGAAAAATCAGAATGTAGGGCGAATGAATGGATGAGACATTCGAGGTTTTTGAGGGAACGTCTTGATGACCTAGAATATGATCATCCTTATAATTGTAAATAAAATGGAATAATGTAAGGACTGTGAACGTATGCTGGATGAATATGACAGATGTACATGCGGCCGAAGGTTTGAGGTAAAAGGTAAAATGTTGTGCTGGTACTGCTACCAGGAATACATCACGTATAACGGGGGTAGCTGTGTATGTGCGAGGAGAAGCAATCCTCGGACCTTGCTTTAAATTACAATAAAACAAGATGCTACAATTTGAGAATGAGCTCGTCAGCCATAAAATTTTCTACAACTATGCGGCTACATTTACAGACATAAATGATATCAACGTGGAATATCTGACAGTGTCAGATCCGGTACCAGCCAACGGGGGCAAGGATCAACGGTATATTGTTGGGTACCATACAATAGACCTCGTGGTAGCACTCAGGGTAAAGACACCTAAAATCTGGTCCCCGAATGGAGTGACTCGGTATAATGCTAATGCAGTACCAGCAATGAGTCTTGATTTCGAGGAGTACCCCGACTGGATTGCAAAGTATCGCCAAATTTGGGATAAAATATCAGAGCTGATCTCCGAGCAATTGACGACGGAGCCTGTCAAAAAGGACCGTTACGTGAATGCTAAGCTCAAATACTACAAGGATGCAATCACTACTAAATTCCACGGCATGCCAGTACCCTATGATGAGCCCTGCCAAGCCAGTGCCATCCTGGCACTATCATCGGTGTATGTGCAGGCCAAAAACCATTATCCCCAGGCACATATTATGCAATGCCGGTACAAGGATTTTAAAAAATAATCACTGCTGAGTGAGGATTAAAAAACCATATATTTTATAGGCCCCACAAAAGGCCTATAAAATATTATAAAATTAAGGTTTATACTCAGGTGGGGAATCTAGATACCGCTGGCATGCTGTTCAGACTGAAGTTTTTTTAAAACATTGCTTCTGCCCTCTTCCCGACCTTTCGCAACTAGCTGAGCACGTTCTCGTTCATTGATGTGGTCAATAACCCTCCTAGCACGCTGTCGCATCTGTTCCTTTAGCAACATATATTTTTGTTTTTCCTGCATAATGAGACTAAACTAATAGTCGCTGATAACCCCATTCTCAATGGCTTTTGATATAAGATCAATAATAGAGTTAAGCTTTGTTTCCGCGAGTAGTCTAATTGACTCATGTTTCTTAGCCTTCACACCCAGCCTCCTCCCGGCATGTCTCAGACCTGCCTGCCCAACTCCCACTGCAATTGTAATACCCCCCATCGCGATACAGATTGGAGCACCAAGGCCCGAGGCCAACGCCCCGATTCCGACACCCGACGTTACTATAGTAATGCCAAGCAGTCCGTGATCGCAGTAGCGGACCCAGGTCCCATGCATCTTAAAATTCTTCGAGAGCTTATCCCTCTCTTTAATTTCCCTTCTCAGGTACTGTTCAATTTCTTCGATCTTTTTAAGCCTATAGACCTGGCCTTCCTCCGGAATATCCGCGCTTTGTGCGGGTGCACTTGGTAAATTTGGGTACAGCTTGGTTATATCAGCCATTTATTCTACCAGCAAATGCATTGTGAGGCCGGTGAAGGCCACATTCTTGTCATTCTTGTCAAGAGACTTCCTTAGTGGGTAACAAGGCGAGAATCTTAGACTTTTTACCATCTAACAGGCAGTCGTCTTCATCCAACTGAGGGCAAACGAGTCGTAGTCTACTGTAAACGTCAGTCTTATAGTATGAATCATAGTCACCCTTCATATAATACTTCTTACTAGGATCGTAGGGTAAACCCAAGAGTTCATGCAAATGTCGACCAAACACAACCGTATAACCTTCATTTACACGGAGTCTGCAGAGTCCATTTTTCAGGACAAACAGCTTTATTTTGTCCTCTGCCTGGCTGTTCACGATAGCAGCCAAATCCTCGATCTTGTACAGACCATTCATAATGGTGATCCGAGTCTCCCTTTGATCGGGCCCTACCTTACGGATGGTGAAGTCATTATTGTTATAAATATTCATCCACGCAGGCCTAATACTTATCGCTTTAAGGGCAATTCTACTATCCTGTCCTAGGTAGTCTTCAAATATGGTAGGTTTGTATATATCGGTGATGTAGAGTTGCTTCATCTTTGTTTTAAAACAAAGATGAACATATACTCATACAACCCCAAGGCAACGTACAAGTCCAACAGGGGAGAATGGCCACTTGTCGTAACCGGCCTTGAGCATCAAGACCTGTACGTGTCTACAGACTCGCATATCTCTGTGGCATTCCCCGAGTTTACCAAATACCCAATCAAGCCTCCAACTAATCTGCTGAATGACCCTGTCCTTGTGGGTTGGAAAGGACAAGCGTTGGACTACTGGAATGTGCAGGTTAATTTTGCCACCCACTGTGCGAGTACTGCATTAGGCATATCTACCAAACACCTAACAGGCTCCGTCCCCCTTGTCAACGCGATCTTTAAATTTCACGTGTACTATCACATGCGTCGCATTCTTGAAAGAATGAAGGCCCCGATGCCTTATAACGATGGGTTCTCGCAGTACAAAAATCCCTATTCCACATCCGGATATGCACAGGTGTGCCGCGAGTATGGCGCGGATCCTAATGGCCTGTACAAGTTTAAGGCAGTAGGTGCCTCGCTCACCAATGGCAGATGGTGGCCCCAGATTGATGGTGATTGGGCCAAATTCATCCCCCTGGGCACAGGGAACCCCCACAAAATCAGCACGAGAATACCAAGGCAGCCCTGATTACAACGGGGGTAGGCCTCATCATTGCGTACATGTGGCTAAGGTAACCTATTTCCTCCTTCCAATATAGACCATAGCAAACCCGGCTGCCGCAGCTATTGCCATGTACAGATGCTTGGCTGCGTATTCAACAACTGTTGCCGCCACCCTCAGAAGGAAGGAGACAACCGTACCGATAATGCCAGGCAGGGCAACACCTGTTTTACCTGCCAAGTATTTTAAAAATTTTCTCAATCGTTCCAACTGCTTCTCCACAAACCCCTTTCCTGCACCACCGGCGGCACTTCCCCCTGCGGCACCTACCGCGGCAGAACCCCCTGTAACAGCGAGTACAATGATGGAAACCAGTAGCCCAATAGTTGATATTATGGAGGCTATCGTCAAACCCTGTTCCCTGAAAAGGGTTTTAAGTTTTTCAAGTAATGGCATGTCGTCTGCGGCGACCTTCATCAACTCAGCCTTGATATTTTTCAGAGACTTAAAAATTTCGGAGGAAAGTAGACCATGCTTTCCAAGTACCTCCTTCCTATCCTTCTTTAATCCGGCAATCTCATTCTCCATAGCGTCAATAGTATCTTCCCTTTGCCCCCCGACCTGCTTTTTCAGCTGTTTCACCTTATCCTCTTTTTTCCTGATATCGCTATTAAATTTAAACATCTCATCCCTAAATTTTTTGATTTTTTCCTGCAGGTCTTGAATTTCAAGCTTTATTTCTCTTTTAACCTCCTCGTTCTCATTGTCAATACCACCAAATGAAGTATCGACAAAACCCTGCATATCATATGCAAAATTTTGAATACCGTCAACTGTTTCCTCAACGGTTTCCATCTCAAAAATTTCACCCGGGTCCTCCTCGGTATTATTTATAAGGAGATCAACTTCATTCGCGAGGTTCCGGGCCTCTACCCTACTACCCTTATTGGGTGTTTGATAGTCCACAAAACCCAGGGCAATCATACGCTTCTTGCCTAAATTTTTCTTGAGCTCTCCAATAGTTGGAAAGGAACCATTTGCTAATGTCAGTTGTTTTTCCCTCAATATTTCACTACCTTGTTTAATTTCCCTAATAAACAGCTGACCATCTCTCTCCTCAAACAGGTCGTAATATGTTGCATTTGGCATCAATCCCAGCCCATCCCTAAGATTTGTATATAGGGTATCAACCCTTGACCTAAAAAGTCTCATCCCTAGCGACTCCGTAGCTATGGTTTCTTCCCCATGCTTTGAGGCCCCCGGTGTTCATGGAAGTTGCTGAGCTGATGGAAGTTTTGGCGTTGTATCTGGCCTATCAACCTTTCCCCCGCCCTTATCCTCCTCTATATCATGTTCAAAAAATGGATTAGTTGGCATGTTTTATTAAAAATGAATATTTTTTCTTCATATAATAAACCATGAGTACAACAATCTTCGGAGCCACATTAGACCCATACGCAGAGACGAAGCAGCTCCTTGGTATCAAAGGACGCCGTCAACGAGTTCAAATAAGTCACATACCTTCTAAAATCAACCAGAATGAAGATCTCTATATTGACATCCCAAATATGTCTCAGAATGACGTCATATTTCCTGGAAGTCTCAAACTATTATTTGATCTGGAGCTGACAGGTACAAACACGAAGCGTACCCTTGTCAGCAACATAGGGAAGAGTCTAGTGCGAGATTTACGTATCACCCTAAACGGCAACGAGGTACAGAATATCAGCGATTTCAACACCCTTGCCGTCTACAGAGACTTGCGGCTACCCAAATTTGACAGGGACAACAATCTCATTTTAGAGGGGATCAACCCTAACGATGGTACAGTTAGGGCTCTGCAGGTAAAAGCCACCGATCACGTGGGTACTGACGAAGAGAAGGCGATAGTCTCGGCATACGGGAATACATTTTGCATACCGCTCGGCAAACTCTTTGAACTCACCAGAGACTTACCGTTTTACCCGGCGGGGCTACATGACAGACTACAGTTTGTCCTACATCTTGCCCCATATGGCGACGTCATCAAAGATACAGGGACAGCAGCCGTGGGATCGGTGGCGGCAAAGGCTGCTGATAGCATGTACAAAATAACCAACATCAAGCTTGAGTTTGACAAAATTACTCACGAGGGCCTGGCTAGTGCGATAATGTCGAGGTATAGGATTCTCGCCCTCCCATATGAGAGGATATTGAGAAGTAAGGTGGTGACAATAAAAAAGCCGATACCTCATACAACCTTCAGATCGATACGCCTGCGAAGAGTCTCAAAGGTGTCTTGCTGCTGTTTGTGGACCCCTCAAAAGTGAAATCTTATTCGGGCATCAACGAGATCTTTTATAACCCCAAGCTTGAGAAAATTAGTATTACGGTTGAGGGTGAACCGAATGAGCTCTATAGCCATGGTATGTTACCCAGGGACCACCTCGAGCAGGTCGTCAATTTATTCGGAAATCATGATAGCAACGTTACCATTGGGCAATTCTTCAACGAGAGATACAGTCTCTTTGTCGATTTCAGGGCAAGCCCAGATCCGGGATTGCACGGCTCCGGGAGACCTCTACAACGTTTGAGCAACGGGATCACGTTGCATATGACCAAGAAAGCCGACGGTACCGGGGACATCCGTTGTTACGTGCCTACTTATGGATGCCCAATTGAATATTATGGACGGTAGGTTCCACTCCGTTACTTATTAGATGGGACTACTAATAAAGATGGCCACTATCGCTGTCCTTGTTGCAGGTGCTGCGATTAATGCTCTTGCATTCTCAGGAACTAATTATCTATTTAATAGGTTATCAGGGCATGGCGAGGCGGAGCGCAAGAGACACGACGAAGCTGTTGAACAATTGAATACGGCCCAGGCGGAATGGATTCGAAAAAGGCAGGCCAAGCTTGATTGGTTTGTCGAGCAACGTGAAATACAAATAAAGGCTGGTAAGAGCCTTCGTGAACTCGATGATGATATGTACAAATATTACATTGCCTCAAGTGAGAAGGCCCCACAATTATCTGATTATTATACACCATCCAAAACCCAACAAGACGGCGAGCTCACATTCATAGTAGGATCACTGTCCCTGCTGGGCTTCATTCCCTACAAGTATTTGTAAGAACGTTTTTAACATGTATAAATAAAGACATGTCAAAAGCATTACATATCGTTACCAATGAGAGGGCGGAGAAATTAAGTCAAATTTACTACACCCAAGAGCATCTCTGGGTCGGGCGTAAGGCTATCAAATTACTCGCGAAGGAGAGCGGCCTATAAAAAACTAGTCACTCACTGGCTGTCCCGTCAACTCTTGTGGCTCAGGCATATCAGGGGCCCAAAACGCATAGACTACCCCCATTTTACCATTGCGACACCCAACGAAATGCACCAGTTTGATCTGCTGTACATGCCACATGACAAACTGTATGGCAATGCGTACAAGTATATTCTCGCGGGGGTTGACGTTGCCTCGCGTTACAAAGTAGCAAGACCCCTGCGTACAAAAAAGGCTAGCGAGGTCGCGGAGATGATTAAGGATATCTACAAGGCAGGACCTTTACATTATCCAAAAACATTCCAGTGCGACAGGGGCTCTGAATTCAAATCTGATGTAACCAAATTGCTGGAAGGCAAGGGTGTGGAAATTAAACGAGCCACCACTAAATATCACCATACGTTTACAGCCTTTGTCGATTCGTACAATAAGGTACTCGCGGAAAGGCTCTTCAAGCCTCAAGATGCACATGAGTTGGCTTCTGATGAGACTAGCAGTATATGGATCAAAAATCTGTATACCATCGTGAAGGGTCTCAACAATACCAAGACTGCCATGATTAACATGAAGCCTAACAAGGCGATTAAGATGGATGAGGTACCTCTCGCAAAAAGCGAAGAATATCCGGAAGAGAAACCCCTGCCTGAGGATGGAGTGTTTTTATACCTCCTGCAACCTGGGGAAGAGCACGGTGATGCACGACGACGCGCTACCGACGCCTTTTGGAGCAGTAAAATGTATAGGCTCGATCGTATAGTAGCAGGTAGTCGCATGCTGTACTATTTACAAGACGGTCCCGATCGCAGCTTCGTGTCAGAAGAATTGATGCTTGTACCGGAGGATGTTCAGGTACCTCCGGAACATGTGAAGGATTGGTAATAGTACCTATAATTTTTACTACCCCGCAAGGATAGTAAAAATTAGTGTCTGCCTAGTCCTCCAGTGCCGGAACACCCAAATCGTACAGGTCATCCCGAGTAAGGTCGACCAATCTAAAATGATTCCTGAAACGTTCTACATGACCCTCCTCCTCAAAACGATTAAAGGCGTGTATGCCGTTGGGGTTGTCGATAACAACAATCTCCTCCGCCCCCGGGTAGTTGTCACTGAACCACAACCTCTTCTTGCTGATATTACGCCTCTGGACACGTGTGCAATAATAGGGAAGATGATGGTATTCGTCATCATCCTGTGCGCTGTGTCTTTACCAGGGTCCTGGACATTGGGTATATGCCTTTGTCGAAGCCTTGCATTTTCCTGAGCGTGTGCCGCAAGTTGTCGATCCCTATCCTCGACCTCATCCCCCAACACCATGAGCTGGTTGTCCCTATCCTCAATTTCATCACCGAGTAAGGCCAGGGCCCCATCCCTGTCCTCCAGGGCCTGGCGATGCTCATTAATTACATCCTGTAATTTTTGGACACCCGCCCGGGCTAGCCATTTAATGACCCCCGCGGCTTTTGGTTTCCTAGAACGGCGAACGATCTCCAAGGCTCCGTTCAATGTGACAAAGACGTCATGCGGATTTTGGCCTTCATTTTTGGTGTATGTACTAAATATACCTCCTCCTATTTCTTCTCTTGTTGATATCATATCATTATCGAGGCTACACTGTCTAACATTTTCAATACCTAAAAACCGTCCCAGATCAGCCCTTTTGAACATAGGTTGATCCTGGCTATTGGATAGTGTCTCAATGGCTCCTGTGTTGAACATAACTTGCGACGACATCTTTCTAATATATCAACGTAGGCCAGGGGATTTCATTTGATAGATTCGAGGGTGTTCTAATCTCACGTACAAGCAAGAGTGTTTGGTTTTTTTAAGCTCAGCCTTAATGTCATCCCAGTCGGAGATCATATTAGTCTCCTCGTCTATCATCTTCATATCTGAGCGCTCATGGGGGTACCATAAAAATAGGGCCTTCTTCTGCCTCCTTAGATTCTTTGGGAGAGCAGTGTAGCTCTGAGTAAGGCACCACAAGCTGTGTTTGCGATGCCTGCCACTAACAGCCAAGTCAAGTAATGGCTGCCTACGTTTATCGAGGCTTTCATCGGCTATACAGTCATCCACGATAAACAACGTGTCCTCGCCTGCCAGCAATGAGGTGAGTTGGCGGATCCATTCAAACAGCTGATCCTTAGGGTCTATCAGGAACACATAAGGATCCTTCCAGAGCGATGCCCTTTCTAGATAGGTTGAATTCCACCGTAGGGTGGGGTACAGTATCACTACGTTGTGATAGTGTCCCCTATACTCATTTTCCAATAAATCTAAAACACGCTGTGTCTTGCCACAACTTGTCGGGCCTGTAAAGATAGCCGTATGCGGATCCCTTACAACATCCATTTACTAATATGCCCACTTTTGATCTGAGACCTTGGAAACTACCCCGGCACATTCAATACATATTAGTACACCTCCATGTCCATTCTCTAGGGAACCCCGACAGGCGGGGCAGATCTTGATATTTCTAGCCTTATATTCGAGTGGTGGCGGGGTATATATTAATTTTCCATTCAGACATCGCAGTACCTTGCGATATTTTTCAACGAGTAGTTCCTTTTCATACCCCGGTAATACCTCGATGAGTTCGGTGTACCGTGGTATGATGCTATATGTCAACAGATCATACAAAAGTAGATAATTATCATCCTGTTCAGCAACCCCTCTAATTTCCGCATCAGTTGCAAGAATGTCTACCTTGTATTCGATAACAGGGTCCTTACATTTTGTACCCCGCCTAGCCTTGGCTTTATCGAGGCAACCCATACAACTCTTCGTTCGACCATTCCCTCTAATCTTGAACATGTCCAGGGTTAACATTTTTTTGCATTTTGAGCAAATCTTATTCATTTACTTGAAGGTACTCGCCCTGTCAATGGCCCTTGACACATCTGCAAGTGTTGGGTATATGCCCGTTTCGACATATTTGAAAGGAATCTTATGATGAACATGTAAAAATTTGTAGAGCTCCCAGGTGTAGCCCTCGGAAAACTGGGCCTCCATATGGGCCCTACGAATATTCATTAACTCATATAGGGGCTGAGTCCCTATATGTTCACATTTTGTACGACGTTTGTTGCGTGATGTTTTGCTAATATTGAGACAATTTATGCACTGCTGATTTGGTTGACCACAAGGCTTGATCCTGAAATTATCAAGGGAAAGATGCTTTTTACATTTTGAGCATTTTTTACCCTCCTCCATATTGACTCGTTTTTGTCCTTAGGACAAGCACGAGTTTTTACGGGACACTCTATTTTTGCTTTGGCACGATGCTTGCGGGGATCCATTTTTTGGAGACAGCCATTTCACGACTTGCTCTACCTGCCGCAAAGTACGCCGTAATTTTGAGGACGTCATTCATGTCCATTTTGGCAGATGGGCGTGAAATACCTAAAAATTTCTTACCCAGCCATAGCATAGGCGAATGTGAAGCTAAGGTCCACGACTGTTTCGTACAACATGTCCAGGATCTCCTTCTCTTTTGGGGTTACGTTGCTTGTCATTTATTACTAGAGAGTATTTTTTGAAAAAAATCATTGCATCCTGAAAATATCAATATTTGGTTGAGATTTGCCCTGTTTTCCCTGCTGGGGCTCTGGATTAGTCGCTGGCTTGTTAGATTCATTTTTGCCACCCCTGCCAAATTTATACCATACCCCGACGCCTATCGTCAACACGGCAAGCGTACCTACACCATAAAGATATACATCCGTTGACTGTACGGAACTGACCCCAGAAGAGGTTCTGACTGCAGGCTCTACGGTACCCTCTTGTTGTTTCATTTCTTCCTTCCTCTTCTTCATCAGTGCCGTCAACTTGTGCCCCTGTGCCACACGCCCCGGATGCTTTACTTGTTTTGTAATGACTTTCTCTTCTTCTTGTTTCTGATCCTCACTCATTTATCTTATAGTACCGTCGTCTTAGGCTCTTCCTTATCCTCCACCACCTCATCCTTCTTTTTACCCATATGCCGAGCCGTATGTCCTGCTACAAGCAGCGGGGCTAAATACCTTCCAATGGTACAGTATACAAGGATCCCGAGATCTGTCATGGAGTCTCGGATTATAGGGTCTTCCTCGATATCTCGACGTAATTCATCTATATTGTCGATATCCACGAAGTTCCCGATCATGCTGGCATACAGGCTGATCACATGGGTAGTCAACGCCTTGGCCGTCTTCTCACCCTTTTCGTGGAGTTCTCGTTGAAGGTACTCAGTATGTACCTTGTCAATAGCCTCATCAGGGGCCTTGTCGATAAACCCCTCGGTACATTTTTTAGGTAGTAGATGTCCCTTGCCTTTGCGTAGGGCCTCCTTCAAGGCTTGGCGTTTATCGATTGGTTTCTCAATATTTTCATATTCTGCAGAGGCATTGTCAAAGACTTGTACAATATCAGACGACATCTTTATTATACGTCGATATCGAAAAAGTATGTAGGCAATCAGGGCATAGAGCAGGAGTATGGCTATATACAAACATGCCTACATTTTATTCCCTTTCGGGTGGCAGGCGGTAATGGCCTCTGGCAAGCGTTGAAATTTGATCACGTTGAATGATCCGTTTATCATCTGCCCTGTTTAATGCTAACTTCGATACCTCTTGTTTGTATACCTTATGGTTCTTATTTTGGATCAAGACTTGGGGTTTGTATATATCAACGCCCTCTTCCAGGTATAGCTGATAGTCGTCGAAGGTGATGGATTTCTTCGTCACACATCTCTTAACACCCTTGGCCCTGCGATCCCCACCCTCCTGTGTAAGACTCTTATAGGCGTATGCCTTGGCCCTCAACGTAATGAACTCGGTCATGACCTTCCCACTTAGTTCGTCTTTCATGAGGCCCACGACCTTCTTGTTTTTCCCTATAGGAAGAGGCCTGTTATCATCAGGATTATAGGCACTTGTGTCGAATCTTTTTTCGACGTCGTCTTAATATGGTACACAAAGGAGTCTGTGTCCATATAACAGAGCTGCAGCTTGCTACCATATTTTGGCTGCATATAGTCGTAGTGGAACTCATACATCACCATTTTTGACATGTCTAATATGGCCTGCCCTATATATACGGGCTTGTTCATTTTGACCTCTGTTTTACCCATCTCAACCCCTAGGAGGTGTTTGCTAAACCTATTTACACCCTTGAAGTTAGGTTTCATCACGAGTTTCGTGTACTTCTCCTCGTTTGTGACTAGCTGGATGTTACGGTGGTTTCGAATATTTTCCATGGTCTTGCCAAACACGCTCAAATTCATCAATTTGTAAAAGTCCTTCTCGAACTCGTTTTTGGCAGCCGTTCTAAGCCTTGTGTTGTGATCGATATACCCCTTCAACCACGCCTTCTGGTTAAACTTGATGACCCTATGGACCTTCTTCAATTCAAGCCCATGCTTTATAGCCTCATTTAATGCCCTAATATGTACTACATATTTTCGCTTGTTTTCCAAATTTGGTACTAATTTCTCGACCCTGTGGATCATCCTGCGTTCCGGTAGGAATGGCAACTCGTTATGCCTATCATGTAGTCTCTCCGGGTAGTCGATATCGATCTCTAAAATGTACCCATGCTTGTTGTCCTCAACGAGCTTGCCAATCTTCCTTTCGGTAAATGCCTCTATGTTCGATACCCATTTGAAGCCATCCGTTGGTAAATCTTGACGCATCTCCCAGCCGTACAAATTGTTGGCGTCGAGGTACTGTAGGTATGATGATTCAACCTCCGGATCGTACTGGTCTCCCATGTATTTGTTATTTGCTTTGGCATAACGATGTACGGCTTGGACTATACCTCCACGGATACCTTTTTCGAACATCAATAGCATGTCTGGGTCTGTCAGAAGCTCTAGCTTTATACCCGTAAATTTTAGTGCTGCCTTCCATGCCAAGCCAGGTGCGCTGTAGAAGTGTGTGGGGTCAAGGCTGTAGTTGTCCAAGCAGACGCCTCGAAATGTCTCGAAGACGTCGGCTAATAGCAGTACGTCTGTGCTGAGGTACACGTCGTGGTAGTCCCCCATGGTGACGTTATCACCCTCTGGGGTAATGGCATTCCATACCTTTTTCGCGTATTGATATTCCTCATCGCTGATCCCCTTCATGTTCAGCTTGCTGTAAAAGACATCCTTGGGCGGTAGCTCCAACTCTTCAAATCGTTGCCAATCATCCATGTACTCGTATGGGTACACACCCTTCCTGCGCATGATGCGGAATGTATCATCCTTGTTGAAAAACCAGCGGAGATTTTTACACTGCTCATCGTTGGGGTTGCTTGCTAATTTGTCTAACGAGGATGCCATAAATCGACAGGAATCTATGAACCTTATTTCGATCTTCTTATACGTTTCACCATCACCATATCCCATACCTCCAAGGGGTACCTTAATTTTCACGTTGAAGCTTATATATTTCTCCTTGTTCTCGGCGATGCACCCAATGTCCTGCATGTTGTACTTCTCGCCCAGTTCTCGGATAAACAGGTGTGCGTCGTACCCCGAGAGATTGTGGAATATGATTGGAATATGGCTGCGTATCTTGTATTTGAGGTTGCAAATGTTATGCGCTGCGCCCCTATACAACCCCGTATAGTGACAATGGTCTCGAACTTTGCGGTTATTTTCACAGTCATCGAAGCTTTAGACATATATGACATTTCGATGCCTCGTCATGTTCCTTTTTTAGGACCTCTGTTAGAGGCAGCATGTCCTGCTGAGGGTAGGTATAGTATAGTGTTTTGACCTCGTCCTCCAGATGGTTGACCAAGCGGGTGACGCAATCCTTGCCGCGGTACACCGTTAGGGGATCTGGTACATCCCCATAGGCAAAGGTACTATACGTGCACCAGCCAGACGGTACATGTTTGCTTAGCTTTTTAGTCTTAGTCTCCCTTGTATCCTCTACCGGGATGAGGAGACTCTCAAAATCCGCATAGATGGCAAAGGGTACCTTGAATTGCATCTGACCATCCCTATAGAATAACCATTTTTCGGCCTCTGTTGGCATCGTAATTTTAACAGCCCCGTGGTCCTTGCAGTAGCCATGGTGCTTGTCTCTCGATTCAATTGTTGGAAAGGCCTGTAGGCAGTTTAGGCAGAAGTGCATTTTTGAAGTATTTTTCGAGGTCTCAATACCCAGGAGTCGTGATAGACTTTTGACGGCTGTATAGTGAGTCTTTTTGTCATCCGTAAGGAGCAGTAGATTCACCTGCTTACCCCGTCCGCTATAATGCGATCGGCGCAGGATATTAATCTTCTTTCCCGTCACATATAGAACATTCACCGCAATGCCCGGATTATTATCCTCAAACTTGTATATACTCTTGATGCTTGTAGGAAACTCTATACCCTGCCAATTGTAGAGGTCTACATAGGGTTTCAGCTTACTGATTCTCTGTGGATCTCTTTCAATCTCCGTATGATGTAGGCTAGCGATGATGCTCCACTTGAAACACTCCTCAACTTCAATTTTAGGATTAATAATTGCCTTTTTCGAAGCTATCCATTTAGGTGCTTGTATATACGATGAGCCCCTTGTTAGCCGTAGCTTATGGAAGTCTACATCAAGGTGTAGGATTCGACCGATCGTAAAGCCACTTTTGGGGAATGCTGGGTTTTCCACATCGTATCCAGCATGTCATCTACATTGTTACCCTGGAATACTGATGCCATATTGCTATGAAATACTTTATTAGCCTCCTCATATTTGTCTTTGGTCCCCTCTATTGGCTTAATCCAATGGATCCATAGTGACAGCTGTATCTTTGCCGACCCCATATCTTCTACCTGCCCCTCAACCAGGGTTTTTACGTTTGGTCGCACCATCCCTATATACCCGTCGACGTCCGCTCCTCCTATACCGGGAATGCGGAAACTTCGGAAGGTCCTATGGTGAGCATGTTTATGTTCCTGGGGCGTAAAATCTTGCCCCGTTTGGTCATATAGTTTTTGGATGTCTTCCAGGTAGTCTTCCTCGGCCTCTTTTTCAACCTCGTCATGAAGTGTAGGTCTTATGTTGGCTGCCATGCCATGGAGTCCCATCACCCTACGTTTAAAGGCTGCATAGGTCCTCTTGACCCCCTCCTTTATAGGTTTGGGGACAGCATCAACTAACCAGTTGCACCATCCCCGCATCTCAGTTTTCACGATCGAGCGATTTTTCGACAGCTCCTGTTTCTCGAATATATCCATGGCCTCCGGTGTTAGTAGTATAGTCACGGGCTTGACTGGTTGTATAGCCCTCCTAGGTTGCTCCTCCAACATATCAACTAATTCAGCCTTGCGTAACTTGTAATACCCCCGAAGTCCACGACCTTTTGCAATATCTCGTAATTGTTTTACAGTGTATGTATTCATCTCTCTTTATTGTATGATTTTTCGATTGACAGAGGATTTCATCGTGGTCAAAACTAACGCATCTTATTGCGCATGCGTTGATTATTTGATGATTATTAGTATCATTAGGGAATTCCCCTTATGCGCGTAGAATATTATGGGAAATTGCGCTAGAACATATTGGGATATATTATTCTACATTGATGATGTCATCAAGGTAGAATAATAGGGAATGGGTCTTGAATTATGTGGATCAATATGGGATGGTATCGGATGGTGCTGCATATTAGGGACTTGTTCGTGGGCGTGCGCGTGTGCGTTTTAGGGATTGCGCTAGAACATACATTTCCCTATCTCTAAATTCCTTAAAATACTTTTATGATCTTTACAAGGCTTCTTAGTATATCTTGCTAAATTATATTTGGCTTGACATATTGGTGTGACTAAATAATCAACCTCGTTCCCAGGGCTCTTTCTCACTTATTGAGGTTGGGATATCAATAAGTAAAAAACTTAAATTTTAATTTTTACCCATGCCTATAAATTTGATGAGGTTATTAGCGAAAATACTAAGATATTTTGACTAAGTTGTTACTTAAGGCCTTGGCAACACTTGTAGTAAAATGCATGTCTAATAAACAACAACTTTATAAATTACAGAGTGAGGACGAATCAGCATTCTCCTTCAGTATTGATGAACCTCTAAGTAGCCCGATACAAAAGCCGGCAAAATTATAATCTCTCAAAATGCAACAATTTGATCGCAAGAGCTTTCAATGACCGTTCTGGGAATGTAAGAAAATAAAATAATGTGAGCATGTATATAAAAATGAAATGTATATTTCTTATTAAAAATTATATTAACGATCAAAAAACGACTTCTTGTTTTCGATATTGAACTTTCAACTGCCGTGGTATTTTTGCTTCGCTCAGTACGCATGCGCATACGGTAACTTCCTTTGTGTCACTTTTCCTGTAATTTTCCAAAATCATGTGAGTGTTTTATCGTTGTTGACACTATTTCAGAATCCCCTTGAACATACGTGTTTCCGCAGAATTCGACGAACCAGAAAAAGGGTCAGGCTGTCTGAAAAGCGTAATAGAAGTAGCTAGCTAAGAAAATGTTCTAATTTTTTGCTGTATTCAACAGCTGAGTTTCTTAAATGCAACAATCACAACAACAAAAATATTAAAAAGAATGCATCAAAAAAAAAAAGGTATGCAATTTAAGAATGGATGGATGCCCATTTATAGTTATGTTACTTAGTATCTAGACCTTTACGCCAAATGTTCAGGTCCCATAGCTCCCAGAATTTTGGATATTACTCAAACTACTCCATAAATTTCTATGAAAGTCTTATAATTACAACCTCGTCCCCAAGGCATCTTTTATCTTTATGATATCAGAAGGGCGATACGAACATCATTTTCACATCGCGGTCCTGATGTCAGAATAGATACAACGTGCTTTTGGGACGAAGTTGTTATAATCGATAAGATTTAGTAACTTTCGTTAAACTCGCAACACAGCTTTATTTCGTAAAGTAAATCATTTTGTGAATTTTGAACTTGTGAATAACTTGGTTTCCCAATTTTTTTTTGGATTTTACCCGCAGTATTTTGTACATTTTCTAAGCTTCCGATGACGCCACAAAGAAAATGCCGACATAAGAAAAAATTTATTGCTGCCATTTTGTTTCTTTCGCGTACCATAAGTGTACAGAGTTTGATTCGATTTGCAAAGACCTATCAGAAGTTACGAAAGGGGCGGAACCCACCTCCTCCTCATATGTTCGAAAATCCTCAGACAGAATAGGATTAAATGGTCTTACGTAGAACCATAGTCATAAGAAAGAGAGATAGACTGGAGAAAAACAATTTCCAATTGTTTTAAGCTATTGTTTAAAAATCACAACACGGACCCAGTTCTCTTCGTGCACGGGAATTCAATATGGCGTTTTGGCGCTTAGTTTCAAAGTGGAATTTTACTTTAGTTCTTTGAAACTATAATTGTTTTGGTCACCTTTGGTGCTTATTATTTGGGAATTTTCAGATTCTTTATTAAAAGGGCGGCATCTATATTTTCGAAAATCGCGCAATGTGATTGGTTAGAACTTACGTCATAGCGGGCAATATTCTCCGGTATTGCCCTCATAAACAGTTATTATAGGGTTAATATTCGGCTGCACAGTCTCTCGTCGCAAGCAATATCGGGGTCTATCATTGTTTAAAATTCCCTCAGGTAAATCAGAGTTTGACAAGAAATGGAGGGATCAATTAGTTGCGATAATTACAAAAAATCGATCCATTGATTTATCACTACGTAGTCAGATAGACAACAACAGGCTTTTTATTTGTGAACGTGACTTTAGAGACGACCAGTATTACCGTCGTGACACGAGAAAAGCGATAAATCCTGGAGTAATACCAATGTCAGGATTACTGTCGCTAATATGCCAATATATAATGTTTTCACAGATGTGTGGCTATAAAAATAGTCGTTTTGTTAAGATTTAGTGTCCTTGTTCCAGGGTACTAGATGCCTTTTTGATTTCGGTGTAAAGAGATTTTGATTTCCTTCGTTTTGAAGAAACTTTACGTAATTTACATATGAGAAAGTACGAACACGCAGGTATAATGTCATTGCATGATCCAACAGGTTAAGAGCCAGCTCTTTGTAAACTTTTTCTGAATGAGGGTTACAAAGTTTCTCAAAGTTGCAAAAAACAGATGGGTGTCGCATCAGTTCAGAAATCATTTGCTTTGTATAAATGGAACGTAATATAAGCTCATTTGATTTACAAAAAACTATTTCGACATGACAAAATATGTTGTAAACCTCACTAGTTACATTCCATAAACCTCCTCCGTCTTTAACTCTAGTAAACATATCAAATTCTGGGTTGTGTTTTAAAGAGGACTTTCCTGCTAATAAAATCTCAAGTGATTGGCCTTACTGTGTCGATTTAGAGCACCGTAGCCTTCGATACAATGTGCTAAACACATATCCTCTTAATATTTAATTATTGAGGAGTCCTTTTTGGAGTACGTAGGTATTTGAAACTCTACAACACCCCCTTTGACAGCAGACTTGGTTAAATGAGCTAATACATGATTTGCCACTTCACATCCCAGCAAAACTGAGCTTCTTTTGGTTAAATTTTTAAATATTAATTCATCAGAAACACATTTATAAAATTTAGGATAGAATTTATCAGCACTTCCACAAAATTCAGTAATTACGTGTTTGAAATACTGTAATGTTTCCCTGGCATCATTAACTGAAACAACATAACTGTGAAATTCTTGGTGAGTTTTGTCTGAGTGTGGCAATTATCAACAGAAAATTTGGCAGCACACGAATTAATCATATTTTGAAACACCGCTGCATGGATTAATTCTTCTACGCGCTGTTTCCGACGTTCTGCGATAAGTCGGGAACGAAGTTTCTTTTCGGATTCTGCACTACAATGTAACCCGACTTTTCGGGTTATGCGCATGCGCATGAGAATAGTATAAATACACGTGTTGTATCCTCGGCCAAGCCTCGGTCTTTGGTCGCGTGGAAAGCATCGCAAACTTTAAACAGCATGTCGAATCCTGAAGAACTCGATACACGTATCCAACAGCTGGTGATACACTTCAACGTCACCAAGAGCAAACATTGGCAGCTGCTACCTCTGTTGCTGAAACAATTGCTTCACGTTTCTTAGACAGCCAACAGTCAAAGATTGATAAAGCGTTGGAATCTCAAAAGAAATTGGCCAGCGTCAATCTAAAAGGCAAAGGAAATCAAAACCAATTTAACTTTTGCCAAAACGTTATGGACAAATTCGACAAGGCAGCGGACAGTTTGGCGGATAAGGACATCTAAAAAGCGCAAAAATTGTTGTCTGAAGGTAAGACCTTAGTTGAGAAACGTATTAAACTCATTAAGTTGGCAGACAGAGAAGATTGGGCAACGGTTAATGAATATTTAAGTGACGACTTAGCGTCTGATTCAGAAGACGAAAAACTTATAAATCGAGCAATCCGTTCAGCCAATGCTAAAAGCGAAAAGCGTAGAAAATTAAAGCAACGCACTTTTTTCCAACGAATGAACTTTGATCGTAGTAGACCAGCATCCCAATTTCAAACGTATTTTGGCCCAAGGTATTCTGGAACAAGAGAAAGTCCTCGCCTAAGCGAAAACATTGTATGCTGGGGCTGTGGTAGACTGGGTCATTATTCCGCACGTTGTCCTTTTTCACGAAGCAACAATACAATGGTACCACAAGTCACTCATAACGAATTGAAAAGAGACAAACAATTTTAGTTTGCGAATCTACTTTTTGAGTTTAACACGTTTTTAATTTAATGTAATTCTTTGCGTTTTTACTTGTTTTAGAACATTCTGTAGTGGGAAAACTTCAACAAATTTTAAGATTCTGGCAGGATGAGCTTGATACGTCACCTTTCGTTTTAAGTATGATAAAGCATGGCTAAACCTTCAACCGCCTAAAGAGTTTGTAGCGCATAGTATTAAGCAACTTTTAAAAGACGGTTGTATCGAAGAGGTTTCTAACGTTCCATATTGCTGCAATCCGCTTACAGTAGCAGAAGGAAATAAATTACGATTGGTTTTAGATTTAGGACATGTGAACGATTACTTAACTTTTCCAAAATTTAAATACGAAGCTTGAAACAGATTATTACTTCTCAACGTTTGATTTAAAACAAGGCTACCATCACATTCCAATTCATGAGCATGATCGAAAGTATTTAGGATTTTCCTGGACTTTTCCAGATAACACGGTCAAATATTATCAATTTCTCGTTTTACCATTTGGTCTGGCTAGCGCTTGTTACGCGTTTAAAAAAAGCTGACAAGACCTTTGTTAACAAAATGGCGAAAAGACGGTATAAGATTACTATGTATTTACATGATGGTATTTTTGGTTCAAAATTATTAGAGACAACAAAAAAGCATTCTGCGATTATTCAAAACGATTTGGCAAGAGCAGGACTCACCATTAATCTAAAAAAATCAAAGTTTGAGCCTCGTAAAACTGGAAAATGGCTCGGCTTTAACATCGATACCCGCACCAGCAAATTTTACGTTCCATCTGAAAAACTAAGTAAACTTTTCTCACTTGTGAACTTAGCATTAAACAGCGATCGTGTAAGCGCAAAATTTATCTCAAAAATTGCCGGACGAATTATCTCAATGACTTTAGCTATTCGCCCTTTAACAAGACTTTTTACAAGGCACATGTATCGCTTTATAGAATCTCGTACAACTTGGCAAAAATTAGAAACGTTAGACGAATTTTTAAAGTCAGATCTTCTTTTTTGGCACAGAAACCAACACAAACGGTTATCAAATAAAAAAGAACACCTTAACAACCAAGGTTTTTACTCCGACGCCAGTGACAGTGGTTATGGGGGTTATGTTGTGCACCGGTTGGGAGATATTATCGCCAGGGGAAATTTTACTGCGGAAGAAAGACGTACAAGTTCTACTTACCCGGAACTTTTAGCTGTTAAACTTATTCTGCAAGCGGTAGGCCCACGTGTAAAAAATGAATCAGTTCAATGGTTTTCCGATAATGTTAATGTCATTCGAATAATAGAAGTAGGCAGCAGGAGACCGCATTTACAAAAACTCGCTTTAGAAATCTTTGATGCTTCAATGAGTTATAATATCAAATTACAATCGTCGTGGATCCCGAGGGAGGCAAATAACAAAGCAGATTTTTTATCAAAAATAATTGATTCCGACAACTGGGGGATAGATTACGAATCATTTAATTACATTCAACAGAAGTTTGGCATTTTTACAGTCGATCGTTTCGCCGATGACATAAGTAAGAAAATTAACAACTTTAACTCAAAATATTTTTGTCCGAATTCGCGTGGTGTTAACGCGTTCACTTACAATTGGTTCGGTGATTTTAATTGGATGTGCCCCCCTATTTCGTTAGTGGGCGATGTTCTAAATCATCTAAAACTTTGTAACGGTCGAGGCGTTCTATTAGTCCCTATGTGGCAATCATCATATTTCTGGCCTTTAGGGAACTTGCGCAAACCCCTATTTTACGAACGTACGAGCCTCTGGGGCGCGGAAATCGGTCCCGATCGTCGGTCCGTTTTGATGTTTACAATCGAACTTGCGCAAAAGTCAAAAGGTGGCGAACGGTGGCGCGAAACATTTTTTAAAACTTGTAAACAAACATGGAGGATATGTTAATGTTCCAACTTGAGAATGGTTTCATTGATGAAGAAGAATATTTTTTTTTTCTTGACGAAACACGAAATAAAAAGAAAAATCCTGTGTTTCCCTATTGGGAGCAAGATAAATTTTCTCTTGATAATTGGTCAGATGATGAATGTTGGGCAGATTTTAGATTTAGAAAGACAGATTTGTTACGTTTGTGTGATGCCCTAGGGTTGTCAGGTGAAAGAGTTAAAACAGAAAATCGGTTGACCATAGACCCAATGGAGGCCTTATGTTTGACTTTGCGTCGCCTTGCCTTTCCATGTAGGTTTTCAGATCTTATTCCGCGGTTTGGGCGGTCTGTACCTGATATGTCCTACATATTTAACAGAACTTTGGATATCATACACAATAGATTTGGACGACTTCTCACATCATTCAATCAGGCGTGGTTGTCAAAGGATGCTTTGAAAGATTTTGCAGACTGTATACACGCAAAAGGTGCCCCACTTGATAACTGTTGGGGTTTTATTGATGGCACTTTAAGGGGGATTGCTCGACCAGGTACAGATCAGAAAGCCATGTACAGTGGCCATAAAAGACACCATGGCTACAAAATGCAATCTGTTTCCACTCCCAATGGTCTCATTGCGAATTTGTTTGGTCCAATTGAAGGCTCGAGACATGATTGTTACCTTCTTGCACAATCTGGCTTTATGGATATTCTCCAAAGATATTCAATTGCTCCTGATGGCACAGTTTTATGTGTTTATGGTGACCCTGCATATCCTCATAGGGAGCAGCTACAAACAGGTTTTAAAAATCCCCTATTGGAAGAAGAACGTGTTTATAATGAGCGCATGTCATCAGTCAGGGTGTCAGTTGAATGGGTGTTTGGTGATGTTATCGAAAGATTCAAATTTACAGACTATTCAAAGATGCAAAAGATAGGTTTAAGTGCTGTTTCAAAACAGTATATTGCATCTGCTCTCTTAAGTAATGCAAGGACCTGTATTTATGGCTCTTGCACATCAACATTTTTTAACTGCCAGCCCCCAACATTAGAAGCGTATTTATCTGGATGATTGAAATTAAAACGGCTATTTTTATAGCCACAAATCTTCTAAGAAACAATATTGAGACAAATGTATATTTTCTTGCTGAGAGCTCAATTCGCAAAAATAAATCCCGTAAAACTCATTTTTTTTGGACGTTTAATCGCAAAAATTAATATCGCAAAAATTTATTTATAAAATACATAAACGTTTTATTTTTCAAGTTTCTGTAACAGCAACTGCATCATTTGGCTCTGTTGAGCTTGCATTTGCAGTAATGAATCTTGAAAAAGTTTCTGCTGGTCTTTCATTAAACCAGTCTCTTCCTTTCTTAAGTCCAATTCCGCCTTTCTCAGCTTCCTTTCCTCCTCTCTATCTCTCATCATAGATTCATTCCTTTCTCTAAAAAAATCCATCCTGTCATTATCCTTGTTTTTTTTTCTTTTTCCTGGATCTCCCATTCTTTCCATACACCTTTTCCTTATATTTATAGCTTTTTCGCGGTCATGTTCTGTGTTTTCTTTTTTACTCTCAGTTGCTTCTTTCTCACAGTCGCGCTCTAAATCAATTAAATCCTGCATCAACTGCTCCAACTCACTGTATGTACATGTGATTCCACTGCCTTTTTCTTCTGCCCTCATTTTTCTTAAAAACTTGTCTTTTACTATCTGGAACCTCTCTCTCACCACTCTTTCGGAAACAGGAATTGTTATGCTTGACTTCTCGCAATTTTCTGCAATGTCTTGCCATGCCATTCTTCTTTGCGTTGATCCTTTCTTTGTTTGAAAGGGGTTTCTTACTGATATCTCCTTCATCAGGATCAGTAAGTAGATAGGAATGAAACCATTTGCTTATTTATTAGTATGCAATGTTGAATCTGAAAACAAACAATAAACAATAAATACAACAGTTCAATGTTCATTACTCTCTATCTCCCCCCAGTCATTAGGAGATGTGCAGTATATAATGACGATTAAATGTATTAGTTCATAACATAGTCCTCGAAACGAGATGGTTGCCGACGTTCTCTTGTAGATCGACGAACCGGGGACGGATAAGGCGGTGACGAGGAGGCGGTCGGTACATCCAAACGGTTGTCAGCAGCTGGCTGGTCAGGACCAAAGTATGTGTCACTATCATGCGATGCTTGTGGAGGCGGAGTGTTTGAGAGGGGTGGTGTAGATCCCTGTGGCAAGTCTTGAGTGGAGCGGCTGTCATCGATGGGTTGTTCCACAGCTTTAGAGGTGATTGGCGGCCTAGAGGCTGGTGGGATTGATCGCCAGGCGTTCATAAGCTGGTCCAATGGTAAGTTTGGCCGAACAGGTGTGAATTTCCGAAGGAATTTACGGTTACGTAGAGTCACCCGTCTTGATCCATCAATTCGAACCACATATTGGTCATGCGGGCGAACTTCGATAATCGAGCCGGTTTTGTCCCATCGAAGAGGATGGAGACCAGTCTGATTTTGGATTCGCACCTGATCTCCCACACAAAGTGGGTTCAACTGCTTAGAATACAGAGACAGTCTCTCAGCGATGGCCATATGACGACGCCTTAGTGCCTTTTCGCGATCTTCAAGGACACTCACCCACGTAGGGTGGGGGAGGTATTTACCTGGCAAGATGGGTACGAAATCCTTGATGGTCGTCCAAACAAACATATTGCAGGTGATAACTTGGTGGTTTTGATTTGGTGTGTTTCTATATTGTAGCATGGCTTTTTGAAATGCGTCTGTGTCAAGGTTCCCATCAGAACAAACATTATCCGTTAGCATACGTTTTACTGTTTTCACACCAACTTCAGCTCGACAATTGCTGTGTGGATACGCAACTGATGATATTCGGTGGTGGACACCCCAGTTACGCAGGAAAGTGGACGTGGAGGATGCACACAGCTCAGGTCCACCGTCCTGAGGAGAAATTCGTCCGGTATACCATAGGTTACAAATGTTCGGCGGAGGCAGTCGATTAATCCTTTCGCACCATTTCGAGCCTCCTCAACAATCGGCCAATTGGAGTATCGATCAATGCAGACAGATAGTTGTGGCCGGCATAATGAAAGAAGTCGCCACAGATTTGCTGAAACGGATAATCAGGATATTGCAGAGGCTTCGGCGGAGCTGATGGTTGCGATGGAGCAATACGGTCGCAGCTTTGACATCCCTGACGTAACTTTACGATATCTGCAGATAGACCTGGCCAGAAGATGGAAGATTCGGCCCTCAAGTTCATCGATGTGACACCATGGTGTGCGGCATGAAGGCTGGATAGTATGTTAGGCCGTAGGCGTGGAGGTATGATGACCCTGTCCTTGTAAAGTGCGACTCCATCAACAGTGGACAATTGATCGCGATATTGATGATATACCTGCAATTTCTGGGGCCACTCCGTCTGGTGTTCAGGTAAGCCAGACTCAATGGTATGAACTAGATCTCGCATTTCGACGTTGGCTGTAGTTGCTTGACGAACATCCTCCCAGGTTGTGGATTTAAGGGAATTCAATGCCGATGAAGCAGCTATAAACGAAATGTCGTCAGGTAATACCATTTGTTCCGGAGACGGGTCGCCAGATGGATGGCGCGACAGAGCATCTGGAACTCGATTCTTCAGGCCAGGAATATGTTGCATGGTGAAACGATACCTCAGTGTGCGTTCTTTAAGATTCCGCAATCGGTTGTTAGGTATGTCTTCCAGGGATCTGTTTGTAAAGAGTCCGAGCAACGGCTTATGATCGACTGCAATGATTAGGTCCTTGCAACCCAAAACAAAATGTCGACACTTGTCCAACGCATGTGCAACGGCTAATGCCTCACCTTCAACTGGTGCATAACGGGACTCAGCTGGGTGAGTGAACCGACTGCCAATATCTGCCAACAGATAAAAAACTCACACTATTTCTAGGTCCCTGAGTTTAAGATTCAACATAGATAGGAATGAAACCATTTGCTTATTTATTAGTATGCAATGTTGAATCTGAAAACAAACAATAAACAATAAATACAACAGTTCAATGTTCATTACTCTCTAGTAAGTCACCCTCTTGCCACCTAGACCTATAGACAGGAAGCACAAATATATATAAATTGTAATAAATATACCCTTTTGAACTGGAACACTAATCAATGCTAAATAGTATAATTTACCCCTTTTCTGTTAAGCTGATGGTGTTTTTTTGTTGTTGTTTTTGTGGCGGTTGAAATTTTGATTTCGTTATGTTACCTGATGATCCCAATGTCTGACTAAATATATAAAAAACTTTACAACTAATTCCTATTGCAAGATCTACTAGTCTAGCAAACTATATAACTATTAAGGCTAAAATATGATCAATTTAATAATATTTACCCTTTTTCTGATGAAATAATAGGGTTTTTTTGTTGTTTTGGTTTTGTAATTGTGCACGATGATCCCAATGTCTGACTAAATATATAAAAACTTTTATTGCAAGATTTATATACTGGGAAAGCAAACTAAATAAATTTCCTTTTTCTTAAAAAAACTGAATATATATATATATATGTATTTTAAAAAAAACACTTTATTTAAAAATAAAATTCACGAAGCTTTTCGAAACAGTGTTATATTATCAAGGATTTTTGGCTGATTTTATAATAAATATATATATATTATATAAACTATTTAATATACTAATACAGCTAAATTGTGATTCCATCTAGTTTTTTTACCTATTAAAATTAAGCTAAATTTTTAAGCTATTTAAGCTAAGCTTTTACCGTTTTTCTGTTAAACTAGTTGATGATGTCTTTTGTGTAGGTTCGTTCTTTTCTTGAAATTGCATGGTTGATGATGATATTGACTGACTAAATAAAAAGAACTTAGTACGTTGTACACTTGTTTCACGCTGCGAGATTTACTTGGCCACTTCTAGAGATCATGCAGTCAGCATATAGCTGTGCTACACAGTTTAAATTACTCTAAGACCTTTCAATCATGTCGGAACTTTGTGTTGTCTAACAAGAAGCTAGCCAGCTAAAATGTAGCAAGCTAGCTATAGCTAAAACTATTCTTTTTACTATATATATAGCTACCTAGCTAAATAAAAAGACTATTCAACTATACTATAATAAAAAGGCTCACTATTCAACTATGCTATAGCTAGCTACCTCGCACATAATTTATCCCACTCTTCCACAGCTTTTTTGCCCATCACTCCCCATGTACTATAAAATCTGTTGGAGTTGAATTTGTTTTAAAAAAACTTTGTCCTGTGTTGTCTCTAGAACTTTCGCCAGGTGACGGTAGAGATTTGCATAATTTTTGCAGTATATCTTTGTTTATAACAATTCTTTTCATCCTGCTTATGCTTAAGAAGTTTTCTCTCTGACTTTGTTTATGCTTGTCAGTTTCATTTTTGCTTTACCATTTATTTGCCGCACATTTTTTTCACCCTAAGCACTTGTGCCTGAAGAAATGATTGTATAGTCTTAGGTCACAACCACTGTATCTTACGTGCCTACGTATGGTTTTCACGTCGGCAAGAAAAGGATACGGCGCGGGGAAGTTATGCAGGGTGGTTATTTCCAAAGCAATTCGCTATTCCCAATCTTTAAAGGTACCGTCATCCGTCAAATTTGAGTTTGCGCAAGTTCCCTATTGTTAATCCGAACGGAATCTATTTTTACGAATTTGTAAAAGATTACTTGTTATTAGATCCCTTATTTTTATAATTATACTGCCAGTAAAACCGTATTTGAAGGCTTTGCTAAGTTTAAATCTTTAGCTTTGTTAGTGGAATTTAATACAGATTAAAAAATCAACTTTGTTATTTTCTCTGTAACGAATTTGACACAAGGACAACTGCCGCACGGGTGAAAAATGCCTTAGCAGACTTATGTATATTACTTAACCGCCGGACGGGCCGTATGTCTTAAATCGCCGGACGGGGCGTGTGCATTAAATTAGCCCAGAACCACTAAAGGTTAGGTTTTCTAAAAAAATCATATATAGGAGGCTTATTTACATTCTTTTATTCTTAACAGATCACATCAATGTTGGTATTTGGGAAAACTAGACGCGATACAAAACACTGCACTTAAGTCGAAAGCAGCAAATTTACCACAACTTTTACAAGCGGCTTTACGCGAAGGAAACTAATATTAAATACAAAAGAGCTTGGCAAAAGTGGGGTAGATTGGAGCTCTAAATATACAGAAGTCAACCATTGTCCTGCGACCCATTTTTCGTATGTATTTTTTAACGACTTGGTCATAGAAGGATGTTTAATAAGTACAATAATTTCGGCACTTTGTGGAATACGCTGGGGACACATTAATGCAGGTTTTTCGTCGCCAACAGACCACTCAATTGTTAGATTAGCCTTTGCAGGCGCAAAACGATTAGTCGGTAAAAACGTGCAATAAGAAAGGAGCCGTTCACAGTGGACATAATTAAAGAGATAATTGCATATTATGGAGAAAGTTCAAACTTAATGCACATGAGGTTTATAGTGTTATGCGTGTTAGGATTCGCAGGATTCTTTCGCATTGGCGAATTATTAGCCTTAAAGTTAAGGACTTGGAAGATAAACAAGATTCATTTGAAATTAGTGTTAAAAAATCTAAAACGGATCAGCTAAGAGAAGGTCATATTGTGTACATAGCTCACACTGGTATTCCACATGTCCAGTAACCTGGTTACGAAGTATCTGTATGACTAATTTGAAATTTCAGCCGGATTCTTATTTAATTTGTCTTTTGGCGAAAACAAAGACAGGCCACAATGTGTTAGGGCACCTTTCTATATCCTACGAAAGTGCCAGAAAAACATTTCACGAACATTTGAATACAATTCAAAAAGTACCGGAAAATTTTGGGTTACATTCTTTACGCTCAGGTGGAGCTAGTGCTGCTGCAAATAACGGCGTTACTGACAGAATGATAAGTAAACACGGCAGGGTGGTCATCAAGTTCCAGTAGGAACGGATACATAAAAGATAGCAAATCTCAACGACTCTCTGTAAGCAAAGATTTAGGATTGTAACAAAAATTGGTCCTCTTTTAACTCTCCTACCAATATAACAAGTTACTCCATACTGTTGTTTTTTCTGTTCTAATTTATTGTTAGGAAGATGTGAAAAGAAGCGCTGTTTTCCGACGTTCTGCGATAAGTCGGGAACGAAGTTTCTTTTCGGATTCTGCACTACAATGGAACCCGAATTTTCGGGTTATGCGCATGCGCATGAAAATAATATAAATGCACGTGTTTGTATCCTCGGCCAAGCCTCGGTCTTTGGTCGCGTAGAAAGCATCGCAAACTTTAACTGTCATTAATATTAATTGATGCATTTTCGTTTTATGTACCTCACCGGCGCAAATAATCAAGAAAATGTTGGCGTGAAGAAGAACAGACGGACATCGACAACTGTAAAGTGACCAGCTTCACGGTTTTCTTTCTTGGAAAATACGCACAAAAGATGCAATCCACATTTGGCCGTGGATGCCGAGAAAGTTTTAATCCAGTTGCTGGTCACACAAGTCGGTCGATGTCAAGTGCAAAGATCTGTGATGAATATGAAATATGTTTTATAAAATATGTCATGCGATGTACCACACCAATATACCTTACCAATACCAATATAACAAGTTACTCCAATACTGTTGTTTTTCTGTTCTAATTTATTGTTAGGAAGATGTGAAAAGAAACTTTTTTTCTTGTTTTTACTGGTATTTTCAACATTCCCCTTTGTGTGTTTTACATTTTCATGCCTTGACAATCCTCGCCTACTTTTGCATACTCTATCACAGTGTAAAAAAAGGAAATCCGGCTACTTGTCAATGATGGTATTTACTTGAGATGTAAATTCTTCATTTTCCTCATGAATTTCATCTTCTATTGACTGAAAAATAACAAATCATTACCAACAAAGAAATCTTCAGCTGCAGCCGCCATTTTATTGACAAACCGTCCTAGTGCCTCGGCCGCATCGAAGCGCAAAACAATAGCAGCGGTCGTAGTACACTGATCCATCTCTCTTATGATTATGGTAGAATATTGCTATGAAACACGCATACTATCGAATGCTCGATTATATAGGAGTGAAAAACACGTTCCATAATTTTTGAAGTAACCTATGCAAAATTTTGTCTTTTCTAGAAGGCCATTATTTTTTATGTTGTTTTCACAAAGCCATGTTTAAAAGTTGGTACACTGTTAGGCCAGGAGTATATTTTGTTGCAAATGTCCTCACAAAGTGTATGTGTAAAATTTGACAATTTGTCCCCACAAGGTGTGTGTGTTAAAGATGACATTTTTATAACCGGTCCCCACAAGGCGTGTGTGTTAAAGATGACATTTTTATAACCGGTCCCCACAAGGTGTGTGTGTGTGTGACAATGCTGACAATTACTTTTTGGCCGACTCCGACAAATTGACTAAATATCTCTTCCTAGAAATGGTCACAATAGTTTAGAAAGTTATGCTGTTAAATCATAAGTGAAAACATGTTTTTATAAAAACCCAGTTTTAGGTCTCCATCGGTCTGATTTGTGCTTGTTCTGTTCTTATTAGTAAGAACACAACTTTAGATTTAGTCTGACACCTGCTGAAAACCTTTACTACTTTAAAGTAACGCAGCGCACGAAAATAAAAAACAACGATGTCAGACAGTTGAAATTTTCTAGTTGCAGTTATCATACATGGGGGTGAGATAAGAAACGATTATCATTAGCATAAAAGAGGATTCAATAGAATTGCATTAGAACATTTGGACTCTTTTTTTTTTGTTATTTTCGTTTTTTAAAGAACGATTTGAGGCCAAGGTTGTTCTTATTTTGTTTTTATTGCTTGTGTTTCTGTAAAATTATTGCGGTTACAAAAACGTTTGTAATAAAATAATTTTTTTTTTATTCTTCTATTTTTATAATAGGTACGCAACTTGTTGCTGATATTGATTCGAGACGTAAAAGGTCCGATGAATTGGAATGAGTACATACAATCTGGACACGCCGTCATAAATAAATGCTTAATCGGAATATAAAAATCAATAAACCTTTGAAAGTCCTGAAAATAAAGACTGATCCTGAAATTTCGCCTGATAATACCAATACACCCTGAGCCCAGCACTTTGCGTGGGACTACATTTTAATACCAGTTCTATTTCTTTTGTTTTCAGATTTTTGGAAAATAATTGTTAAAAAATTCATTGATTGTGCATAACACATTTCAAAATGTCACACTTTCTTTAAAATAAGCCTGAGACGTCTTTATTTTTTCAAGATGTTCTTCAATCTGAGTTTATCAGCAATTCTCAGTCTCATTTTTCATATAAAATTGTTCTACCGAAAAAAAATATGCGTTACCTTGTTTTGAGAGAAAGTTTTGAGAGTATGTCAGGTTATTAGAATTTTGAGCCCGAGTATTATTAATAGAACTAGTTGGGGGTACCGGCGTCGAAATACAGAGTTAAGCCACAAGTAACTGTGTCACTCGATGTTAAACACCACTTTGGGTTGAGTGTCTTTAATAATAGCCGTCGTCGGTCAGTTCGTGCGTCAGAATGGTACCGCAAGTAGCCAGACACACAAAATGCGGTAAAATATGACCCTGTGGATTTTTCTACAGGTTAACGACTAGTCTCAATAATAAAAGCCGTCGCCCGCCTGTCTGTTTGTAACATGGTTAACCCGCGCAATAAAAGCCCGCTAGCACAGAAATAAGAAACCCGTCTGGACTCCGCTAGCACAGGGACGAGTTCCCTTTAAAATAAAGGACCCAATCTGGAGCGGATTTTTAGATACCAATCAGAAACTAAAAGCTCCTTATATTTCTTTGCAACACAAATATTGAGACAGTGGCACTTTTTCTGCCATTTTACAAATTTTGGCAAAACATAAACTCGCAGCGCGCGGCCTAGTGGGTATAAGGTTCGCTTCACTATCGCGAGGTTCGTGGCTCAGTCCACAGCGCTAGCATGTTTAGCGAGTGCCTTTACCACAGTTACGGGTCATGCGTGGGGGAATTATTTTTGCTACAAAAATGTAAGGTTTTACGCACTTAATCAGCAGTTTTATACACTTAATCAGCAGTTCATCATAGTCACAGTAACGAGATACCAAACCAAATGTGAAGAAAAGGGATGCAATTTTTTTGCGCTCGCGACAATTTTGTCCAACAAAATATGAAAAAGCGTATTTGCAAACTCAGAAGAAATCCTTATCTTAACACAAACTTGCCGGTAAATTTATTCAAAACATTTCTGTTATAAAACATAGATTTTATGAAAGGAACGTAAATGTTTACGGTTCGATATCTTCTTTTTCTCACTATAGGGTACGGAAAAAGTGGGACTCGAGATCCTGGGACTCTATAGGGCGAAAAACTTGGGCGCAAATTTTTTTTTTTAATGGAAATATTGCCAAGACGAGAATAGTATCTCGACATATGCTATATGCTTGTCGAGATATTATGTGCTTTTAACTTTGTGTAAGGATAAGTCTAGGTTTGCATAAATGGAGAAATATGTAAATGCGCGAGCATTTTTAATGTAATCCATATCCATGTGGTCAAAAACACAAATGCTTTTTTTTGCCGCCTAGGAAATCTGAAGAGTTATTCAATTCAACATGTGTATACAGGAAAAGCTTGTTTTAATTCAAGCAAGTTTTTTAATGAGTGGGAACCGGTAGGTAATGCCTTTGTAGCCCCCTCGGGCCAAAAAAAACAACCCATCTACCACTCCTTGATATACTCTGGAGGTACCTGAACATCCTCGGGGATTAGCATGAGCTCCTCCGAGACGAAGCTTCGATCAGGCGATCCACTGTCGAGATAGTACAACAACCTTGTACCACCCACGATACGGTCCAGCCTATACGTTTTCTTGCTCCACCATGTCAGTGGCACGTCGTCTTTGATCACCGTGTTCTTCCCCCGGTTGTAGTAGATACAAGTACAAGCCATCCTCAGGTAGGGGTTTCTCTTCCGGGTATTCTTGACTTTTCGCGAGCGAGACATCATCGAGCTTGATGGCCTTCGAAGGTTTCATATCGATCATGGCAGTCTTGGTGTTGTTGAGACTTTTCACGATACTGCACAAGTGTTTGACCCATGTGGTACTTTGTTCGTCAGAGACCAGCTCTTGCGCATCTTGAGGTTTGAACAGTCTCTCCGCGAGCACCTTGTTGTAGCTCTCGACAAAGGCCGTGAAAGTATGGTGGTACTTGGTAGTTGCGCGCTTGAGTTCGACCCCTTTGCTTTCTAGGAGTTTCGTAACGTCAGACTTGAACTCGGAACCGTTGTCACACTGGAAGGTCTTGGGGTATTGGAGACCACCGGGCTTCGAGTAAATGTCCTTGATCATGTCAGCGACTTCGCTGGCTTTCTTGGTGCGTAGGGGCCTAGCGACCTTATATCTCGAGGCCACGTCGATGCCCGTCAAAATGTATTTGTAGGTGCTACCATAGAGTTTGTCGTGAGGCATGTAGAGCAAGTCAAACTGATGCATTTCATTAGGCTTCGTGATGGTGAAATGCGGGTAGTTGATACGTTTAGGTCCTCGAATATGTCGGAGCCAGAGCAGTTGACGAGTCAGCCAATGAGTAACCCTCTTTTTGGAGAGGCCGCTCTGGTACCGCAGCAGTTTGATGGCTTTCCGTCCAGTCCAGAGATGTTCCGGAGTGTAGTAAATTTGGCTTAGCCTTTCAGCTACTCCTGTGGAGCCGGAACTGCGTTCCGCGTTGCTGCCAGGCGATTCTTCCTTGGCAACTAGTGATTTTGACATGTCTTTATTATACATGTCAAAAACGTTTTACATATACCTGTATACCACAAAGCCGAGGAGAGTCAGGGATCCTACGATGAACGTCAGCTCACCGTCTTGTTGTTGCTTGGAAGGTGTGTAAAAATTCTTTAGTTGTGGGGCCTTCTCCTCGGAGGCAATGTAGTACTGGTATAGATCGTCATCGAGCTCCTTCAAGCTCTCCCCCGCTTGTCTTTTCACTTCTCGTTGTTTACCGAACCAATCCAATTTAGCCTGCCTATCTCTGATCCATTGAGCCTGCGCAGTATTGAGCTTTTCTACCGCTTCATCATGTCGTTTCCTTTCGGCCTCCCCATGCCCCGAGAGTTTACTGAATAGGTAATTTGAGCCGCTGAATGCCAGTGCATTGATTAGTGCACCCCCAGCCATTATCGCGAGTGTTGCCATTTATTGTTTGACCTTCTTGCATTCTTTGCACCTGGATTTTCTTTTTTGATGTTTGCAGATTTGACTACCCTTGCACTCCTTGCAATAGCCCCTCCGCCTATCATGAGGGCAGATTTGACTGCCCTTGCACTCCTTGCACTTGCCCCTCTGCCTTTCATGTTTGCAGATTTGACTACCCTTGCACTCCTTGCAATAGGCCCTCAGCCTTTCATGTGCGCAGAATTGACTGCCCTTGCACTCCTTTCACTGGGGCCTCTGCCTATCATGAGGGCAGATTTGACTGCCCTTGCACTCCTTGCACTTGGCCCTCTGGCTTTCATGTTTGCAGATTTGACTCCCCTTGCACTCCTTGCACTGTGATTTTCGCCTATCATGAGGGCACTTTGTAAGCTCACGTGTCTTGGCAACATCCAGACATTTGATGCACAATTTTGTTTGTTTACCATTTTTCATCACCTTGAATGCATCTGGTGAAAGGCTCTTTTTACATTTTGAACAGCTCTTGTTTTCCATATTATTTTGTATTTATCCCATGGGGTAAATACAAAATTGTGGTCACTACCATTTACTTTCAGTACTCCACTCCGTGGAAGCGCCCATCCAAAATGTTCAGCTGCGCGTCTTGCAGCAAGTACACGTAACAGCGTATGTCGCCGCTCCCGTCGGCTTTCTTGGTCATGTGGAGGGTTATACCGTCACTGAGTCTCTGTAGGGGTCTCCCAGAACCGTGTAGGGTATTATCTGGAGAGCTTCGAAAATCGATGAAGAGTGCGTATCTCTCAGTCATGAACTGCCCGATCGTGACCTCAGAGTCATGACTACCAAACAATTCAAAGACTTGCTCAAGATGATCCTTCGGTAGCATGGCGTGGCTGTACAGTTCGTTAGGCTCACCTTCGACAGTGATCGAGATTTTTTCGATCTTAGGGTTGTAGAACACCTCGTTGACGCCGGAGTAGGCTTGACTTTTCCAGGGTCAACGAATAGTAGTAGCACTCCCTTCAGACTCTTGGCGGGTGTATCGATCTGGAGGTTATAGCTGGTATCAGACTTTTTAATAGTGACCACCTTGCTGCGGAGTACCCGTTCGTATGGCAAAGCGAGTCTCGAATATCGTGACATCATAGCACTGCTAAGCCCCTCGTGGTGCACTTTGTCAAACTCTAGAGCAATATTGGTAATCTTGTACTGAGCATTCGCTGGTTTAGCTGCCGTGCTACCAGATGCTGCTGTGCCTGTATCTTTGATGACATCACCATAAGGGCTGAAATGCAGGACGAATTGGAGTCTGTCGTGCAGTCCTCCCTGGTAGAAGGGTAGGTCTCTCGTCAACTCAAACATCTTACCCAGCGGTATACAGAAAGTGTTGCCACACGCCGCCACGATCGCTTTTTCCTTATCTGTCCCAACGTGGTCCGTTGCTTTTACCTGGAGGGCTCTGATGGTACCATTGGGATTGATGCCTTCCAGAATGAGGTTGTTTTCACGATCGAACTTGGGCAGCCACAAGTCCCGGTACACTGCCAGGGTACTGTAATCGCTAATGTTCTGCACCTCGTTGCCGTTCAACGTGATACGCAAATTCTGCACCAAGGCCTTGCCAATGTTGCTGACAATGGTTCTCTTCGTGTTCGTACCCTCAAGCTCCAGGTTGAAAAGGAGTTTGAGAGAGCCTGGGAAAATTACGTCGTCCCGCCCAATGTTTGGTACGTCGATGTACAAGTCCTCGTTCTGATTGATGGTACTAGGGACGTGACTTACTTTAACACGCTGCTTTTTGCCTTTCATGGCAAACATCGTCTTCACATCTCTATAAGGATCGAGCGTAGTTCCGTACATGTTACTCATGGTTTATTACTAGCCAATCTTCATTCAAATAAAATGGCTGATATTCCAGGATTTACGCATGAGGATCAGATAGGGGAGGCTGATAAGACTGGTGGGGATGATGGTGATAGTACGCAACAACTCCCATCAACACAGCAGATACCAGGAACATCGGCGATGAGTCCAAGAATACAACAACATTTTGAGGGGGACATCGCGGACGAGGTCAACAAGACTTTTTTGGAAGATAAGGTCAAGGCTCTATACGAGACACTTAGTAGTGATCTGAGATCCGGGGGATTAAAAATCCCGATGGCAATTAGTGATTTCACACTTCGTGGGAACCGTCTATATTTCAATGGCAAAGATATTAGCGCAATGATCTATAAGGAGAATGGCTTTGAATTAAGGTCATCCGGCGCTATCTTATCAAATTTGAAAGTACAGCTCGTGCGCGACTTGGGTTTTAGCGACTATACCACCGGAACACCCACCAAGGGTAGTAAGACAATAGCCCAGAACCTCGCGCTGGAGGTTGATGCTATTGTTAAGAACGACTCGGGTGAGATCGATATTGAAACAGTGGATGAAACAGTGAAAGGTTTTGAAAATTTTGGATTTGATGCGGAGAGCTTTATCGATACCTCGTTTGCTGGTATTGACAATGAGAATGAGGAGGTTGATATAAGGGGGATAAAGCTTGAAATTGAAGGCCTTCGGGAAAATATCAAAAAATTTAAAGTTGAGATGTTCAATTTAAAAAGTGAGATCAAGACAAAGGAGGGCAGGGTGAAAGAGCTTAAAAAGATGACCGGGGTGCAAAAGGAGGATGGTAATATAGAGCTTAAAAAGATGGTCAGGGGGCAAAAGGAGGAGGATGATATTGAAAATTTGGAGAAGGAGATTGCCGAATTAAAACAGAAAAGGAAGGATGCACTGGATAAACATGGTCTACTTTCCTCCGAAATCTTTAAGCATCTGAAAAATATCAAGGCCGAGTTGATGAAGATTGCTGGAGAGGATACGTCTTTGCTGGAGAAGCTTAAAACCCTTTTCAGGGAACAAGGCTTAACTATCGCGAGCATCGTCTCGGCTGTTGGTCTACTGGTTTCCACCATCGTACTCGCCGTTACGGGAGGGGGCGCCGGCAGTGCCGGCACCTCAGGAGGAAGTGCCGCAGGTGGGAAGGGGTTTGTAGAGAAGCAGCTTGAAAGGCTGGGAAAGTTCCTGAAATATCTAGCAGGTAAGGCAAGTGCAGCTTTGCCGGGGATTATTGGCAGCGTTGTCTCCTTCCTTCTAAGGGTAGCGGTAACCGTTGTCGAATACGTGGCAAGGCATCTGTACATGGCCATCGCTGCTGCTGTAGGGTTTGTTGTAGTAGCAACGCGGAACAGAGTTCCCTATGTTGCGAAGGGTAGCAGCGCGGATCGCAGTTCGAAAAAATCATAGGGCGGCTATCATCTAGTGTGTTGATCAACACATTAGACCTACTCCTGCGGCGCTGCTGTGGAGTCGTCAGGCGACTATTTTTTCAGCCAGATGTACGCAAGGATGAGGCCTACCCCCGTCGTGATCAAGGCAGCTTTGGTATCCTCGTGGCTAGCCTCATGCTGATTTTTCCCGCCTCCTTGCATACCTGAAGAACTGTATGTACTAAATACAGTTCCCTGTATATGCCTTGGAAGTTTGATAGCTTGCTCCATATGTTTGGGGGTGCTTTGCCTCCGGGCTTCGCGATAGCTTGCTCCGTAGGCTTGCTATTCACATCAACCTGGGATCCCACATTGACATTGGCAGGTGCTATGAGGATGTTGTTGTTATACCCCACAATTTTACCAATGCGCAATTCAAGGTCGGAGGGTAGCATGTATACGCTTGGCATGACGGCGAAGTTTACCGGAGTCCGAGCATATTGCAACACCATCTGGAATTCCTTGATGTCATACCCTACGTTCTCTTGGCGCTTTACCATGGCTTCAAATTTTTGCATCAAGATTTGCCTTGCTGTGTAGTTATCGGCACCTGAGCCGAGTAGGGATGCCTTTGCCCCTGCTTGTGATCCAAGCAACAAGACCACGTAAACTCTTATACTCTCGCTTAGCTTGGTGAGGCCTTCCAATGTCAAGCCTTGACTTGTTGGGGTGATGAATTTGGCCCAATCACCCTCAACTTGGGGCCACCATCTACCATTGGTGAGTGACGCCGATACCGACTTGGTCTTGTACAGACTATTAGGGTCAGCACCATATTCACGACATACTTGCGCATACCCAGAGGTGGAGTAGGGATTCTTATAGCGTGAGAACCCATCGTTGAAAGACATGGGTACTTTCATCCTTGCTAGAATGCGACGCATGTGGTAGTAGACGTGGAACTTGAAGATGGTGTTCACGAGCGGTACGGAGCCCGTTAGATGCTTGGCAGAGATGCCCAAGGCAGTGCTCGCGCAATGGGTTGCGAAATTCACTTGGATGTTCCAGTAGTCGAGGGCTTGACCTTTCGTCCAGCCTTGTATGACAGGGTCGTTCAGGTACGTACTTGTCACCTTGATGGGGTATTTGGTGAACTCAGGGAATGATACGGAAATGTGCGAGTCCGTAGAGACGTACAAGTCTTGATGCTCCAAGTTGATTACACCAAGTGGCCATTCACCCCTGTTGGAGTGGTACTTTGCCTTGGGATTGTAGGAGTAAATGTTCATCTTTTCTTATTAGAACAAAGATGAGACAGCTGTACATCACCGATATATACAATCCTACGATATTCGAAGACCATCTGGGGCAGGATACAAGGATCGCTCTAAAGTCGATCAGTATTCGACCTAGGTGGCTGAACATCTACACAGACAATGATTTCACCATACGCAAGACAGGGCCCGATCAGAGGGCTACCCGAATTGAGATCATGAACGGTCTCTACAAGATCGAGGATTTGGCAGCCATAGTCAACAGTCACGCAGGGGATCAAGCTGTTTGTCCTGAAAAATGGGCTATGTAGGCTCCGTATCAATAAGGGGTATACGTTGACTATTAACACACAATTGCAGGAGCTTATGGGTCTACCTGATCCAGATGGTGGTAAATACTATCAAGAGGGTGACTATGAGGGTTTTTACAAGACTGACGTTTTCATTCGGCTACGACTCGTTTGCCCTCAGTTGGATGAAGAGGACTGCCTGTTGGAGGGTAAAAAGTCTAAGATTCTCGCCCTGCTGCCCACCAAGGAGCTAAACGCTTGGGGGGACATGTTAACCTGGAGTTTTGACACTCCGATCTACCTTCCTTTGAAAGGTTCCACAGATCGGTTGGAGTTCATGCTGACCGACGAATTCCACCACGACAAATATGTAGCCTTCGTGGGGCTAACGATGCAGCTGCTTATAGAATAAATGAATGATGTAACCAAGCTTTATCCGAGTTTACCGAGTGCTCCTGACGAGCTTGATGAAAGCCAGGTGTACAGACTGCGCAAAATTGAAGAAGTGGAGCAGTACCTCCGCAATGAATCAAAAGAGCGGGACAAGATCGCTAAAAAGTTCAAAATGCATGGTACCTGGGTTAGATTCACTGACCATGGATTACTAGCTATAAGTGTCATCACCTCAGGTGTTGGCATCGGTAGTATGCTCTCAGGGATTGGGGTACCGCTTGCTGTCGCCATGGGTGGCACACTATCGCTGTAGGACTAGGACAAGCGGGTCTGTGGAATGCAGGGAAGAAGCTAGATGTCAAGTCAAAGAAGCACGAGAGCATCAGGCTACTCGCAGAGACTAAACTCAACTCTGTTGTCGACCTCATCAGCAAGGCTGTTGAGAATGGGGTGATCAGGGACTATGAATTCAGCCTGATCATGCAGGAGAAGCAGAAATACATGCTGCTGAAGGAGCAAGTCCGTCAACGAACGAAACAAGCCGTGAATGCCATCAATGATCGGGAGAGACAGCAGCTTATCGCAAAGGGCGTGAAGAAGCCAAGGATGAACTGTTAAAAAAACTTCAATCTGCACAGTATGTCAGCTCTACTTAGAGGAGCCGCCTAAATACACAGTCTAATATGTTGGTCAACATATTAGATCATCTACACCTCGAGCAATTCTCCAGTGTCTTGATCGATGACAAGCCCGCAGTCATGCACAACACGTCTCTGTCTTTCAGCGAGCTCTCTCGAGTATTGCTCGAGATTTTTCTGCCACGCGTGAAGGGTGCATGGTTTACAATAGGGACCGTCTGTTTGCGTTGAGGCGTCCTTGTACTTGACCTTGCGGATCATTTCCATAAGAGGGGCCTTGTTGAGAGTGAAGTAGCCCTTTAAGCCCAGTGATTTTGCTTCTTTCAAGAGTTCTGTAACCTTCATGTTTGTTTGTATGGATGTTTCACCAACCATACAAAGCTTTGCGCCTTTACAAGACAGTGAAACCCTCGTCTTCGTCATCATCTTCTGAGTCACTATAGAAGCAAACAGCAGTAAACTCGTCAACCTTTTTATATTTGCCTTCTTCCAAGTAGGTCTGCATGTAATAATTACAACCCTGCCTGTAGACACTCGCCAGTTTGATGATGGCCTTGCATGTACAGCCATCCTGTGGTACCTTCTTCTTCTGGAAGTTGGTTCTAACTTTACCATCCCACGTCTTGAGCTTAGTGCTCAGGTATCGATCTTTTTTTACGCTAGTGCTGGTTAACGGATGTCCTCCCAAGTAAGCCACTTTGTTCAGGATTTTATCGTATTTTTCTAACCACTCGGTGTGTTCACCAAGATCGAAAGACATCGTGAGTGCGGAGTCTTCGGAGTAGCATGATACACCCCTGGAATAGACCTTTTCAGGGATCTTAAGCAGTAGCGTTGCCTGGTTGCCGTCTTGGCCTTGATAACCAATAACGAAGCGCTCATCCTTGCCTTTGTTTGCTGGAATGGGATCGCTCAGCACGAGGTTTTCAATATTCACTTCTTCGATATTTAGCGGAGTTGTATTGTTGTAAAAGTCCATGGTTTTAACAGTTTGTTCACCGAATTTCATCATCTTTATATTTGGATGCTGAAATCTCAACTAGGATTTCTCTAAGTGGTCTCAGTGCAAGGACTGGCCGCCATTGTAAGTGATGTACTCTTGATAGCAGTACCAACAGAGCAGCTTGGTCTTTATCAGGAGTCTGCGTCCGCAGCGACATCTGTCATACTCATCGAGTACGCGTTCACAGTCATCACAGTGTTCCTTCCTCGTTTATTTGAGATGCTCCGCCATTCTCCCGTGGCTCTTACCCCACTCCACAATATCTCGAGATCCTTCTTTTCCTCTTCTGTAAAGCACCAGTCTATAACTCTGTCCGGATGCCATGCTACTGGGCCCAGCTCAGCCCTAATACTGGCCTTCTCCCTTTTTCTCGAGCGATAGGCCTTGAGCAATTGAGGATCAGTGTTACCCATGCACATTTCCTGGGTCACGAACCAATCGGGAACAAACTCGAGCATCCAGGGATACTTTTCAACAGCCTCGGTACACATTTCCTGGGTCTTGAAATGATCCGGAACATCCCCGAGCATCCATGACCTCCGTTCAACCGCCCCGGTACACATTTCCTGGGTCTTGAAATGATCCGGAACATCCCCGAGCAGCCATGACCTCCGTTCAACCGCCCCAGTACACATTTCCCGGGTTTTGAAATGATCCGGAACATACATGAGTGCCACGGGAGTATTTTGAACTGCCATGTTACACATTTCCTGGGTCTTGAAATGATCCGGAACATCCCCGAGCATCCATGACCTCCGTTCAACCGCCTTGTTACACATTTCCTGGGTCTTGAAATGGTCTTCTGGTGCCGACACGGTGTGGTATAGTTTGATAATAGCGTTCCAGAAGTAGTCCATCTTTATTATGGGTAGCTTTCAAATAGCGCAGTCGAGCTTTGAGTAAGGGGCTTACCTTACTCAACTGCTTACTTACTCAACTCAACTTACTCAAATTGTCGGATTTGTCGGAATCGGATTGTTATCGGATTTGGTTTCGGATGCCGTCGGATTTACCGGTTTTGGGGGGGTTAGGTGTGGAGTGAGGGGGGAGGTGGTGGAAGCGGTGTTTTGACGATCGAAAGGTTCCGGTGTACCTATGATCACTCCTTAGTACTACTCTGCTCACTATAGCTTTTTAGTCTACGTGCTTGCGAAATTGTACAGAAGGAAATGACGTAATTATTAAAGGAAAACAATAATAGCATCAAATATGGCGCATTATAAGAAGACGATTTTCATTATGCTACACTGCACGAGCTTTAACTTTCGATACCATATAAACTTTTTCATTGGATAATAAAACAATTTGTTGCACTGTTAGGATTCTTATTGGCTTAAAACTCATTTTAGCCTCGTTCTCAGAAAAAAATCTGTCAAAACGAGGATTTAGGCTTTAGCCTGGATAAGTTTCGGGCGTCCAGCCTAGCTGCGCTGTCTCTATCTATCTATCTATCTATCTATCTATCTATCTATCTATCTATCTATCTATCTATCTATCTATCTATCTATCTATCTATCTATCTATCTATCTATCTATCTATCTATCTATCTATCTATCTATCTATCTATCTATCTATCTATCTATCTATCTATCTATCTATCTATCTATCTATCTATCTATCTATCTATCTATCTATCTATCTATCTATCTATCTATCTATCTATCTATCTATCTATCTATCTATCTATCTATCTATCTATCTATCTATCTATCTATCTATCTATCTATCTATCTATCTATCTATCTATCTATCTATCTATCTATCTATCTATCTATCTATCTATCTATCTATCTATCTATCTATCTATCTATCTATCTATCTATCTATCTATCTATCTATCTATCTATCTATCTATCTATCTATCTATCTATCTATCTATCTATCTATCTATCTATCTATCTATCTATCTATCTATCTATCTATCTATCTATCTATCTATCTATCTATCTATCTATCTATCTATCTATCTATCTATCTATCTATCTATCTATCTATCTATCTATCTATCTATCTATCTATCTATCTATCTATCTATCTATCTATCTATCTATCTATCTATCTATCTATCTATCTATCTATCTATCTATCTATCTATCTATCTATCTATCTATCTATCTATCTATCTATCTATCTATCTATCTATCTATCTATCTATCTATCTATCTATCTATCTATCTATCTATCTATCTATCTATCTATCTATCTATCTATCTATCTATCTATCTATCTATCTATCTATCTATCTATCTATCTATCTATCTATCTATCTATCTATCTATCTATCTATCTATCTATCTATCTATCTATCTATCTATCTATCTATCTATCTATCTATCTATCTATCTATCTATCTATCTATCTATCTATCTATCTATCTATCTATCTATCTATCTATCTATCTATCTATCTATCTATCTATCTATCTATCTATCTATCTATCTATCTATCTATCTATCTATCTATCTATCTATCTATCTATCTATCTATCTATCTATCTATCTATCTATCTATCTATCTATCTATCTATCTATCTATCTATCTATCTATCTATCTATCTATCTATCTATCTATCTATCTATCTATCTATCTATCTATCTATCTATCTATCTATCTATCTATCTATCTATCTATCTATCTATCTATCTATCTATCTATCTATCTATCTATCTATCTATCTATCTATCTATCTATCTATCTATCTATCTATCTATCTATCTATCTATCTATCTATCTATCTATCTATCTATCTATCTATCTATCTATCTATCTATCTATCTATCTATCTATCTATCTATCTATCTATCTATCTATCTATCTATCTATCTATCTATCTATCTATCTATCTATCTATCTATCTATCTATCTATCTATCTATCTATCTATCTATCTATCTATCTATCTATCTATCTATCTATCTATCTATCTATCTATCTATCTATCTATCTATCTATCTATCTATCTATCTATCTATCTATCTATCTATCTATCTATCTATCTATCTATCTATCTATCTATCTATCTATCTATCTATCTATCTATCTATCTATCTATCTATCTATCTATCTATCTATCTATCTATCTATCTATCTATCTATCTATCTATCTATCTATCTATCTATCTATCTATCTATCTATCTATCTATCTATCTATCTATCTATCTATCTATCTATCTATCTATCTATCTATCTATCTATCTATCTATCTATCTATCTATCTATCTATCTATCTATCTATCTATCTATCTATCTATCTATCTATCTATCTATCTATCTATCTATCTCCTCAGGCGATTTTGAAGATTCCGCCTTCGCTGGCGGAAATCAATAAATAGTTTCGGAGGCATGTTTTGTTGTAGAGTTACGTACGACAAACGCGAATAAAACAAATTTGGTTTTGATTGACATACAGCCATAATTGAGCAAGCAAACATATGAATTTGATCATTATAAGTAAAATGTAAAAAATCTAAGACTGAGTTCTTCGATTTTACCTCTTTTCATTTTCATTTTCTTCATCTGTCCAGTTTTTTTTAAGTTGCACTGCTCAACATCAATTTCAACCTCTCGATTTAGATTTTCATGTTTGTTTCTTATTAAAAGAAATGTACCGATAATTTCTTCATCTTTTAGTTCAATACACAGCTCAACATCAGTGATTCGTATCGATTCGTACCATCCCCAGGGATTTTTGCCTTTTTTTATTTAATATAAAATCGGGTTCCAATTCCAATTTTTGAATTTCCTCTAAGAATAGGCGCTAAATAATAACATTCTGCCATCTTTTATATCAAGATTGAGGGAAAACAGATTTTTGATAATAAGCACAAGCGGTTCTCGACCCCAGAGTTCTTTGAGATAAACCTCGAAAGTACTACGTGCATTGGCTTTCGAGGTTTATCTCAAAGAGCTCTGGGGTCGAGAATGTACAGGTTTGTCATCACTGAAAAAATTTGTTTTTACTGAAGTGAAGTTGAATTAATATTACCTGATTCTGACACCAAATTTCTTTTTTAATTCTTGCAAAAAATTAACAGCCAAAACAAATATCAAGCCCCACCTTGGTCAGATCCAGCACAATCCTTAAGAAAAGTAATTTTCGGGGAAATAAATATTTGCAATTTTTTCACATTGTTTTAAGAAGTTTTCAAGAATCTGGCCCTTCAGATGACTAAAGGAAATAACCTTCTTACATTTACGCTCTTTTTCTGTCATGTCTTTCCATCCTTATCTTGTCTCTATCTGGAAAATTCGACCTACCTATCTCCCTTTTAATACTGGAATTCCTAACCAGTTTATGCGGTTTATACCAGTTTATATTTTCACAAATCTGGCAATTTAAGAGTTTTTTTCGAAAGGTAATTTTAACAAATGGCTGACTTTTGTATACTACAAAATTCGGGAAAATTTTTTCTCGCGATAATTACTTCTCTGGTACTTGGCAGTGGCGTGCAACCTCGATCCCAGGGCCTGTAGCGTTTTTTGATATGAGGATGAAACGCGTACGAGGCCCTGGTACAACAGAATTACTCAACCAATGAGATTGCGTGTACGGTTTTTTGAAATTATGTTAAAAAGATAATTAATGCAGAAGTGTTTTTGCAAGCACAGCATTTTTTTATCAACAATAAATATGGCGATGAGCATTACGAAGATTTTTATGGTTACTTGTTTATGAAGGAAATATTTATTAATTCACGTTATTTTTGACTTTCCTTGCATCGTTTACAAATTTCGAAGCTGTTCAAAGATTTTAAACATTACTTTTGTTTTCACACTGATGGTCTCACTGATGGTGAAAAAAGGCAGCTGACAACTCAAATGGAATGGTGCGATCAAAGTAACAGGTACTTCTCACCTTTTATTGTGACACAATACTTATATTTTTAAAAAACTTCTCATATGCTAAAAAGTAAAGAAAATCTTGGTAGAAATTTAACTGTAGTGTGTATGCTGAGTACCTTGCTAGATGCTTTTGGTTTGAAGATGCACAAACAATTACAACAATGACAAGTAATTTTTCTTAAAATTCCACACGTGTTAATGACATCTTTTAACAAACTTTTGGACAAAAATACTAGCTAGAGTATTGAAAAATAAATGGAAATAAAGTATAGCTAGTGTATAAACAAAAAGAAATAAATACAAAAAATCACAACTAAATATATATTTTTACTATCTCGCCTGCGAGGAGTATTCAAATACAGCTGTCCGTCCCAAAATGGAAATTTTTGGCTCTCTGAGCACCGACACGGGAGTAGTCGTGTGTTCGAATCTCATCTTGGTAACTATTTTTACTTTTTTTTTTCTTTTTGCTATCTCGCCTGCGAGGATAGGTTTCCAACTCGTAACTAACTAAATGTCACAAATGGTCAATTGCAACGTCACAGATTTAAACTTCGTACCTAAACTCTCAAGTACTTGGAAGTCATCTAAATGACGTTTCAGGCCAAAATTGGTATTTGTTTTCGACAAAATTTGGCACAGTTAACAAAAAAGGTATGCTGAACATAATAGTGACATCATAATTTTGATTTTTGTCACCTAAATGTCATTTTAGGCCAAAATTGGTCCAAAAATTAAAACTACTTTATTTTAGACAAAATTTGGCAAAGTTAACAAAAAAAGTATGCCGAACATGATGGTGACATTAAAATTTTGATTTTTTGTCACCTAAATGTCATTTTAGGCCAAAATTGGTCCGAAATTAAAACTACTTTATTTTAGACAAAATTTGGCACAGATAACAAAAAAAGTATGCTGAACATGATGGTGACATCAAAATTTTGATTTTTTGTCACCTAAATGCCGTTTAAGATCATAAACGTTTCAATCGCGCGACTTTTAACCATGGATGATAGGCTGTATTTTTGTTAGCAGAAATTGTAGAATTGGGTCGCATTGTGGATGTTTCATAGTTGTGCATTTTTAATAGCGAGATAGTTTATGCAGCGCCTGCATCTTGTTGTTTTTAGGCAACAAGAAAGAAAAAATCACACAACATAAATTATGGTGGATGTGCTGAATGTAGGCTGTTTGCTGAAACTAACCTAAAACGGCTTAGTCAACTTTTCAGAAGTATTGGAACCTAGAAACAGCTTACGAAAAAATACAAGATGTTGTGGGTATCGCAATTTGGCAAACTGATAATATTAATGATATAATCTGTCGTAAATGTAAAAGACAATTCAAGATTTTCTGCCAGAATTCCCAAATAAGCTTTTGGAAAAATTGCTGTGTGAAGAGCGTTATATCATCACTTAAAGCTCCTTAACATTATTTTGTTTCAAACGCCTAGTGCTGATTTTATGTCCAGCATAATATAATCTTGCCAATGCTTTCAGCCCTCGTCGACACAATTGCTGGGGTTGTTATGTATGTGTTTGTTTAATACATTTTTTATAAGTTGTAAATTATCCACAAAACCTTAATCCACAATATATAATGTTTGTGGTTTGATATTTTCAAGGCTTTCCTTGCCAACTTTTCTCCTTTTTCTGCATAGGTATACATTTTTTCTGTTTGGATTGACAGATATTATTGTTAAGGTTCTTATTTCAGGTATAATATGTTCCATTTAAGTCACTGTTTTTCCGGTTCCAGTAGCTGTGTGAATAGTGTGTAGCTTTAAGCTACAACCCCGGAAAAAATATTTGGGAAAAATGTGATAAATCTTCATTCCTTATTTTTTATGTCATAACTCCTTTTAACTGTTCCCCTTTCCCCCAAAGTCAATGTTGTTCCCCTCTAAGGTTCCTGGAGTAATTCTGCAAGCATTAGCTAGGCAAATACCATCTTCAACATTGACTTTGGGGGAAAGGGGGAGCTCAAAATGAAATTCCCAATATATTTTTTCCAGGGTTGTAGCTATATCTATTTTATATTACATTTTTTGTTATCCGGTTGTTTACAGATATTCTTGTCTTTGTTGATTATATATATATATATATATAGCATTTTACAGTTAACATTATGTTATCAGAGAAATTATTCTTGTATATATGTACACGATTCCTTTCTCTCTCACTCAAAATTGCCTCTGGATGGCAAAATGTGAAGTCACAATGACCATCCAATGCAAATGATGGCAAGACATCTTATATTTTATTGGTTAAACAGAGATCCTCAAACAACATCTGTATATACAGCATTCTCCTCAAAATTTAAATCATGTAAAATGTAGCAAGTCATTCTCATTCCTACTTCTTCAAGAAAATTTACTGATCTTTAATAATTGCATTTAAACAAGTGACTACAATGACAATACACCTCTTTAGAGTTTAAGTTGTTGCTCATTTTCCGTATTTAAAAAATGAGGTAGACAGAGTGAATTTGATAAGGCTTTACCATGGGCGTTATAAATATTTCTCATTTTCTGAAGAAATAATTAGTCTCACGGCATGAAAATTTAGTATGTTATGCTACTTAAAACATACGTGAAGAAATTGTAACTTTTCTTATGAAATATTTGACAGAAAAATTATTTCACTTAGCCTTCTTAATTCATAACAGTTTACTTCCTTTTTTCAATTCTCAATAAGAGCGTTGTAACAAAAGAGAGATTTATTTAAACAATGATTAACTGAAACTGTGAACTCGTGTATCAAAAAATTTTCGTCTTTGCTTCTCTGATGACATCTGGTGTAGCTAGCTAGCTAACAGTTGAAAAATTAGAGATTTTCATATTCCTTTGGGAACACTCCAATGACGTCCTGTCCTCGTGTTATTGACTCTAAGCATTTGACTTGTTAAGGTCAAGAAAACTTCGTCTCTTGAAGATCCCTGAATTTTCTCCAACTTGCCAAGTGGTCCTCCTTTCATCTGTTATTTTTGCAGCTGATGTAAGTTATCCTATAATATCTTAAGTGCTGTAGTCTTTTCTATATGTAACATACACCACAAAATGACTAGAAAGCCATTAAGGGTTGTATTCATTCTGAAATTTTACGGTGTATACAGTAGCTATAGGTAGCTCTATGGCTCTCAGCTACCTACAAAAAATCAAGTAAAACAATCTCACAAACTCCCGCCACAAAACACCATCTTTGATCGAAAACGTCACGCATACATTACTTTTCCTGCATGCTTAATTTTGGGCGAATTTTAAGTCTGTTGTACCAGGGCCTCGTACGCGTTTCATCCTCATATCAAAAAACGCTACAGGCCCTGGGATCGAGGTTGAGTGGCGTGTAGACTAGATTTCTTGTTTTACAAAAGTAAGGGGAGAGATAGGAAAATATCCGTTCTGGCACAGACAACGACAACGGCAGCAACGGCAACGACAACGGCACAACAACAACAAAAAAAGTGCCAGAAATCCCGAAATCCCTAATCCCCGAAACCAATCCGAATCCCGAAATCCCCAATCCACGATAGCATCCCGAAACCGATAATTCCGACGCATGCGCACAGCTGTCAAGTAATAATGCTGACATCAACAAAAATCAACGCATGCGCATTATCTCTATTCAAAGACCACTGTGCCAGAATCCCTTTAGTTGAAACTCTTATATAAATAAATATGGACGGCCATAACGTAAAACAATTACATGCTATTGCAAAGGACCGTGGACTCAGGGGATACTCTAGGCTACCCAAGACCGACCTTATTGCTTTGCTACAGCAACCGGCTGCTACTGTAGAAGCACCCGCTCTCCCAGAGATGTACCCCAGACGGTCGTGAAAAACAAGATGCGGGAATGGTACAACTGGCTAGTGGACGCTGTTCCCGAGCCTATAAAGAAGGGTGTCAATACCGTATATAATACGTTCAAAAACAATGTGATGAACCTCTACAACAGGGCCACGGGTGCAACGCTTCATGATATTGTTCAGCAAGAAGCAAGGGAGGATCATGCCGAAGACGGGCAGCAATCGGATAAAGACTTCACGCCTCAGGAGCATAAGCAAGCCCACGGCAGGACCTTCCGGAGCTTCCGCATCCCTGGTATGGACGGCACGGATATCGACGGGTACTTGGGGATGGTACGATCACACGTGAAAACCCTGATCAAGAACCAGGTAGAGGAGATGGGATCGGCGAAAGCGCAGTGCTCCCTCTGGATCCAGTGGAAAAAGCCGGTGGAGGGTGCCAGTGAGTTGTTCATCGAGGTCGATAAGGTATTCAATAGCAGCATGACACCTGTCTTCCAGGGTAGCGACGTGGAAGAGGTGCTGGATACGATGCTCGCTCAGATCAAAACGCATGTGTAGAACCCAGCGATGCCCAAGAGCGGTTTTAGCATCGGTCGAATTATACATATCGATGTAGACTTTCACAAGCTCAAGCTGACGAGGGGTTCATCGTACATCGCAGCATCAAAGTGGTTAGCCACTAAAAAGGCCATCATTAATCCCGCGAACGAGGACGAGGAGTGCTTCAAGTGGAGCATCATAGCAGCTCTGCATCATGAGCAGATAGAGACGAACCCACAGAGAATCAGTAAACTAAGACCCTACGCGGAGCGCTATAACTGGCAGGGCATCGAGTTCCCCACAAGCGTCAAGGACATCAACAAGTTTGAGTTGAACAATTCCGACATTGCGGTGAACGTCTTGTACGTGACGGGGAAGACTATCAATATCCTGCGTCGTTCCAATCACAACATCTCACGCGACAAACAGGCGAACCTGCTACTCCTCACGGACGATAAAAAGACCCACTATACAGCAGTCAAAAGCCTTTCACGACTGCTGGGCAGCGAGATCTCAAAGGATACGTCAAAAATGCACTTTTGCATGAACTGCTTGCATGCTTTCCCCACAGTCGAGTCGAGTCGCGCGACAAGCATTATGACTATTGCGCCGACAACGAGGCGATCAAAATCTCAATGCCAAGCGAGAAGGAAAAGTGGCTCCACTACAAGGACGGTCAGCAGCAGTTCGATGTACCTTTCGCTATATATGCCGACTTCGAGAGCCTGCTGGTCCCCGTAGAAGACGCGAGCAATACAAAGACGAAGAAGCTGAACGAGCACGTACCATGTGGCTGGTGCACATATAGTACCTTTGCCTACGGGCCCGTGCCATATCCCTTGTACAGATACCGCGGTAAGGACTGCGTGACGAAGCTCGTCAACCATCTGGAGGACGAAGTCAAACGTCTCTATGCTACCTACCCACAGCAGGACATGTTGCCACTAACAGAGGTGTTAAAGAGAGAGCACGACGAGGCTGAGAAATGCCATATCTGCATGAATTCCTTCGATGATGACAAGAATTACAAAGTTCGGGACCATTGTCACTACACCGGTCTCTATAGAGGTGCCGCGCATAACAGCTGCAACCTCAAGTTTAGAATCCCTAGCCACGTGCCTGTGATCTTCCACAATCTCCCAGGATACGACGCTCACTTATTCATCCGAGAACTCGGTGCCAAGTATGACGCTCAAGACATTGGTTGTATCGCCGAAAACACGGAAAAATACATATCCTTCAACGTTAAAATCAACGTACCCATCGACGACTTCGAAAAGCATGTCGCTTCATGGCCTCAAGCTTTTAAAATGTCGCGAACAACCTCGATGATGAACAGTGCAAAAATCTCCGCTGGTTTTTCGCTGAGGACGACCATTTTAAGCTCATGCGTAAGAAGGGAGTCTATCCCTACGAGTACATGGATGGCTGGCAACGATTTAAGGAGACGGAGCTACCTCCCAAGGAGGCCTTCTACAGCAAGCTGAATATGAAGGGGGTCAGCGATGACGGCCACGAGCACGCTCAAAAAGTATGGAATGTCATCACTCCAAAGGGCTCCGCTACCACCATGGGCGACTATCATGATATATACCTTACCACAGACGTCCTCCTACTGAGCGACGTCTTCGAAACCTTTAGGGGAGTCTGCCTGGATCAATACAAACTCGACCCTGCCCACTTTTACAGCGCTCCCGGCCTCGCTTGGAAGGCAGCGTTGAAGTACACCGAAATCAAGTTAGAGTTACTCACTGACTTGGAGATGCTGTTGATGTTTGAGAAGGGTATTAGAGGTGGCATAACCCAAGCCGTTCACAGGTATACCAAGGTCAATAACAAGTATATGGGAGATCAGCATAATCCCGAGGAAAAGTGCTCCTACTTGCAGTATCTCGATGCCAACAATCTCTACGGCTGGGCCATGCGAAAAGATCTACCCACTGATGGGTTCAAATGGATGTCGAACGTGGAGGACTTTACGGGGAAGAAGATCAATAAACTCGTGGCTGCTAACAAGCATGGCTACCTCTTGGAAGTTGATATAGACTACCCCGAAGGCTTGCACGACAAGCACAATGAACTCCCCTTCCTACCGGAGCGTAAGGTGATTCACGGGGTCGAGAAGCTCATCCCGAACCTTGAACATAAGCGGAAGTATGTTGTACACATCGGAGCTCTCCACCAAGCCCTGAAACATGGGCTCCTACTCAAGAAAGTGCACCGAGTCATCCGATTTAACCAAAAGCCTTGGCTGCGCGACTATATCGATCACAACACGCGGCTGAGAACTGCCGCCAAGAACGACTTTGAGAAGGACTTTTATAAGCTCATGAACCTGTCGGTCTTTGGGAAAACTATGGAGAATATCCGCAATCACCGTAATATTAAGCTAGTCACGAATGAAGCCGCGTATACAAAGTTCGTCATGAAGCCAAACTTCAGGGGCGGCAACTACTTCAGCGAGAACCTCATGGGTGTTGAAATGGGTAGGATGGGAATCAAGATGAATAAGCCCGTATATATTGGTCAAGCTATCTTGGATCAGTCAAAGACCGTCATGTACGAGTTCCATTATGACTACATGCAGCCCATGTACGATAGAAAGCTGCGCTTGTGCTATATGGATACTGATAGTTTCGTCTATCATATCAAGACATACGACTTTTACGAAGATATCGCGAACGATGTGGAGGAGCGCTTTGATACGAGCGCCTACAGTAGGGACGATGACAGACCTCTCCCCATCGGCAAGAATAAAAAGGTCGTGGGCCTCATGAAGGATGAGCTAAGCGGGAAGGTCATGACCGAATTCATCACCCTGAGGGCCAAGGCATATGCTTACGAGAGTCTCTCGAAAGAGGGTGGAGATCGCAAGGCTAAGGGTGTGAAGAAGTGCATTACGGCTAAATCCATCACCTTTAATGATTACCAGCGCTGTCTGGAGGAAGGCGTCAATATATACAAAACCTGGGTATGTATTGCCAACAAAGGACATCAGATCTTCACGCAGGAAGTGACCAAGCTTGCACTCAATCGAGCAGACGATAAGCGGATCGTTCAAGCAGATCAGATCACGACAATCGCGAGAGGTCATTATCGTTTGGAATTGTAGGCTATAGTTTGATGTGCTTGATCAAGCACATCAAAACAAAATGGAATTATGCCTATATATAGCCATACTCCTGCCCTATGTCTTGATTATACTCATCTTCTTCCGCTATCGACGTGTAATAAAAACGATGTCTAATATTGCTGAAATATTTGATGTGGTTGATACACCGGCGCCAGAGCAATGCGATAAACCTATCGACAAACGCCAAACTCTGAAGGATGCCATACGTAAAGGCAAGGGGCACTTACTACCGAAAAAGTGTACCGAAGGGTTTATCGATAAAGCTTCACCCGAGATGATCGAGAAAATCCACACCGAGCTTCTTCAACGTGAACTCCAAGAGAAGGGCGAGAGGACGGCAAAAGCCCTATCGTCACAAGCCATCAGCATGTATGTCAAAGTCTTAGGGAGGATAGTTCAGCTTGACAGCGCCGAGGGTCTTTGCAAAGATATTGAAGAGGATCCCATCATTAAAGACTCCATGACTGACTTGGGGTTACTAGTATACTCCGCTTTTGGTAAATTCCTATCGCCTCTTCTAGTAGCTGCACACAGTGTAAACCACTGTCAAATACCCGCGTCCAAAGTGGGTGAGGGGCAAGAGGTTGAACAACAAGGTAAAGATGGGACAGTCTATCAAAGATACGATTGGATAATTATGAAGTGTTTGAAAGAGCAAGCAACAAGGCTCTATCTCTAACCAAAACCTCTACCTTGCGCTATTCGGATTGGTGCAGCCTCACGGGGGATCTTGGTATACATGATCGTGAAATTTTAACTCCGGCAGCGGATCGCTTCCCAACTCACGTATGTATTTTAGAGACGAAACCCTATAAGAACGCTATAAGAACGTCTGGCAGATGCGGTGTGAAAGCCGGCTAGGGGGAAGTGCTTTTTGTAACTCTCACGAGTTATAACAAATGAGCGCAAAACATACGCAAGAAGTAACAGTCATAACGAAGCCGGCAAAGCACCCGGGGAGAGTTGCGTGGGGCCACAAGTTGGCGGCACTGAAAAAGATGAAGAAAGATCTAAAGCAACAAGAGGAGAAAGATCTAAAGCAACAAGAAGGTAATGTAGAATCTCCCGTCAAAACCTCTTCTGGAGCCCCTGTGCA
>JASGCC010000003.1:5627216-5653588 GCA_030067915.1 Hydractinia echinata | reverse complement strand
TGCACGAGATGTGAAACGTTCTCCACCACCTGACATGTACACCAGAAATGGTAATCATTCTGGACCTTTAAATAAACATTTAAAAGGGAATAGCCCTCGACCAACATCATCTCAAAATTCTTACTCAGCTGTTATGGGAGAAGGTTCGAACAGACTGAAAAGTCCGGTGGGAGGAGCACAAGCATCAGCTTCAAATGATTGGAGTTCAGCTCTGGGGTACGACGCAGGTGATGATACATATTTTAATTTTTTATTTGTTCGTATCTTTTTATTGTTCTCCAAGTTTGAAACGAGAAAGGTAAAAATGAGTTGTCATTCTAATAAAATATATATTTAGATTTGAATATCTAATTATTCTAATCATTGAAAGCATTGATTCCTTCAGAAATGTATTTGAAGAATCATTTGTTGTATCTATGTTGTATCTATGTTAGAAGAGAGGAGTTATTTCCAACATTCTATTTCGTTTAGATTGGGATAATGATCCGATCCTTGCAGCTGTTCTCGCACAATCACAGCAAGAATACCTAGACAGTTTATGTAAAAACAACTGTCGAAAATCTGACGATGATAAGAAAGCAACAGATTCATCGTAGCATATAATGTTTATTCTTTTCTAGTGTAGTTGAGACCTAAGCATATGCAAAATCAGTAATATTTATTCCAACTGAGTAATCCAAAAAAATCACTGTTAAACCTTTTCATAAACATGCCTGTTGTTAAAAGATAAAAAATATCACCAATATTTTTTGTTGACCTATTGACCTATTGAGGGTTGCCACATCTCCTTAAAACATTCCCTTCAATTGTAAAAAGTGTTCTCAAATCTCCCTTGAATCAGCTCAGTTATAGTTTTGCAACCTGTGGCATCTTTTTATTTTTAAACATAGAAGTTTTACAAACATCTCTTCATTCTTTGAAAAATATGTAGCTGTCCTCAAATCTCCTCAATTTTTTATAAAAACACAGAGATCTGCAAATCTTCAAATTTGACTAAAAAGGGTTGCAACCCTGTTATTTTTGCTTTCATTCACCTGCAATATTATGGTATTCTCCCACACATCCTCCCTGATGTATTTATTAGAGGCTTATAAAAGTCTGTCTTTTGATGAGGCCTAAAATATTGGACATTCTGTCTTTAATATGTGTTTCTAAAAGTTTTCGCATTGGCTTTTTTTTGAAATATATATATTTAAAATGCTGTTTGGGTTGATTTACCTTTCTTTCACTTTTCATTTTGAATGAGTTTTTCGCGTTACCACGCAGAATGTATATAAACTTAGAAGAGAGAATTTTATTATGATGAAGTAAAATATATATTTTATTTATCTCATTCACTTTATAATTCCACGAAGCGGAATATCATTTCATGTTTGTGTTCTTTTATGGTTTTGATTTTATAAGATACATTATTCAGGTTTCACCACACAAGGTCTTACGAGTTAGGAAAAGACAGGGGTTTTTATTGACAGTCAATGAAATGCATATTTTCAAAGCCAGTGCTGCTGAACTACAGTCTTGTACTCCTTATGGAGAGAAAATTTCTTAGGGGAAAAATAAAAAACGTGAAAATCTGTTTTTTAATTTTCTAAAAAATTTAGAGAAATGAGTTTAGGATAATTTAGAGAAATATGAAACTCATCCACTTTATTGAAAATTGTTTTATAAAACTCCTTGCAGTAACGTTGTTAATTTTGTTTGATGGCAGCTAATTTTGTTAAATTTAGTCATAGGCAAGGCATAGACTCTCAAAAAAAATTTTTTTAAGCCTAACTCTTTGGAAAATTGTAGATGTAGTTTTGTAAGATTCTCTCTGACCCCTGTCTGCTCAATGCTAAGAGTGATTACATTTCTGAAGCAAATTTAAAGACAACAACAACAATTCGCTACAATAAAGTATAAATAAATTATAATGACAGTGATATGAAACCATTTTTTTGTATTTACTTTCTCTATGAATAGGTCACCTAGGTATACAACCAACACACACTTGATGTTTGATTAGCTGCTTAGTTTATAAGTTGAAGTATTTATGGTAGAATTTAATTGATTTTTTGATGGAAAATCTATGGCTGATCCAGATTAATGTATTGGTCTTGTTTAAAATAATATTAGGCATTAAGGACAGTGTTTATTCAAAGAAGAAGAGTGAAGGTTAAAGAAATGCACTTTTCTGTTACGTTTCTTTTATGTTTTAGTTTTGGTTTACATTGTACAGTATGTAGTATTTTAGTAATGTAAATTAGGCTTCGTATATCTAGGTCTGATTTACACTAGGTATTAATTACACCTGTTATTTTTGGGTTATGTTGACATTTTGATAAACATTTGTACAGGATTATTTTAAAATATTATGAAAAATATTGAAATCTTTTTTCTTCCATAACTGTTCTATATTCATATTTTGCCTAGAATTGGTAAGAATAATGCTTATGTCAGCAGTATTATTTCATATTTTATTATTATGTGTAACCATTTAGTCGGAGGCGGATTAAGAAATCTATCTATTGCTTGAAGAAGTTTGTAAAGTCTTGCACCTTTTCATAAGGTATTTTTCATTGTATGATCTTAAAAATATCCTGACAAGAACCAAAAATATATCCAATTATTTAATACTTTGATATTATTACATTAACAACAACTTTTTACAACCGCATTTGGCAACCACAAATAGGCCATGATGTATGGAGAATTTCATTTCGAAAAAGCATTCTTATGCTCCTCTCAACAATATTTTTTGTGATCAATAAAATCTAACCTAAATTCCTAATCCTCAAACAAAATAAATGTTGCAATTGGAGGTTTAAATTTATCATTATGAAAATATTTTGTTCGCAAATTTTAAGTATTATGCATCTTTTTATAGTTTATTGCTTTGAGGTTTTCAAAGTAGTCACAGATTTAAATAAATATGCTCACACCTGCTTTTGAATTACATCAAGAACATAGCTATTTATTGTTGACAATCAAAGCACCATATATCAAGGTAAGTGCAACCAAGATTCTTCATATTTATTTGTACATGAAGTGGAGTTTCTTACCAATGAAAGACAACGCATTTTTTATATGAAGCTACATTTTCCAGTTTTACGGCTTGGTTGCTTAATTTTTCAAATTTTTAACCCTATCAGATTCTAACAGCAATGGCGTAGATTTTGACCCAGATCTCAGCCTTTCACACATCTGTCACTTGTATAGAAAAATGTATAGCCTGGAACAAACTTAGTTTATAGGTTTCCCTTTTCTTTTAGGCTAACGATGTTGAAATTTACATGGAACAAAATGAATTCAAATTTTTTGTCAAGCCATACTTTTTAAGGTTTGTTTCAACATTGGGATTGCCTTCTTTTTTATTATTTTTTTCACAATTAGTGGGAAACTGTATTGTCGTTAGATTTTTAACCTGCCTCTTATTTTAGTAAGACATGATTGTAATTGCTTTTAGGCTGTATTTCCCTTGTGAAATCATAGAAGACGGTAGAGAGAAAGCACAATATGACATCAGTACAGGTTAGGAATTGCATTCAGCTATAGGTGTTCTGTAACCTGCAATTAGGGTTGCTATGGAAGTACATTCTTGTTCGTAAATTTCAAAGAGGGTACTCACAAGCATTCTTTTCGTATATACATGCACGTTAGACTTATCAATTCACAAATGGACTTAGAGATTCAGGTTATTTAGTCAGATTCAAAACATTAATTTATACTTATTTTTGTTTAACACTGTTTTCTTTCTTTTATTTAATTTTGTGCAACACTTTGGTACTGCATATTTCTTGCTTCACCATTTTAATTAACCAATCAAAAGTGTAGAATTCCAGACAGAATATAAAGAAACAGGACAAACAAACAAAACGGACAATTGCAATATAAGCCAAAAATCTGAATTTCTTCATGTGATCCTATGCTTGTGAAAAAAATACACACATTTTCTTCAATGTACTAATAAACAGATTGAAAACTCTCTTTTTTCCAATTTTTTTTATCCATCAAATTTGAAAACTGCATTTTATATTATGTTCTGTATGTCGAGGCATCTGTACTGACCATATAACTCCCCCTGGTTATAAATGTGTATATGCGACAAGACAACAAGCATAAAACATTATGCAGGTCTGTCAATAAGGGGAGAGCGATTGCTCTTTCTCACGCAAAGACTTGCCCAATTGTGAGGAATGAGAATGAGAAACTAGCTGGGCCATTAATTGCTCCCCCAAATCTACAATAAATTTGTCTGGCTGAGCAATATTAATTCATCTCACATGGAACTCAATGTTAGCTTTCTTATTATTTGCAGTAAAAAAATAACCAAACTATATAAAAAAAGATGAGATAAAATAGATAAAAAGAATTTGTAATAAAGTATTTGTTTATAAACTCATTCTATTTATTCAGGTTGCTTGCCCAGTCTAAATTATTGTGACCTTGGGCGAGCGATTTATTGCTTGGGTGTTATTTTCTTATTGAAAAGCTAGATTATGCAACAAAATCGCATTGCATAGGGATGAAAAAATTCCACTGGGAATCAAGCATTTAACCTAATGCCTGAAAACTAAAACTTCCTTGAAACGACAAAAACACTTACTTTGTGCCTGATCTCATGCATAATTGTCATAATTATCTAAATTTTAATGTCCAAAATGTCAAGAATTAATCAATAATATTCTTTAAAGAAGAAATCACGTCTTGACGACTCTTCAATCTTTTTCATTTGGAGCCAACTTGTTTTAATTTTTAAGGTAAAATTTTTTTTCAGTAAATATTTCTTGATTGTGTCAAATGAACAGAAAGCACAACGCTGTTGTTTTGCTGAAAATTCTCTACAAAAATTTTTATTTTTAATAAAATGTCTCATTGAGTCACACACTCAAGATAATGAAGAAAAGATGTCTTCATAAAATGTTTTTAAAAATGATGTAATAAACGTAGCGTTGCAACTTGGAAAAATCCAAGTAAATCCCCTGTCTCTGCTACTGATTTAGGCTAGTCATAAACCAGCAGAAAAAACACAAATCCAACGTAGAGATTTTTTGAATCAGTATTTCGTGGATTCTTCTACACCTATATTAACATTAAAGTGATTAAATTATATTTGTTGGGGATCCGAAATAAAGCTGTATTTTGAACATACAGACTGAATACAGCTTTTATTATAGACAACTTTTACGTTTTTAGGAATCAGTTCTAACAGGTACTAATAGACAAAAAAATTTTCTTTGATTGTGTGCCAGCTGACGTAATTTGACTTCTTTTAAGGTATTTTCACAATTCACATTCCAAAGAAAAACATTGGGGAAGAATTTCCAAATCTGGATATGTTAACTACTTTGCTGGCACCTAAGAAAAAACATGTGACAAAGCCTTTGATTGAGGTCGTTTGTACAGATGACACACCAAGTGGAAAAAACTGACAATGAAGGTAATGTGGAGAAAAAAGTTTTTTTTAATTTTTTCAACAATGTTGAGATGTGAGATTGTTTAAATTAATTTTTCGTCTCAATTAACTCAAATCAATTTTGTCTTACTTATCTTTATGCGTTATTTCACGTTTTTCATCTACCTCCCCATTATTCAACTTGTATAGTTTTGCGCTTGAGTCTAAAGTACTCAGGATTCAGGGGCAAATTTTACACAAGACTTGCTCATCCTAACTGCTATTTTTTATTATTATGAATGCTTTCTGTAGTGCTGATGCAATAGTTTTGGAAGAAACTAATAATAAACCTTTAACGTCAAGCTTAAATCTATTAAGTTGAAGTCTAGTATAGCCCAACACAGGACAGTCTAATCGATATCCAAAACTGGATATGTTTTGAATATATTCACTTTCGGATATAATGGGCGCACAGCTAACCCGCCATCCATTGTTCTGGAAAAACCGGGCGAAACAGGATAAAACATAATCAGGGAAAAAACGGGAAAAATGGGCGAGTGTAGGGCGGTTTGATAATACAAATCTGTTATACTTGATTTTCTAAAAGCGTACCTTGGAGCAAAAAAAGCGTACCTAATACGAATCCTACACTATGTTAAAGAAGAAACTCTTGGCTTTAAGAAAAGTATAGATAGTATACCTTCAAAACCACGAAACCAATCTAATTTGTATGAAATACAAGTAAAATGACGACTTTTGAAAAATATTACACTCGCTGTTAACCAACTTGAAAATTGATTTCTGTTTGATTGAAACAAGCTACAAACACGCGGGAAACTGGAAAAGAAGCGTTGGAAAATATCCTTTTTGGTGATATATTTTGTAACAATTTTTATCCAGTTTTACATATTATATTAGAGGAATTTGTCAGAAAAAGAAGGTAAATTATGCTTTTTTCACGAAATTTGGACATATATCCACATTTGGATATAATTGACATATCCATTTTCGGATATCGATTAGACTGCAGGATTCCCTGCAATACATGGAAAACATGAAAATTGTTAATTGTTAACTAAAGTCATCAATAAAGCTGAAAAAAGAGAGGATTTTCTAAGGAGTAATGAAAACGCATAATTATCGGGATATTTGGAGCTTCTGGACAATAGGTTTCAGGAATGTGTCAGGAAATTTGGAGGAATTATTTTGTAAACATTTTGTACTCTACATCATGTGCTGCAAAACTGCTGTTGCTATGTAGACTGTTTGGATGACAACAATAAACATCAAGAAGAAAAAGACGAAGATGAAGAAGACGAAGATGATGATATGTGCTGGGAAGTAGAGCAAGAAGTATATCAACCTAAGGTTTGTCAGCTGTAGTAAAGTTCTTGTTCATACATTGTTCATACATGTCACTTGATGCCCACACGTAGAAAAGACATAATGTCACCATTTACTGTAGTCCTGAAATAAGAGGATGGGGGTGCTAAAATGGGGTGCTAATGATACCTGGAATGATCTTGAATTGCTCTGTTTAAAGTAATGTGTCCTATTAAAAAATATCGACAAGTATATTTGGGTTCGTGGGTTAGACTGCATGTCAGTATTTAAAATTTTCCCCTAATTTACACTAGTGGTAGGTAACCATCAAACAAATTTTTATTGAAAATTTCAGCTACCTTGCTTTTTTCTTTAAGATGTTAATTCAAGTTTTGTTCTGACATTTTATGTTCCTTTTTTGCTTTGTTACATCCCAGTTTTATGTTTCTCAAGTGTTTCTGATTTCCTTTTTTTTTAGATAAAAAATAACTTTTAGAGCAGCATAAATTTTAGACTACAAAGTTATTGAGCTTAGATTGTTGCACTGCTTATCAATTGTATCCTTGTGGAGACTCCTTCCTGCATTACAAAATTGTTCTGTTTTTGACGTAGAGCTGAAGTATGACTTTAAGCTGTTGTTTCTATTTTTCAGCCTCTGGACGGTTACTCTTATGGTTTTGCAAGTCAAACAACAGGTGTTTTTGCACGATTGAAGGTAATGTCATCTTTGATACACATAATACGTCGAATTAAACACCAGTTTTACACCTGTAATTTTTAAAAGTTCAGACCCAAACTCTTGCATGTACCTAGTGTCAGCGCTTCTAACACCACATTGTATAGATTAGCACAAAAGCATGCTTTTTTAAGTAAATAAAAACCAAGCTAGTCTGTTCTATCAATCAGCTTATTACGGTTGTATTGTTCATAGTGGATAGGTTCGTTTTTGTATGAAGTCGCTAAAAACGTTATTAGTTACTAGCTAACTTTTCTGACGTTTAGTATATCGTCAATAGCATTAAGTCAACTTCAATAACTTAGACCATGTTTACACACAGGCGAGATGAAGCGAAAAGTGTTTACACGTGATCCTTATCTCGGGATGAAATCACCATATTTTCATCCCGGGATAAGTGATCTCATCCCGGGATGAAACATTAATTTTGCTAACTTTTGTGTATGATAATTCAAGGTGATTTTTTTTTAATTTGTGAGTACAAAAGTCAAACGAGAAACGCACTTTCTCTTATAAAAACAATGTAAGAATATATGGTATAAGAACCATAAATAATGGTCCAAGAATTAATAATAGTTGAACTGGTATAGATTTATGATGAAATTTACTTTAACTTTTCAAATAAACTAAGAAACTTTGAAGGTGTATAAATTAACAAAAAAAAGTTAAACCAACCTCTTTATATTTTTTTTAATTCCAAGCGTTTTCTTTGCTTCGTTGGTCATCACGAAAAGAAAGAACGAAATGTTTTTATGGCTCCTATATTTAAAATCATGTTCAAAGCGTGTTAATAAGTGTACATTCAGCATTCTTATCCCGGGATGTAAAAATTATTGTGTTTACACGGTTGTTGTTGTTTTTTTGATTTCATCCTGGGATGAAATAAATTAGAGTGTTTACATCTGTTTTTTTCTTGATCTCATTCCACGATGAAATTTCATCTCGCCTGAAACGTGTAAACGTTGTGAGGATTTTCACTGGAGGGGTGAACTCGTGCTGGGACGAAACTCTGACATTCCCCGTGTAAACGGCCCCTTATTTAAATTAATGAAGACTTCACAATACAGGTAAAACTTTGAGGGCAAGTAACTTGGAAACGGGTTGGTGACACAGTATTTTTGACCGTGTGTGTAACTAATTCCAATTTCCTTTAAGTTATACATTTTCTTAATCAGCTCTATACAATATAGGTGACAGTTAAACAAATTTCTCCAAATCAAATTTTTATGTCGGCGGGTTATGACTGGCGCCATCAAAATTTAAATGACACATCTTTTCCATTATTCTTCTACCTATAGTGTATTATTATTAGGTTTAGCTGTATGGCACATAAAAAATCTGTATTGTACTACTGTTATGAGCAATAGTAGCAGGATACGTTGAGAGCAGTGAAAATATGTGTGATTTAACCGATGACTCACAAATCAAGAAGTGTGTGCTGACGTTAAGATGTTCGTAAAATACTAAACTTCAAAATACGAAAATTGCTGAAAATTACATTACGTGCTTGAAATTACATGTACTCCCAAATACGTTCTTGTGCCACCATTTTTCATATATTTTTACTACTACGAAGTCAAATTAATGTCTTCGTTCATTCATCTTACAGTATGAAATATTTATTTGCTCCCCTTAAGTCAGGTTAACTTTTAGTGTACACTTTTATATTTGTAAGTTATCCGTAATATACATTGGAAACGAAAATTGTAAGAATGGCCTAAATAAACTTGTAAGGCCAGAGTCAGTAGGCTTGGTACGTTTGACAAAATTGACCAAATTGTGCAAAAATAGTCAAAATTGAATAACATTTACTACAGCGTTTACAGATTTCCCCAGAAAATTCCAAAATTGTGTAAAGTTGAATGTCTTTGGTATTTTAATATTTTCAGTTTCCTTTTGGTTAGAAAAAGGAATAATTTCGTAACGCATCTTTAAGACAGATTGGAAAACCTTTTTGTTTGTTTATATATTCTTAGGATGAGCTTTTCGATGTGATTGATTTACCTGATCCTGAGAATACGTCACCACAGGAAAGAAAAATGCAACGTCAGCATTCAGAGAACGAAAAATTCGATGTGGAACACTACCAGTAAGTTACGCTTTCCATAAAACAAAAGTTTTCAAAATATATTTTTTTAAAATATAGTGTCACGTGTGAAATCTCGGAAAAAATTAATTGTGTTTCGAACAACCATACTTTTTGCGGAGTGCAGCGAAGCCTATTTCCTTATAAAATGAGATGAATATAAATATAAGTGATAAGTAAGTACGGTGGAGAGTATATAGCATTTCTATACAAGCGGTTCTGGAATCATTAACACATATACACTGAAAATCTTCAAATATATATATATATTATATAGCCCATTATTACTATCTCGCCTGCGAGGATAGTATTGGTTTCCAACTCGTAACTGGCTAACTATGTCCCAAATGGTCAATTGCAACGTCACAGATTTAAACTTCGTACCTAAACTCTCTAAGTACTTAGAAGTCATCTAAATGACGTTTCAGACCAAAATTGGCATTTGTTTTCGACAAAATTTGGCACAGCTAACAAATAAAGTATGCTGAACATAATGGTGACATCAAAATTTTGATTTTTTGTCACCTAAATGTCATTTTAGGCCAAAATTGGTCCAAAAATTAAAACCACTTCATTTTCGACCAAATTTGGCACAGTTAACAAATAAAGTATGCTGAACATGATAGTGACATCAAAATTTTGATTTTTTGTCACCTAAATGTCATTTTAGGCAAAAATTGGTCCGAAAATTAGAACTGCTTTACTTTCGACAAAATTTGGCTCAGTTAACAAGAAAAGTATGCTGAACATGATGGTGACATCAAAATTTGGATTTCTTGTCACCTAAATGTCATTTTAGGCCAAAATTAGCCCAAAAATTAAAACTACTTTATTTTCGACAACATTAGGCACAGTTAACAAATAAAGTATGCTGAACATGATAGTGACATCAATATTTGGATTTTTTGTCACATAAATGTCATTTTAGGCCAAAATTAGCCCAAAAATTAAAACTACTTTATTTTAGACAAAATTTGGCTCAGTTAACAAGAAAAGTATGCTGAACATGATGGTGACATCAAAATTTGGATTTTTTGTCACCTAAATGTCATTTTAGGCCAAAATTAGCCCAAAAATTAAAACTACTTTATTTTCGACAACATTTGGCACAGTTAACAAAAAAAGTATGCTGAACATGACAGTGACATCAAAGTATTAATTTTTTGTCACCTAAATGCCGTTTAAGACCATAAACCTTTTCAATCGCGCGACTTTAACCATGAATGATAGGCTGTATTTTTTGTTAGCAGAAATTGTAGAATTGGGTCGCATTGTCGATGTTTCATAGTTGTGCATTTTTAATAGCGAGATAGTTTATGCAGCCCCTCCATCTTGTTATAGTTATTACACATACTTTTTCTCTTCAGGGCAGATTATTTAGACGACGAATATATTCAAGAACTTATTAGATACCAGACTCCTTGGGATGTAGAGTATAAGAGGATAATCGATGTTTACAAAGTATGTTCTTGAAACTTTTTAATTGTCTACTATAAGAGGCAGTACTGTCCAAGCGTGAAATATGGATGTCTTCTTACGGTGGAACAGATTTTGTGGCTTGGTTCCATTTTCACGTTTCCTATTCAAAAGGCCAGTAAAAATTCTGCAGTAATCAATACAAATTAATGTATTCTGAACTAATATGCGCTTTCTTATTCAAAACATAAGACTGGGTAAAAGCACTGCACGTGTTTTAATAATGAAGACAAATTTATGTATTGATGCATTTACAACTAACCGTGCTGCTATACTACAGCTTTATAGTTTATCCGATGAAGGTTTATTCTGTCTTTATCACCTTTCTTATCAGCTTTCAGTTTTTGACATAAGCTTAAAGACCTAAAACAGAATTAGTGGCTGTCCTTCCTGTCAGTGTTGTTAAGGGTGATGAAATGCTTTTATTTCTCAGCAGCAAATTTGTTATCATCAGTATCAAAATACCATAATTGGTGAACCTCGTGTGAAACACACAGCAGACTCTTACGAGTTGTTCAAGTTAAGGGGTAAATTTCGTTCGAAACTGCAATACGGAAGGTTCGAGAGATCGAGAAGAGTTGTTTGAGATAATATATATTAAATATTTATTAATCTATTTACTTCATTTTGTGGAATTATATGGAAAAATACCCTTTTTTATAAAAAAAACACGATGTTTCCTTACTTGTGGATGAGATTTTGAACATCCAGGCTGAACCCCGAATGCGTGTTTCTTATTTTAAAAATAAAAAGTCCGGTTTATATTCAAAAAGGGCTACTACATGAAAGTGAAAGTTTCTCAGTGTTGGAATAACAACAAGTTGATTGTAATTGTTGTTTGTTAATTCTTCAGCTCTTGGTAAATTAACCAACTTCTTTTTAGAATTCGTCATATCCTGAAACGAGTGAAATCATTACACCAAAGTAACTCTTCTTATCTCCATTTCAATCGTTTTTGTTTTATTTTATCTAGGTATTTTCAGTGATATATTATATACATTTTTCTCTTCTCCTTTTTAGAGGAAAGACGTCTCTGTTTGCAGAAGAAACTAAAGGTCAGTATGGCAACTTCAAAAAAATAAAATCAGTCAATCTTAACGATAGCAACCTCCCTTTATGAAATTTTGGTGCACAACTACTTTTTGGTCTATTCGGCTGCGCGAAATGTTTCTTTTTGAAAAGGTACGTGAAAAATTTAATAATGAGATTTAAAGTTTCATAAAACTTTTTTCCACACTGGAATAATCTAAAAATTAAAAAATCACCAATAATCACAAAATTCAGAGTGGTTGTGATATCAAGATCGTTAAAGCTTTTAAACGCCAGTCAGCAAAATAATGCATTTATAAAAAAATTGAAAAAAACATACATACAGCTTTTTTAGGTATTTCCCGTTAGGAGCACGCGGCAATTAAATGTGCTGCAAGCCTAGTTCCGCGAATAATAATTGTGCGCAATCCTAGATACGCGAATAATAATTGTGCGCAAGCCTTGGTACGCAAATAATAATTGTGCGCAAGCCTAGTTACGCAAATAATAATTGTGCGCAATCCTAGATACGCGAATAATAATTGTGCGCAAGCCTTGGTACGCGCATAATAATTGTGCGCAAGCCTTGGTACGCAAATAATAATTGTGCGCAAGCCTTGGTACGCAAATAATAATTGTGCGCAAGCCTAGTTACGCGAATAATAATTGTGCGCAATCCTAGATACGCGAATAATAATTGTGCGCAAGCCTTGGTACGCAAATAATAATTGTGCGCAAGCCTAGTTACGCGAATAATAATTGTGCGCAATCCTAGATACGCGAATAATAATTGTGCGCAAGCCTTGGTACGCAAATAATAATTGTGCGCAAGCCTTGGTACGCGAATAATAATTGTGCGCAAGCCTTGGTACGCGAATAATAATTGTGCGCAAGCCTTGGTACGCGAATAATAATTCTGCGTAAGCCTAGGTGCGCGAAAATTTAACGTGCGAAAAAAATAAATCATAAATTAAGGTATATACTGTCTTCTGCACACGCTACGGTATAAATAATAATTTATCTTTTGTTTATTTATTTACTTATTTACTTATTTTTTATTTATCCAGTAATCTTCACAGATGAAGAGAATAACAAACTCTTACAGTTACCTAATAAGGAATATATCTTTTCAATTCTATATTGCGTGAATTTTATAAATACGTTGTCTGAATATTTCTTATATTTTTATGAAAGAAATACAACTTCTAAAATACTCTTGTTTGAAGATGGTCAAACGCTCTTATTCTAAGATAGTTTTGGCATAAAAAATATTCATGCATATCTTTAACTTTACAGTCGATACATATAATGTAAGAGATCACGTGATTCTAGTTTCTCGTTTAACCAATTGGTTTTTGGAATGTGTGAGTATTCGCCCTGTTTTTATGAAGCATGCGCACATATAATTGTAACTCGCAAATGAATGATTACGTATGCATGAATATCCTGTCCCGATGGACGAAATAAGGTGATTTTATGAAGAAAATATTTATTCTGTTTGTCGAGATGTTGTAAAAATCGAAGTGTAGCCAATTAAGCTAGCCCACCATCGCAAAAAAAAAACGGTAAGTGAAGCGAGGGTGGGAGAGAATTCTTTTTTTGGTGTTTATCCTTTTTTACTTCGGTATGTCCTTGACTTATTTCTTACATTTGCTGTCAAGAGAAGAAGAACACCAAGTGTTGTTAGGACTGGTTGATATCATCTTCGCGCATGCGTATGATTACAGAACGACAGAAGGGGAACATACGGTACGAAGTTCAATTTACACAAAGAAAGTTTATTGAAGATGTCAAATTTTTGAGTGAAATGAGTTCTGCTGATAATAAAATTGTGAATATGTAGACAGAGATCCAAGAACAGATGAAACTGCTTGAATGTCTTTCTATCTATTATTAACTCTTTTTCGAGCCTTTTTTTTCTTTTTTTCTTTGTTTTTTTGTTTCTTTGTTTTATTTTATTTCGTTTATTATTTTTATTGTAAACAACCATTTGCTTCTATATTTCTTACAGAGCGAATCAGCTTGGACAATTTCAAAAATCAGTTCAACGTTGTGTTGGTGTGATGTATGTATTAAAGTCATAATAGCTTCAAAATTGTTTTTTTTTATGAAGTTCTTAGCAACCTCGTCCCTATGTCATCTTGTATCTTTTCTGACATCTGGACGGCGATACGAACTTGACCATGGTGTAGGCCTCTTGGTTCTGGGCTGTAATTGGGCGGAGTCACGCCGCTAAGTTATGCGTTCCCGCGGCGAGTTCAATTAAATTGCTCTTCCCCACTGGTGTTAAAATGAAAAAAATAAACATGGTGGTTTTGGTTGTGAGATACAGACTTTTGAGTTGGATGAGCGAGATGCCCTGGGGGCGAAGTTGATTCAATCTGGGTACCTTTGTTGTGTTTTTCTGGCTAATGGACTTCAGTTAAATAATTTTTCACTATAAAAGCATTCCTGATTTATAAAAGGTTGATTTTGTGAAATTTCGCGAATGATCAGTGTTGAATATTTTCCCAGAAATTTCATTCCGAAAAAGTTTTAGCGGAAGTTACGCGTCAAACATTAGATTTTTTTCAAGCAATTTTATTCTAGGGCTACGTTTCGACAGCTGCAGTTGTTATCGGCCAACTATATGAGATACATTTGTCAATACACAAATTGTTATTTTTTAGTCATTTAGAAGTCTTCAGGATGTTCTGGTGACTAATATGAGGCGCTGTTTGTGTTACCCATTATATCGACATTGGCGCATGATACAAGCAGTACTGAATGACGTACAGACTATATTCTTATTAGGTAATTATTTTGTTCTATTAAATGCATACAAGGTAAAATAACTTTCCCCAAAATTACTCGCATCTGTGTTTCACTGTGTTACTACAAATGTTGTTTTGATTATTCATTTTTACCGCACTTATAAGTCAAGTTAATATTTATGTCAAAGGGCTTAGTACGTTTCTTATTTTCAAAGGGCGTTTCTCTATGTTGTCAATATCCGTTGCCTGTTCGCCGGTGCACAATTCATAATGATAGCAAAAAGTCAAAAAACGCAGAGGGGAATTTGTAAGCGAAAAGCCGCTTTGTAGTCACGTATTTGTTTCTCTGCGAAACCGACTTATCCAGCCTTAAACAAAAATGGCGTCTTTGGCGGATTTTGTCTGATTATTGCTAAATTTTTTGCCGAGTTCGAAAGGCTGCGAAATGTATTTTCTTCATAAACCCGTTCTGAGGCGTCATTTTTGCCGATGTGGAAGAAGGATAGCGATGGCGAGGTTATTTTAAGAAGTTGTTGAATTTCTTATTTACTTCTTTAAATATTTATTCTCTGCTCTTTCTATGTTAAGGATAGTGAAATTTTCTATTCTTTTTTAAGGTGAATATCTTTAGCCAAGTATATATCTTAAACATTTTTTTTCTGATTTTTACTAAGGCGCAACTTGAGTTGTGGTTACCTATACCTGTTTCCGGGTAAAATATCAAAGTATATATTTTGTTTAAGTTTAAATCTCTATACACGTACCCATAGTAATAGCCGTCGCCTGTGTGAAAACTTCAAGCTACAATTATATTTTTACTGACTTTGGTTTTGGATATTCCACGGACTAACGATTTATATTAAGTTACTCGCTGCTTGTCCAGGTTGTTGCATGTAGCCACGGGTGAATACCGTGGATTTTCGTTGAAAATGATGGATATATTTGTTCATTAATATTGTGTTTTCCTTATTTTAGGAAAACGTTGGTTGATAAAATCATTGTTAGACATCCACTCGTTATTCCAAGCTGATGAAAATAAATATATTCTGAACGAGCTCTACATTTCTGATCTCTGTGTGTGGATTCAAAAAGTAAAAGACAAAAAAATACTCTCACTTGCTAATAAACTTCGTTGCATAGATATCGACAGAAGCAACATGGATTTTAATCTACTTGTCATCGAAGAAAAAGCAAGTTCGATGTATGATTCAAAACACGCGGCAATGAGTTCTGGTAGCGATACCGACAGTAGTAGCGATTCTTCCGACGACGAAAGTAGCAATTCCGACGAAGGTACTTCTGACACAACCACAGATTCAGATGACATTGACAACGTCGTTTCTGAAAAAGACGTTACGCCTAATGCTCAAGTTGTTGAATCTCAACACGTCGTTTCTCCGTCAAAAATTGGAATGACGTCATCTAAACTAAATGACGAGATGAATGTTGTGTGCACAGGTTTGAGTGAACTCCTGAAAATAAGCGAACACGTGAACAGCACGAAGCTGTCTTAAAATACATACTTCGTCATATTATTTCTTATTTCTGACCTAAGTAAAAAGAATTATTATAAAAAAAGTTATTTTACGTTCAACCTGAGTGTTTCTTTACTTTAAGAAGATGTTCTGAAATTTTACACAGTCAAATTTTACACAGTCAAATTTTACACAGTCAAATTTTACACAGTCAAATTTTACACAATCAAATTTTACACAGTCAAATTTTACACAGTCAAATTTTACACAATCATACCCATGTTGCATACCTTTTAAATGCTTTTCAGTCAAACGATAAATTTACTGTCAATTTTCTCAATATCTCACGCATTAACAGTTTAACTAATATAAGAGCTGAAAACGAGATAAGAAAGACCATAGGAGATACAACTAACTCATTATGAAGAGAGATTAATCAAACCACATGTTTCATTTGCGCTTAGTCTGACCATGTCGCAACAAACCATATGTTTCATTTGCGGTGAGTCTGACCATATCGCAACAAACCATCTGTTTCATTTGCGGTAAGTCTAACCATGTCGCAACAAACCATTTGTTTCATTTGCGGTGAGTCCGACCATGTCGCAACAAACCGTCTGTTTCATTTGCGGTAAGTCTGACCACGTCGCAACAAACCATCTGTTTCGTTTGCGGTGAGTCCGACCATGTCGCAACAAACCATCAATTTCCGAGGTGTGGAGTCTTAAAAATGCTTGTCAACAAGAATCCGGTCAGTAAGAAATTTATTTTTTCAAAATCTTCATTATTTCACGAGTTGCACTGAATATAATTTTTGCTTTATGCTTTTGCATTTCAGTTAATCGAGGTTAACTGAAATGAACTACGAGTTGTTCAACGAATCAAATCACTTAAAATTATACAGTAAAATTGATTTACGCGGATCGCAGCATTAAAAAAAAGATAAACATTCTTGTATAAAGAAAACGTGTATGTAATTATGTCCACTATAAATGCACTGGATCTAGTCACGCATTCGAATGAAGTGAAAATTTTGTATACTTCAGACTGCAAAGGAAGAAGATTTTTTCTGTGTTAATGACTTGCAAAATTTTTAAAAATGTACGGAAATTTTTTCCAAAAAAAGTCGCGGTACTAAAGTTACCTGCCCCTGTTTTATCGTTAAGTTTATCGTTTTGATACTATTTCTTGTTTAAATTTGGATTACAACACTGAGGGATTATATTAAAATAAAAATCAGCCAGACTTAAGATGTTTATGCTCAAAATACTGGCAAACTAAATGGAAGCCTGGAAACCAACCTTAAAATTTCCAGACATCTGTTTGGTTAGGCATATTTTAATGTAACAAATTTTTTTTACTGCGACATAATAAAAAAAGCATGCCATACAAGCCCGACTAAATTATTCCGAATGTGATATCAAAGTGGCGAATATCTGTTTAGTAAATGCACGTTTTCCTTACATACGCTGAACTTCTAGAATTCCTTAGGACGATCTTAGTTTCCGCATTTCAGAAGAATATTTTATGTTCTTTACAAAATACATTTTTTATAAGCATGATGTTTTTAGCCACGTAAAGTCAAGAATGAATTTAACCCCTTTTTTACATTTCGACCAATAAAGAAGTAACTATTATTTTCTTATATCGCTTGTTCTTAGATACAATAACGTGTTTTTATTACCTATCAAATTTAAAAAAACAACAGATTTTCAGTTATCTAATATAATATTTCTAAGGACATACAATTTAAACTTTCTACATTATAAGCGTTCATATCACTGGAACGACAGTGTGTGGGCACCGCTCCTCGTTTACTGCCCATTGCAAAATTCAGCTCGCACAACCGAGAATTTGCTTGCAGCAAGAAGATAAATTGATTGGTGATGTAGCCAAATCGTTGCAAACGAGACATTGAAACGCATCAACCAAAGGGGTTTTTATTCTGTGCATTTGTAATGATCTCTTCAACGCTTCTGCATCTTCACTGCGACACTCTACAGCCACCATAGACTTCATAGAGGCCTTTATTTCTTCCAGTTTGATTAAGATGTTATCTAAAAATTAAAGTTAAAACATTTTAAATCCAATACGTGGCAGTTAAAAAAAGTCCCAGGAGTTTTAGTCACAATATGTCACTTGACTGTGGCGTTGTAGTTGCGTAATTAGTGTTGGAGGTACTGTGCGAGCGTACAAAGATTGAAGACACGCAGAATACTTTGCGTGAATTGCATTTCCAAAACGACACGCCTGTTGAAAGAAGATTTTTCTTTAGTAGAAACACAAGTTCAGAAAAATGATAAAAGAAAATTGAGAAAGTAAGACTATACCTCTTGTTGCTGGTGAATCTTCATACTTCCGAAGATTTAATTGTACTAGTACTATGTTTGTATCGTTGAACATGTTCATTGTTGCACTAGTTATGCTTCTCACATTTGCGTTCTCTTCGTTGATTTGCGCATACACCATTCTCACATGATCATTCTCAGCTTAAGACAATATAATTTGCTTTACAACTGTTAACGTTAAAAATTGTTGTCGTAGCGGAAGAAGCGTAGCTATATGTAAAAAATAGAAAGCTATAAAGGCTACGATTAGTCACCATATGAAAAAATAATCAATCTTTTGAAAATAAATTGTCACTTTGTGTGTTTTTACTTTTCGCTTGACAAAAATATGTGCAGAATTATATGTAGATAACTCACAATTAAAAAGTTCTCTAAAAAAACGCTGAATTTTTTTAAACGTTCGCCTCTTGGAAAAACAAAGTGAACAATTATTTAAAAAGCTCTTTGATTATTTCAACAATATTTTTATAGAATTCGAAACCCATTTAAAACCCAGAATGTTACTTGTTTTAAATTGTTATTTAATGCCTTATGTTCTTATGTGGTTTGTTCTTATGTGCGCTTCTTCTCGCTTGAGTTCGAAAGATCCCAAATTGTGGGGATGGAACATCTATAAGCGAAGCGTTTACAGCACTTTCTCCTTCTACTGTGTAAAATGTTCCTTCGACAGCCTGTGACAAACACTGGAAGGTACCGTCCTCGTTCGGAAACTCAGAGCTACCGAAATCTTCTGTAAAGTATACTGTATCTGCCTGAAGCTATAACATAATTTGAGCATGTCAGAGGAAGGTTAAGTTCAGTTAGTGGGTGTAAGCCACATTAGATGACAGATTAATATACCTTAAATATCATTGCGAGTTGTTCTACTGTTACTTGCGATTTTCTTAACGTCCTATCCATGCCTCTTTCACCATCAATACAAAAGGTGAACATTGGGCCCATGGCTTCATCAGACTGTGTTGTGTTGGAACAATATGCCATGCGCCTTTTATTGGCAGAATTTGCGTGGACTCCCGACAACAATTTAGACAAAGAACACTAGCGCCTTATATGGTGTGCCATGGGGTGGAGTATTGTTTGTTGTGTTGGGCCCAGTGTTTGGCTAGAATAGGTTCAGACAGTGTCTGGTGAAAAAATGAGACACAGGAAGAAGGAAAACGGTAAAAAACGGTACGGAAATACCCGTCAAGATAAAAATATAACAAAATCAAAAAAAAAAAAAAATGTCGAATTAAAGAATACAGAAAGTTAAAAAAATATATTAAACATTGAAAAGGGTCAGAAATCAAAAATTGAAGAAATCCAAAATTCGATTTCAAATGATTGGAAGTTCAAAATTGGGAACTCTAAAGTGAGTTAAGTGTTGAATAGATGACGATATTGACATTTTCTGTGCCTAAAACCAATTTTCACCAACGAAAAATTGATTGGTCCTTTGGGTACAAGCATTCAGGAGTTATTACATTTTGTGCAAGAAAAAAAATAAATACAAAAAAAAAATGGCGAATTTGGGTGTTTAAATTATTGAACGGTCCCCTCCAATTTTGAATTTAGCCACCTGTTTGGCAAATGTGTAATAATACTCAATTATAAATAATTTAGCACTCACAAAGATGTAACAAAACTGGTATTTATAACATATTAATTTATTTTTACGATGTACGGCGTTGTCGCAAAAATTTTAGGTGAAAATTGGCCGCTTGTTATGTAAAAAATCAAATTTTTATTACTCTATAAGTGTTTTTTTAATATTAAGACATTATTGATTTTCGCCGACCGCTACGCGAGGCGGAATCTTTAAAATCGCCTTGAGGGATGCACAGAGAGACAGCGCTGGACGCACGGGGTTGTCATATTTAGGCTTTAGGCTAAAATATTTGCGCAGACCCTGCCATTGTTATTTTATTATTTTTGTTGATTTTTTGTTATTACCTGAAAAGCCAATAGAAAAGCTTCGTTTCCTTACAACTAATAAGAGTACAGATTGTAAATAATCTGATCTTCCACGACCTTCTTATTCTCCGTTCCTTGCCCAAAGCTTTGGACTATGACCAAAAGCACTTTGAATTCTGGTTGAACTGAATCGTCCTTTTTGCTGTGCCTGCGGGGAATTTCTTTTAGGGTTGACTTGCTGGTGGGAATTCCAGAATAGTTTATGTTATAGTATACTTGATATAAAGTAACAATTATTGTATTTTGATTAGCTAGCTGGTATTTTTTTAGCTGATCTGCATATGTCTTTGTCTAGTCACCAAGCTAGCTATATATATAATAGTTAAAGCTCTAGCTACCAGAGGCGCATAGTTTTTAAGTTAGCCAACTGGACGTATGTACCCTTTTTTCTTTACTTTTGCAAGGGTTTTAATTATCCATTTCGATAACTTTCAGATTTTTTATCTGAAAACTTGGGCACTTTGTCAAACTTGCTTGGTAAATTCCTTAACCAACAACAAGCATTCACAAAATATTTTTCCAGGCTTCGATGAAATTTGTAAAATCACTTGTCCCTAGCTACAGTTAACCCCATCATATAGTAGCTAGCTAGACATGTTTCCACATGACATGATGGTGTTCATAGACCCCAAACACATTTGACAGGCTAAAAACTGCAGGCGATAAGCTATAGATAGGCTATTTTATTTCAAAATTCCAGATTTGTGTATTGCTCACTTTATATTATGTTATAATCGTTTTTTTTTACATCTATATTTTAACTGGGACATATATATTTTTCCGTAAGCTGATGAATCTAGACTACATAGATATATACGTTAGCCTTTCTAATTCACGTCGACACCGCAATTGACAGGGGCGAATGCCCAGGTGTGGTATGTAAACAGGATACCCGAATGAAGTTGGCGGATTCTCGCGAATCCTTTTGCCTCGGCAGCCCAGGGACTCGAACCCGGGATCGTAGCATTTGATCCACCACGGGCTCTTATCGTTCAGAAGTTCAATTTTGTATATATTATAGAATGTTAAAAATTTTCTAGACCAATTTCAAAGACATCGAGTTAAAGCTTTTATTTTTTGGAGAATACTATATGCAAAATATTTTATTTTTTTATTATATATAGACATTCTGTTTTTATAAGAACATGAAAACTGAAGAAAGCCTTGCAATGTTTTTAACGTTTTCGAAATGCAGCCTATAAATATTCTTGGGATGTTTTTAATTTACCGTAAGTGACGAATAAGCGCCCGCGCAGGGAACTTATTTTATTTCGCCCATTAGAGGGGGCACTTAATTGGCAGGGCGGTTAATTAAGTAGTAGTGCTTATTCAGCAGGGGGCGGTTATTCTGTAATTTACGGTATTACCGTAATTCAGTAATAATTGCTACAGAGTGTAGCACTTTGATTTTTGTCAAGCTTCACAAAGCCTTATAATAATCTTAACATATTCTTAAATTAAGAATACATTTGAGAAAAGTGGAACTACTAACCAATCTAAACTTGTGCTGTTGATTCTTGTACTGGGATTAGTTATTACATATGTCAATGCCAGCACACTTATGACGAGTAAAGAAGATGATGAGTATTTTAGAAAGATCCGCCACGCAATGGAATCAACTCATGCGGAACAAGAACAGGCCATAAAGAGTGGGAGCTATGCGAATGGCTTTACATAAAGCTCCAAAAAGTAACTAAGGAGAAGTATAATCTAGAAGAATGCAAAAAAAAGGAATACATCTTGTACTGTAAACTTTATCACGTTGGTTTAAAACCTACGATTTTTAGAAAATTCGATCAATTCGCGCTACGATTAAAAAAAGGCGAAACGGAGGGCTACTATTGTTGGACACAATTTGTTATTTGCTTAAAAAAAAAGCTTCCTGCGTATAGAGAAAATATCAATTTATGTATGGAGAAAAAGAGACAATGCAGCCTAGAATGCGTAAAGTACAAAAAAGTAATGGGATTGTCTGCTTGCAATATTTGCTGAGGACTAATGATAATAACAAAAGAACACGGCTATATACACAACTCAGGACTCCATAAGCGCAAGGACAAACGAATTTAAAGCTATGTAATACAGTAGAACTTTTTAGTTTTTGATGCACTTACGTTGTTGTATTATGTTATAAGAAAACTCATATTTAGTTGTTAGTTAATTGTATTATGTTATATGTTGTAAGAAAACTCATGTTTAGTTGTTAGTTAATTGGCTCAGCTATAACCAACTAAGATAAAAAAAATTATGAAAAGTAGTCGTGCGTGAATCTATTATCTTATTCCATGAATTTACCGAGTCATGAAATTAACGCGGCTTTTCAAAATTCGCGTTAATTTCATGACCGTTAATTAAATGCAGTATTAATTTAAAGAATGTTAATTTCATGACTCGTTAATTAAAATAATGTTAATTTGGTGGCTTTTTTACATTATATAAAAGCCTAAAAAAACATAAAAAATACCAATTTTCTACTATTTTCTCCTCATTGGACGATAGTTTAAAGGTTACCTCTCGCGAAAATCAAGTTGAGCTCATGTGAAAGATCCTTGAAAGTTCTCTAGAAATCTTTTTTATTTTTTGAAAAATCTTTATCCGTTCTCTACAATCCTCACAAAAATTATTGAGACTGCAATTAATAAGATGTGCCTTGGTTTGTATGATATTCTTCCCCCCTCCCCCTACCTCAATGTTGAATGTTGAAACTAGCAGAACGTGTGTATGCGAAGCCAAACCTGCACTTCAGAGACGTCAACTTTGAATTTAGGGGGAGGGGTGGCAGTCTCAGAATTTTTGTGAGGGATTGTAAATATTTATTTGTCCTAAAGTTGCGCTAATTATGCGAAATTATCACGTCATGAGTTAGCATTGAGCATAATTATGGTAACTAAATATTAAAATTTATGTAAAATGTTCAAAATGCGTCAAAGTGAACGGCCAGAAAAACATTTTTAACTTTATATGGCTTGTCAAAAATGTTAAATTAACCCCCTTGCAAAGCATACTCATGACATCATGCATAATTAGTGAATCTTCTTAGCCCAAATTCTAAAGAACCAATCAAGAATTAAAAAAAAAAGAATTTAAATTCCTAAACAACCTTTCAAGCTCTTTCATATGCAATTAAATTTATTTTTCGCGGGAGGTAACCTTTACGGTGTCCTTGTTTCCAGCGATCTTTTTAAATAGCTTTTGTATCATCTTCATACTCTGATCCAAGTGAAGAATTGACTAAAGGCACTTCTTCTTCCACAATTTTAAAATTTTTAACTTTGTCTTCCCAACAACGAAAACTTTTATTTTTGATTTCCAAACCGCCTTGTAATAGAGGAGACCCGGTTCACTACCGTGGATTCGACTGTTGCCGTAGATTTTGCTGTCGTGTGATGTCGCATATTCTCAATTTCGGGTTAATTAAATGCATTTTGAAAACAACCTTGCTCAACCGCTTTAATTCAATGCCTTTTTTAAAAACAACTTTATTGAACCGCGTTAATTTCTTGACTCGTTAATTTTATGGAATAGGTAAGTACAAAAAAAGCGGGAATATCCTGGTATACTATATTCATACTGTAGAAGAACAGAATAACACTTCTTTTGGACGGTCAAATGGATAGGAACAAAACAGTAATAATCAATGCTGCAATATTTACACCAATAGTAAATAACCTCCATCTTCCCACTACCAATGTCTTCATGTGAACTTCTTAACAGTAGTCTATATCAATTACAATATTTCGTCGCTTATTCGCGAACTCCAATTATAACCACATTAACATTACCACTTTTTTGAATAGTTTTTCAAATATTATTTAAATAAATTTACCTCCTTTCGGTTCCTATATTAATTCCGCGGATACCGCCACCTCCTTAATAATTTTTAATATGCTTGTCCAAATTGAATTCAAACATGGCACACCTTATAAATTTTTGCTCTATATCAGTTTCTGTGACCGTCACCAAAAGCTTGAATTTGATCAAAAAACACTGGTTTAGTTAAAATTCAATTACCTTAGTTCTAAGAGCGAATTTTAACATTTATGATGTAAAGTTTCTAAAACTTCAAATAAAAGTTGTTTTAAACACAGTATTACCGGTTCTTGCATTGTTCTGCTAAAAATCGACATTATGAAGTGCAGAGTATCAGCTGGGTTCAGGTGTAGCGATCTTGCGATAAAGCCTTTTAAGGGTAGTTTGTTGACCCATACCCAAGATACAAGAGCCTCTGAGAGGGAATGTGGACCAAAAAATATTTGACCAGGCAAAGAGCTTCTACCTCAGATAAATATCTGAACTCAGTAAGTATCATACACATTAGACATAACATAAGAAGTTAAATGTAAAAAACCTGTCAGGCGGCAGACCGAATAGGCGGTTTCTAAGTATAGACGTTGGCGTTACGGGGGAGACGGAGCCAAAGATTTACTACTAAAAAATAGTAAGACTCCGCGAGTAGAAGAACCGAGGGTGTTCATGTCTTGTCATTTAATTTTATTTACCACTCGTCGACGCCGGTTAGCTGCGCGCCAGTCGCCGTATTTCAAGAAACAGCTGCTTTATATGCAGCTGATAAAGAGAATAACCGACAAGTCCGAAAGCGTTGTCTCATATTCTTCTTTCGCATATTACTTCTAAATGTAATGCTGAAAATTTATTCGTTTACAAAACGCAATACCAATGGTTAGTTTTACTTTTTGGCGTGGTTCCGGAAGATATAATTCTAGATATAGACAGTGACTCTTCTTTATCGAATTTAATTAATTCGAATGGATATCTAAATATACTCGATATCGTGCTTAGCAGTCTCCACGTCAATTTTTCCTTGAAACTTTCTTATACGCAAACTTCTGTACAATTCGAATCTCATCTAGATCATTTTCGAGTACTTTTCTATAATTCGACACGTTTTTCAGTCCTGTGCTTCGCGCGCACGAATGCTCCCCTCCTAATTCGATTAGACGTTTCAAACCAGGAACCCGCCATCTGGGACTTTTAAAAATTCACTTTTGTCGACCCCCTGAACATAAAGACGTTGGTGAATGCAACTCCCATATTGTCGAAAGAGATTGTCTCTTACAATATGTGCTACTTTGAAAAAAAAAGGAATAAATAAGATTAAATGACTTGAAATTATGTTTCTGATTTGAAAGTAACGCTTCGTGAATTCTCTCTCGCCTCGTAATGTTTCGACATTTTCAACTCTCTGAGCTTAAAAGTTCGATTACAGTGAGACTTTTATAATTCGAATCTCATAGTAATTCGAACAACAAATTTTTCCCCCGAAGGAATTTCGAAAACAGGGAGAGTCACACACTTGGTAATGCAAAAAAAAAAAAGAAACACTGTTGATCTTTCAGTTTGTCGTCGTTATTGCATACACAATGACAAATGTAAACAGCTTATCGATGTTTACATATGTTTCAGTTACCGATTGTTTAAAATATATTTCGATCTTAAATTGAAACGACCCCGGGAGCTACAACGTTGCCATCGACGCAGCGGAAGTTATGTACTTTTTCTTGAATACCGGTAAAAGAAGGCAACAAATGATCTAACCTGTATCTCTAACATGCGACTATATTTCCCACTTGCTTAAGTTTCTTACTTTATTTCTGTTTTGTTGTGAAAATAATTAAAAGATTTTCTGCACGTATCGCGTTGTCAAAACCCTGGTTTTTTTGAGCTACCCTAATTAAGTTGGATTTTTTTTATATTTTTGCTGTAGACCCACAATAGACACAGAAATAAGTAACTCATCTAAGTTAATCCACCATCTGTGCCGAGTAAAATATGAGGAAAAATTTTTGAGTGTTTTTTAT